>JBBGBA010000292.1:0-74306 GCA_038088335.1 Mesorhabditis sp. LJ9110
GTTTTTAGGTATCTCTCCCTCTCTTTCTCTCTCTCTCTCGCTCTCTCTCTCTCTCCTCGTTTTCAAAACGCACAAAAAATATTTTCAAAATTATCACCCCGCCTCCTTAGCGCTTTGCATATTTCCCTCCGTTAGACTAGCGGAGCCTCGCGTACCATAAGTCACCAAAAATATTATTTGGAGTGAAGCTTCTGGCGGTTTGATGGCCTTTAAGGCTCAAATGTCGTCGCTTACCTGGCTTTTTCCTACATTGTTGATTGACAGCTGTTCGGCTGAGTTATCAGTCAGGTAACTGTACTACAAAAATGAGACTTACGGAGTTGTATTCTGTAGTTCGACGCCGAAAGGCGTCATCATGTTTCCATTCGCTCTACTTAGACCTCAAAACCCAAAAATTTCGTTGCACTTTTGACGATACGGTACTTTTTGGTGTCGGTATTCCGAAACTGTACAATTAACGGCAGGTTTCGACGCGGAATTGGTAGGCACTGTTAGAAAAGAAAGAATCTGACTACGACATTTTACAAATGACGTTAGCCTAGCGCACTTTGCCCCCCTTTCACACCTATTTTCGATCCGTTCCCATAAATTTATCATATTCTTGACCTTTTCGTCCCGGGAGAATGGATGGCGTCGGGCTGGAAATGACCAGCCGGGAAAAGTGGACCTTGACCCTTTGCTTTTCAATATCTCTCTCTCTCCCTCTCTTTCTCTCTCTCTTACTCACTCTCCCACTCTCCGATGATTTCCACACAATGCCAAAGAACACATCGATGTGTGCCCTCTTTTTCTCCTCCCCCCCCCCCTGCCTCCGGTAATCGGGGCTTGTTTTCTATAGGTCGCCCCGGAAACAGGATCGATTTTTGTGTTTTATTTTTGCGCCGATCTTTACGTTACGTATGCCTTTCCTTGAAAACCCATAGAATTTGCCCTTTGCCCGGAGCCATTTTTTCCCCAAAGCCTAGGTATGGTCACACCATCTTATCGGGCTGGGGCAGAGTTGCTGGGTTGGTTTCGGCGAAATTTGGGGATTTCACAGGCTGGGGAAAGCTTGATTATAACCCTCGAAAGCCCGATTGTTAATAAAGCCTAAGCATGTTTTCGATAAAGCTGATGTTTGGTCGTTCCGAGACTAGCTTTTGTTCCGTTTCTTTCCGCGCTCCGGAATTCTTGGAAAATTCAAAAAGTTTAAAAAATGGGTTTGATTTGTATTCTAAATGTCTAAATACGGTATGTTTGTAAAAAAAATGTGCATTATTGTATGTAAATTAATTTTCCGAAAATTAGTTATATCATTTTCGGAAGGGAAAAGTTTAGGATTCTCAAAAACTTCGTTTTCCCGCTTTTTCGTAATTGAAAAAATTGCGTGAGGTACTACTCCTTCTAATCCAATAAAAACACGCACCATTCACCCTAAAAATTTGTGTAACTGGTTCGAAAAATTTGTAATTTACTAATATTTTTGCTTACCCTGGTTTTTGCTCCCATTCCCCTTCAAAACCCTGTGATAAATCTTCTGTGTCATGGACTAAATATAACTTTTCTATATTTTTAAGTCTATGTTTTGTAGTTTTGATTTATATGTTCGCTTTGCTTTTTAAAGTTTTACTACTAATAATTTTTGTGGTTTTTTATCTTTTCAAGGGCTATTTTTCCACATATTTCTGCTGGTCCTGTGCGTGCTATGCATTGCCTCCTTTCTTCCTCTTGGAAAACTTTGGGTAATAGGCTTCGTTACGGGAAACATTTCTTTTTCTATACACCCGCTTATTCTTATGCTGATTTTTCGGATAAATGGTTGGAAATTTATGCCGGTATTTTTCGGATCTTTGATCCCACGGGCTTGCTACCCGAAAATTTTCTATATTTGTATTTTTTAACTGTCTGTCGTGTATTTTTGTACTTTGTTGTCCTACGGTATTTTTAATAACGTTTTAGATGGGGTATTTAATTCAAAGCGATTTTTTGCAGACTTTTTACGATTTTCCATATCTTTGGCGCAAAAGAATCGTTAAAGTATCTTTTTCCCTATTATTTTTTACTCTCTCTCTCTACTCTCTCTCTCTCTCTCGCTATCTGTCTCTCTCTCCCTCTTCCTCTCCATCCCTCTCTCTCTCTCTTCTTTCTCTCTCTCGCTCTCTCCGCACTATCGCTTTGTCTCTATATCTTTAAGTCTCTCTTTCTCACTAGCTCTCTCTTTCTCTCTCTCTCTCTCTCTCTCTCTCTCTCTCTCTCTCTCTCTTTCTCTCTGCTCTCTCTCATCTATCTCTCTCTTCGCTGCCAACCGTTCCCCAATTTTCATATATCTCTCGAATGGCTGTGCCAGATTTCAGGTTTCTCAAGTTCTCACAATTCGAATGGAATTGGGAAGAGGGAATATCTTATCATTAGCACAGGGGTCTGGCCAGCCAACTCGGCGGCCGGATATGACAATCTTTTCTATCTGTTCTAGCCAGTCTATCTCTTCCCCCCACCCGCCCCCACTCATGTGCATAACATGCTCTGGTCAATTTTTAGAAGCTGGCTGATTTTGCTTTGCTTCCAAGATATTAAAAAATGTAGGCTAACAGTTTTATAGCTTTGACGGCGTCGTTTTCGCTTGGAAATTAGATACCTTTACTCTCAATTTTTCCGAGCTTGCTTGCTTTTCACGACGAAAACGGCACGAGATGCTTTCTCGTGCCTTTTCTTTGCCGTTTTAAACTTTTTCTTCTTCGTTTTTTTTTTGCTTATTAAGCTGATGTCAGTTAGTATTTCAAATCCCGCTTTTCCAGGGAGCGAGACAGCTCAATTTCATTATTTATCGGCACGACTTCTTTTTTCCTTATCAATCTCCAATTTTAACGTGAAGAACTAAATTTTGATGGCATTGTCCCTTTAGAAATAGTTTATAGCCTGTGGATTTTGTCGCTTACACAAATTTTCTTATTTTGGCGGCTTTGCGTTCCCATTTTTGATTGCGTAGGGTTAGTTTCATTGCCCCTGTTCTTAATTGGAACTGATATTTGTTACCATTTTTCAAAATTCCCCTTTGCGAATTTTCTTGCATACAGTTGGACAACAATGGAAAAACATCTAGAATCATCCTGCCTAGCCAAGAAAATTGCTGGCAAATCGCTACCAGAGGGTTGGGCACGGAAATTTGGCCAATCAGGGGTTTATTTGGAGACGGGAAAGTCCTGTTTTTTGGCTGTGAACTTAAAGTGTTGCTCTCTCTCTATCTCTAACTCTCTCTCCCGCTCTCTCTCCCTCTTTTTCTCTCTCTCTCTCTCTCGTTATCTCTCTCCTCGTCTAGTCATTTGATTCTGAACTTCTAAATCCGGTTATCACCCCTTCACTTTGATGGGGAGACGCTTATCTCAAAATCGGAACCTCTCGATGTTTCAAAAATCACCCCGGAATTGATTATGCAATCGCTGCCCTAGACTTTCATTAGTGAGTCACCCCGCGGCGTCCCAGGACCGAGAGGTCACCTGTTACCCCGGGGGTTTTTATCAAGATCTGTGTCAGCATACGAGATACATACCTTACTATTGGTGTTTGACTCATGAAACGGCATATAGGAAAGGATTTGGTTTTTGGACCCAAAACTAGATAGAGATTGGTATTTAGCCCGGGTCTCACCATTAAATTAATGTATAAGGCTACGATAATTTATTTCTTTTAAAACTATGGTATTACGATCACAATCATTCAATATTGATTTCCGCTCTTATTTTTGAATTGTAGAAGTTTAGAAATTTTGGTTACTTTGAGCCCTTTCTTATCAAAATACGTTTTTCATCAAAAACTGGTCCATCGGTTTTTGAAAATGTTAAATTTTTTCGAATTGATCAATTAGAATTAAAAGTTAGGCCTTTTTGTTTTTGTACGATATCACGCCGTTAAAGCTAAAAAAATATATAATTTTTTAGCTATTTTGAGCTTTAAAAACGTAATTTTCGCTAAACAGGCGTTTCGCTTATAAAATTTTAGAAACTTCTAGAATGCCGTTAGTACGTTTCTAAGCATTGTTTTGATCAAAATTCATGCTGAAAAATTCATGTAAAATTGTGTGATTTACGCAATCGCCTACAAAGCAATTTTCTGGAACCTCACGATTAATTAGGCTCCTATTATTCGTTTGGTCTTTTCGTTAAGCCGTTCATTCATCGCTTCCATTCAGGGTTTATATTTTTCTATTATTTTCCGTTATTGTCCTCATTACGCTTCACCTATCCTTCCCCTTATTTGTCTATTTTCTCATTTTTTCAGGCCCACCGACGGCACGGCGAATGGTCCATAAATGACGTTCCGCACCGAGATGGACAACAGCTTTCTGCACAATGAGGTACTGGTGATAGCTTTTTAACGATCGTTTCGTTTTCTAAAGTAGCTTTGGTTTCGAGAGCTTTAATAGCTTCGCTAGCTTCGCTTTCAGAGATCGAAAACAAGCCCAGTTTCAGTTCCACAAGTCAAAATCCGACTTGCTCTTCTGGCATAGACACCACTTTCCGGTACTTTTAGGCCATTTTTTGGGTTGTAGAGAATTAATAGGGATCTCTAGGGTAAGGTCTAACATGTTAAAGCAATCCATATAACCATGACTAACGTAAAATAGCTATAACTGCGAAATCCCCAAGCTTTAAAACCCCTCCCCCTGAACTTACCCAAAAGCCCGACCTGGCCACCTAAAAGGTGGACTTAATTGTGTGCTTCTACTAGCTGCAAAATTGAGTAGACCGCAAACAATGTTAAAAAGTAACCTACGTGAACTTCTAGACAACGGAAGGCGACCGCTCCTCGGTGCGCTCTTCGGAGGCGTCGGGAGGTGCGGGTGGAGGCCGAGGGTCCCCCGGAGAAGAGCTGAAAGAGCGGAAGCGGCTCGAGGAAAAGATTGAGAACACCAAGCTCAAGATCAGCAAGGTCAACTTGAGTTGTGAAGGTGGGTATTGAGCACAAAACGAATCTCCCCCTACAAAATACACAGATTTTTGTGTCTTGGAAAAGTAAGAGCTGTAAGGTATTAATTAAAGGATTAAATTACAATAGAAATTCCAGGTGGTTTGTAGGAAAATCAAGCAATAGCGTAGATGGCTTCTAAGGGACTCGAATAGCAAGATTTCTCATGCCAGAAACTCTATAAAAAAGTAGACGAACATCTGGCCAGCTGCCGCCAGCTGGTTTTTTTTGGGGGTCTCTCGGGCCTCGCAACTTTCCACTCAAAAATGTTTAAACCTTTTTTTGAAGTTTTTCGTGCCATATTAAAATTATCAAAACGAATTTTGTACTTTGTATCCTATAAAACATCAATTCCAGCCGACGTGGAGCAGTTCTTGGAAATGTCCAGAGCGGCTGAGATGTCACGCGGAATAGCCAACCCCCAGATGACTCGGCTGAAGCAGCACTTTGAGAAGAACAACAAGAAAAATGCCCAGGACTTGGAGTCGTTACAGGTAGAGAAGCGAGATAGAGATAGAGATCGAGAGAGAGAGAGAGAGAGAGAGAGAGAGAGAGAGAGAAGAGAGAGAGAGACGGTATATCCAAATTTTCCAGAAAAAACTCGCCACCTACGAGCATCGCTTGCAAGAGCTGGGCAATTCGAATGTTCTCGAGACCAGCTCTAGGTCTGGAAATATTGTTCAGGGCATTAAGTAAGTTAAATTTGCACTTTTTGAAATGATCTTTAATATGCTGCACTTTATTTTATATTATAATGTATTTTCAGGAAAACTGGAGCTACAGTACGCGACCTTACTGGCCATGTGATTGCCGCCCCGCTGAACATGATCAAGAATCAATTCGGGTCGGCGGATAACATAAATGATGGAGGTATGGCTTTTCTGCTTTCTGTTATAAGTTCCTTGTTGAACTGCTAGAAAACCAGGATCTTTGACTGCAAATACGAAAACTACAAAATAACACGAAAATTTAGAACCCTCCCACGCCGTCGGGCAGTCGGTCTTCTACGCAAAGTCGGACCATGCGTAAGTTTTTATAATGCATTTCGATATTTTTAAACTGTCTTTGGTCTTAAAATCTTCGTAAGTACGCGGTTTAAAATATCGAATCCAAGAACAAAACGTTGAAAATGAAATGAAAGAAATTTAAAAAGAAAACACATTTAAGACATAAAACCAATTCTTATGATGAAATCCTAAAGGTATCGTTTCAGTCAACCTTCCACCTCGCAGACTCCAAACTCCAAGTCGTCAACCTTGCCTCCAGGCTTGAGAATGCCGACGTCTCCCACATCTTCCAAGCCGCCGTCAAACTATCAGACGCCAGAGTCGAGATTTGGTGAGTTTAATTCCTGGAGATCAGTTGAAGCAAGCCAGCAGAGATTATTTGGGAATTTTGTAAGAGTACCGAAATCACGGTTCTGGACGGATCAATACACTCGTTTTTCTGCCTTCACAACCCCTTTAAACAACCTTTTTCAGCAACCCGGAAAGGCGACTCGGACCGAGGGTCAAATGACAGTCCAGTTGGGGAAGATTTGGCACTTTTGCTGAAGGAAACGATGGCCGAACTCCGGGAAGCCAAGGAGGCCAACGCCGAGTTGATGCAGAAGTTCAACGAGTTGAACGTGGGTGCTTAAATACAAAGGAAATCCTTCGTCAACTTCCCAAAAACGACGTTAATTTTAATTTTCAGGACTTCGTGCAAAAAGAACTGAAATTCTTCGACAAATCGCAACAGCAGGACAGCTTCCGGTATCAATCACTAGAGGGACAACTGAATGAGACGATAGATTTGCATCAGGCTGAGGTATGAACTGCTTGAAGTTGATTAAATCGCAAAAACGATGCTTTTTGTTGTTACACCCCCTTTAAAAGTCATGCTGACCTTCTTGAATCTGGTAAAGAAACGGAAAATTTATCTATGTTCTTAGATGAACTCACTTCGATCGGAGATGAACACGCTGACGGACCGTCTCGACTACCAGTACAACGACCGCTTCAAGAAGGTCGAGGAACGGGTGGAGAATACGCAGAATCATGTGGCGAGAATGGAGCACTCCTTCAAACAGACGATGAGTGAGCGACAGGTTAGTAGATCTCCCTCTCCCTCTCTCTCTCTCTCTCTCTCTCTCTCTCTCTCTCTCTCTTTATTTCTTTTTCTCTCCTGATGTAACGAGCATAATCGAATTATTTTAGGATCAAGCAATCTGGGGTGGTCTTCTACTACACGGAGCAAACGTGCTGGTGGAGATTCTGAAGTTGGTGCTGTTCGTCGTGGCGAGCACATTGGACTTCTTCAAGCCGTTCGCCGGAACGAGGTCGGTAGATGCACATTTTTTTCTTTCTTTCCATGTCGCTCTCTCTCGCTCCTAATTTACATCTCCCGTTTCAGAACCCGTACGGGTTTCCTCCTGCTCGGTATCGTCGTCGCCCTCATCGTCATGCAAAACGTCGACATCGTGGGGATGATCTTCAGAAAGAAACGGGGCCCTGTACTTGCCGCTGAAGTGGAGAACCTCACCGATTGACTGGCCGGCACAAATACCAGGCTGTAGCGGTAAAACGCTGAATTAAAGGGACTGGCAAGGCAAGACACGGATCATGGCTAATTCATGACCAAAAATCCATAGGCTCTGTCTGGTCCGGTCCTTTAAACTCTCCAACCGCTACGTTACACTCCAATTTACATGCCTCTGGAACATCCCGTTTCCTGCCTTTTTCCTTTCTGGAGCAACCAAATGACCCACCCTAGTCCAGTAGGTTTTCGATTTTCCAATTTCACCCCTTTGTACGCTCCATTTTGCCGGTCAAAATATTTCCATGGGTAATCGATTCCCCATTTTTTTTTTTGTAAAATAACTCCCAATAGTTGTGCTCAATTTTGCCAAGCTTCTTTTCTTGTAAATGCCCGATTTTTCATTTTTCATTCTCATTTTCAAAAATACGATTTGAGATTACGGTAGCTATCGAATTTTTTCTTTTTTGACCCTTCTCCTCCTCCAAAAATTGAACGTTTTCAAAAGAGCTTTCCCGAGCTTACGGTAGCCACGCACCTTTTTCTATTTTGGTACTTTAGTGTCTTCCCAATTTCAATGGTCGCTTTCCACGAATTTTCTGAATTTTTCACGACAGGGTCCTCTTGTAATTCCGCGCCTACGGTAGGTTTTCCCATTCTGTTTTTGATCGATATTCGACCTCATTAAGGTCGAGCCAACCCACACCAATTATGCTAAACATTGTGATGCTCCTGACCTTGAATTGTCTCGTGTATCTTTGTATTTAATGTGCTTGCATAAATTTGATTCAAAATTGGCTGAAAAATTCACTAAAGATTAAGTTTTACATAATTTAAGAAGCACACAAATTTGTAACGTGTTTTTGGCTTTAAAAAGATATGTAGAAGCGCTATCGATCGTCAGAATCGACTCCTTGGTCCAACTGGGTCTCGACAGTTCCGAATTACTCCGAGAAACGCATTTAAAATAGCTGTAAGTTTGCCTGTCTTATATCAGGTTATCCAAAGAATCCGACGCGTAATCGGCCCGGCGGCGTAATTGTCGATACCTAGTCTTGAAAGCGCTGATCCTTGCACTTACTAGCCGCTTTAAAGTGACAGTGACAGCTAGCGAATGATGAAAAATTGTGATAATGAGCGATAGAAGTATAGAAAACGGTTTATTAGAGGGTACCCGAGTGATATGTGTGATTTACAAGCGAGTTTGCTGGTTGACGTTGGGATTTTCGTTGTCTTCCGGCTCCGTTATTATTTGGTGCTTGACACGATCAGGCCCCATACACCTCCAATAATTGCGCCAGCTGCCGTCCCGAGCGGACCGCCGATCGATCCTAAATTTAGAGCTTTATGCGGCTTCTTCGCAGTTCAAAATTGACATTAAAGCGCACGTCCAGGGAGGGGCCGTGTACTCGGCCCAACGTACACCCTATGGACGTTGGGCCCGCGCGCGCTGCCTGCCCGTGCCGCGGGAGGCAATTCCCCTCCTTTCCGTGGTGAGGCGCCCCCCGACCCCCGCCAAGTTGCACCTGTGGCTGATTGGTATGCGACCGCGCCTCCCGAATGGGGGACCCGGGTTCGACCCCCGGCCGCGGCAAAAATCTTTGCTTTTTCCAAAAAAACTACGTGCCCTTTAAAAGGCTGCCTTCGCAAAAAAACACAAAAAAAATTGGATTTTAAAACTGTCAATGTACCGATGGTCGCGCCGACTGCGGCGCTGCCAGCAACGACATCTTGCGGTTGCATTTTGTAGAGTGTAGTAAAGTCAGGTGATGTGTGCAAAGGCGAATACAAGCCAGATACCAAACCTTCGCTCGCCCCTGTTTTATTCCCGGAATTTTAGGTCGCAATCATTCTATCCGACAAGAAAAAAATCCCGATAGGCCTTTTTGGCTTGCAAACAAATCCGGTGCAGAAAAGTTGACTGCTTGCACAAGGCAACGGGCATATTGTGGTACGGTTTGATACGTATCTCTACGTAGCAACGCGTCGACTTTTTATTTGCGCAAAAATACCCATCTCCCTATTTAGACGTCATATCTGTGTTATTGCCCTCATTAATGTATTTTTATTACTATACATTGCCAAACTTTCTTAATTTTGGTCACAATCTACAGTAGGTTTCTACGATTTTTTTATATATTTTTATCCCGTGTGTAATTGAGTCATCACTTAGATAGGCGCTGCAAAATGCCAAAATCGACCGATTTCTTTAAATAGGGTCAGACCGCTACGCGTACTCCAGAGCACGAGTGAACCATATGCGGATCTTGCTGCGGACCCAGGTCTGTTGGATGCGCAAATCGTAAATTGGACTGCGGACTCGCTGTCTATGTCCATTGCTTGGAGATATCAATTCCGGCACTTTCTTGCCCCTTTAAATTCACATCGTAAAAGAGTCGCGTTGCTTCCGAGGAAAAATGTAGCAGCTTCGCGATGCAGACATCAAAAGGTTTATTCAAAGGTGATATGATGATTGGCTAGCTAATCTTGGGCTTCTCGCGATATCGATTATTTTTTGCAGATTGACACGAAGAGACCCCATACGGCTTCAACACCTTCGCCAATCGCCGTCCCCGCGGCTCCGCCGAACGAACCTAAATTGCGAGGCTTTGTGGCGCTCTATTACCAATTTACATGATTACATTACGTGATGAAAGCCAGCGAAAAGTCTCAGGCCCAAGAACGCTGTTTGGGGCTCTCAGAAACTACTTCCTATGCGTACCAGTGCCAACCGCCGCGCTTCCGGTAACAATCTCGTGGGGCTGCAGTTGGTGAGGCATGGTGCAAAATCGGAAGACTGACGTACCATCGAGGCTAGTCACCCATTTTATGTCCCAGAATATAATGTCGCAACACCGATTTCTATCGTAACAGAACCCCTTCCGACAAAATTATTTAGTGCAAGCAAATTTCGCCAAGGGCAGCGCATTCATGCGGGGAAAATCAAACGCAATAGTACGCACCGATACGTATTGCCGGGCAATGTGTATCTCGTATTTGGAAGAGAGTCTGTCATTGCTGCGTGTAAACGGGCTTGAATTATGTACTATTAAAAATGAGTAAACGTTAATTATATTTACAAACGCTAAATTAATATTTTGAGCACGACATGCGTAATATTTTTCAGGGTTTCGATCGCGTAAGTGTGATGTTTCATGAATTGAAAAAAATGCGAGAGGTTGCGTGTTGCTTTGACTTGAAGGTAACCACATGGATACAGTTTCTAAGTATGTTTTTAATACGCCTAGGTTTGAAAATTTGCGACGAAACTGGAACCTACTTTTCAATTTTATTTTTGGGTGGACATGAAAAAATGAATGTTGCAGCCTAAAATGTGTACAGGGACGTAGCGTAAGGTGGGCCCTGGGCCCGACCCGCCCCCCCGAAATCGGCCGGGGCCCGAAAATTCATAAGGGGGGACCCTTATGATTTTTATTTTCTCAAAAATTTTGCTGCCTGCGCCGCTATTTTTGCACGTTTTAACTGCTATTTGTAGAGCGATATAGCCTTTTTTCCAAAATTTTTCGCCTGCGGCGCTGATTTCTCGGTAATTTTTGAGTTTTCGAAAAATTTTCGCCCGCGAAATTTTTTCTACGCCCTGAATGTATTACCCAAGCAACTTTTTAATGTTTTATAGAGGGTAATTTTAAAAGCAAATTTATTATTTGACGATTGTCTTGAAAACGTCGACGATGGCTCCGACCGCCGTTCCAATCACGTCGGTTGCCGCAGCGGTCACCACTTCTAAACAGGTTATGAGGTTATTTGTAAATAGTTCAATTTCCTCCCGTTCTGTGCACTCCTAAGCAACGATAAAAAAGGCATCGCAAAAAGAGGCACTTCTCCGTCGAAAACTACGACACAAATGCTTACCGACGGCATCTTTCACTCCCGGGTCCGACGTCACTGCATCACTGTTCGGCATTTTAGAAACGTAGAAATTTGCGAAAGCTAACCTAAGCCAGCTCGCGCAAAGTGCGTTACACGGCTTTTATCCTAGCAATTTGTGGCGCAAGAGGCCGAGGCTGATAGGGCCAAGCTGATAAGGCTAGGTCCACAGCGCGTACGTGCGAAACTCTGAACATTCAATTTTCTTGCAACAAAAAATGATGCGCAAAAAAGTACACCGCAAAAAATTGTTTCAGGGAACCCGAAGCTAAGATGTGTTTTTATTTAGGGGTATTTGTTTGCTTAGGAGATTTTTATTTATTTTGCTATTCTTAAACCCCCAATTTTTAGATTAGTCCGAATATTTTTTGGAGAATACAATCTATTTTGGCGAAGCCAGCGCGAGCATAGTTCAGCCTCCGGCAATTTTTATGCCCAATGTGCCGTTTGAGGCGAAAACTTCACAGCTGAGTTTCTACTTGCAACGAAATCCAGGACGAAAAATCAAATCCGTATCCATGCGCAGGCTCGTACGGGAGCCGGAATTTCGGGGGGCACCCAAAAATTTTGGCGACGACCTCCCCCCGCCCCCGGTCACCACTCTCAGAACATTCGAAAATCGATTCTTTAACAGCGTCGCGCCAAAAAAAGTGTATAAGAACGCCCTCGTTGCACTCAAACGACGTTCTTTTTAAGACGTTCACCGTCTTAAAAATAGTAGGAAACAGCGCCGCAGGCAGAAATTTTTTTGAGAAAAAATCATAAAGGTCGTCTCGGTAAGAGTTTACTTCGCCCGACAGCCAAACGGTCTCGAAGTTTTCGGCATTCGTGCTATTTTTTTCGATATTTTAAAGCCGCCATTCGATAGAGCGTCAAAAAATATACTAATAGTAGTGTGTTTTAATTTGAGCCTAAAATAATGTGAACTAATCCGGCAGGCAGAATGTTTTGAAATAAAATTGTTACGCTCCCGAACAACGAGCGCCGCAAGCGAAAAATTTTGGAAATAACGGGGTAACAAACAATAATAAACAGCGCCCCAGGCAAAAATTTTTATGAAAAAATCATAATACCCCCTTATGAACTTTTCGGCCTTCGGCCGATTTCGGGCAGGGAGGGCACTAGCTTCCCCCCTCCTCGTACGGGCCTGTCCATGCGTATGAATACGGTGTTGTGTCCATGCTTGTTTGTTGCCATGCATTTAATTTGTAAGGTTTTCTTGGGGTTGTAAAGTTTATTAAAAGCTCATGGAAAAAATAAATACACGCACACATAGATGAATTTGGAAAAGAAGGCAGAAGGCGGAAGACCCGTAGAAAAGTGTAGGCTACTTGGCGATTTCGACGACAACACCCACCGCGAAACCGGCCCCCGCACCGATGGCCGCACCAGCAGCGCCTCCGAATGTACCGCCTGGAAATGGGGCATAAATTTACCTGGGTAGCTTATAAAATGGGTCTACTATTTGAAGAGTATATACACAGATTTTATTTTTTTATTAATAGTAGAAATTCGTAAGGACATACCAATGATCGCTCCAGTTGCGGTGTTCTTCGCAATGTCGGACATTTTGGGGTCAGGAGGTGGCTTGAATCCGACTGGCCAGAAACCATCAAGCACCCAGTGCACTGTTTTAATACTTTTTGGAACTCCTGACGCAACGAAATTTTATGACTAGGCAAAACGACCTTGTGGTGTCATCTCAGGCGCTGGGGCTACTTGTTCGTGTTGCCGGCGCCGAAATTCTGTGGCGCAACGAACCTTTTTCCGGCGTCGAAAATTTTGGAAACCAAACTGGGCTGTTGGTGCAGCCCGATTTCTGGCGCAACAGAGTTTTACGGTTTGGGAAAACGCCGAACGTTTTGAGATAAGACTACCTGTCTGTGCGGTTCGACGGCGCAACAGAAAAACACCTTTGCCTGCAGCTAAGATTGAGTGCCCTTCTACATGTATTTTCAGATATATATTTATCAATCGGCTTTCTTGGAGGAAATGGAGTTCTTCCGTGCTACCGTCTCACTTTGTGATCTAAAAAGTTCTATATATCTGCCAGAAGTTATACTTACGTAAAAATACGATCCAGCCTCCGGCGTGCCAAGTAATTTTCCCGTGGCTGTCGATAGGAATTCCGTGAACGAGGTGTAATTTGCGTGAAGATCCTAGAAATATTTTTTTAAGCAGGATATTTGAGCTGCCCGGAGTTTGCAATAGCAGTTTTTGTCAAAAAATCCCTACCTGCCAAGTCTGCGGATGCCGTCTCGTCAGTCTTTGCTTCGTTTTAAAACCAGAACTATGTAAAGTTTTCTGGCTACAAAATATCGAGTTAAAATTACAGTAATTCACTTCCTACTTTGTTTTGTCGAAACCTTGTCATTAGTGATCGTCATCACCCGATTGATGCTTCTGAAAACAATCTAGACTTACCATTTCCGAAAAAATTACTGTTTTCTCACTTTAATAGTTAAAAAATTACTTAGATTCTCAATAAAATTCTAAGTCTAAAAACCAATATTATCGAAAAACCTACCTGAAAAACACGCCTTCATCCCATGGGGGTACGGATAAGTCGACCTCACGACTCAAAGTTGATGGCCGATTGTAATAAAAGTTCATGGATTCCGGGTTTCCGTGAGGGTCTAAATTATCGACTTTCGTAGCGATACCATGATTATATTAAAACATTAGGGATCTATTTTGACATGTTGCCATACGCTACAAACTACAAAAACAAAAACGTCAATAACTCTTACTGTAGAGCAACAAGACGTGATGGAACGACCCTGGGAACTGGTCTCGCAGGAGGGCTACCTGGAAATAATTATAATGAGATTTTTGGCTTTATGGGCTGCTGAAGGCGATATTTTTCCTGAAAATGAAAACAGTTCGGTTAAATAAATAGTTCCAAACCTTTTTCAACGTCACCGGTTCCCGGAAGCGATAGTTCAGCATCGAAAAGTGATCGCCAGTTCGGATTTCGGGCAACGGGTTTCCGGTCGGGTTTTTTACGTATTCATTCAGGGTCATCTAAGAAAAAGTCCTGGCATATTTCAAGGTTGTCTTTAGCTTCATTGGTTGATTAAATCTATAACGTTGCACTAAATTTGAATTAACTTACAAAATCAATGCCAGCCCCTGGCGCCTGGGGAACTAGCGAAGGGGATAGTGAAGTGACATAGAAAACTGGCATCGAAAAATTGGCAGACAGCTTGTTGATGCCGACTTTGGTTTCGTAGAACACTAAAAATATAAAGTACAAAAACTAGATAACGTTTTTACCATTTTCAAAACTATCCAGCGCTGTCGATTTGCAGCACAAATGCATATTGTAGGTGGAGAGCATCTAAAAAAATCAGACAAAATCGATTACGGTCGGTTTTAGGACACTTTATAACCTTAAAACTTATTTATAACGCCAATATTTTAAGCTAAACTTGAAGACTACAAACTTGGCTGTTTACGGCCTGCTCGCAGGTATACTCGTCGGGACACGATTTTTCTTCCGTTGGATCGCAAAGTAACACGGAGGGTATATCGTAAGAAGTAGCACCATAGGGACAAACTATTGACGAAAAAAGATTTTAGGTTTTAAGTAGTAGCTTACTTGGCTTAACTTGCTCAGGTACTCCGGGAGGACTACTCAGATCCTGGGGTACGTCCGAGCAACAGCGATAGTCTTCGGAGAGCTAAAAATACGTGGATTTCGAGAGAAAGAGAAAGAGAGAGAGAGAGAGAGAGAGAGAGAGAGAGAGAGCGAGAGAGAGAGAGGGAGGGCTAGACGGCGAGAGACAGACAGACAGACAGACGGCGAGTGCGTGATCTTTTCCTTACCTTCGAATAAACGCATGCCGGATTCCTCCCTGTACACTCGATCGGATCATGCGGAGTACACTTCACCCCCTCGTGCTCGAACTCTCGGCATTGCGCAAAAGTAGAGAGGATGTTCTGCTCGTGGGTTTGCCAAGGGAAGGGGCAGACTGAAAAAATAGATAACAATGGGGTTTTGGCTCCAAAACTAGATTTTACATGATTTTAAGCGGACGGTGACATCAAGATTTAAACCCGGATTTGCTCAAATAAATGCGTTTTAAAGGAACGATTTGTGATGCAGTAAAATTCCTTACCGCGATTGTTGTGGGCCTTTAAAGGTATCGCAAAAAATTAGACAAACAGGTATGGCTTAAGCGCAAAATGTCAGTGTCATTGAAGGCTTGCGTAGTGAATGATCTAAAGCTCACTGTCTTCAAACTCGTTTCGATCCTCTCCCAACTCTTCCTCTTCTTTCTCTTCTTTCTCCTCTTTTTCATCCACCTCTTCCGACACCTCCTTCACGTCCTTGTCAATTTTTTTCGACTTTAACTTGGAAAATCTCTTCTTCGACGATCTTTTTGCATCAATAGCCGAATCCAGAAGTAGTAGGAATACCAATACTTTTAATAGAAGCATTAGAAGCGTAAATTTCACGTCTCAGGATCAGAAAATAAGAAATATAGAAATTCTGGATCTAGAAGAACGCTGACGCACCAGATTCCGCAAAGTGGCTCCTCTGAAATCGACCAGGAACGTTGCCGAAAAAAGCTGAAGCTCTAAGAAGCGGAAAAAAGCCCTTTAGCGGCCCGTTAGAGAGCGCGCCGATAGGGCCCGGATTGTTGGGATGCATTTTGTTGACTCGCCCGATCAGTCACGATCGCCAGTTCTCAGTTCTCGCCCCGTGTCCTTCTCCGGCTTCAGGCGTCTCCTCTCCTTTCCGGGGCGCAGGCCTAATCCGCCCTCCGGGGCCCTTAGTCCCGGCATGCGAACGTCGCTCTCTCGTTTGGCGGGAATCCCGGAACACATTTTTGGGGTTGTGGATCGAAGACCTGGTTCCGGCTCGATTTTTATAGCTAAGAAATCTCAAGATCTCAAGAAGGCTTAAAACCTATACTACCTCCATCCAAAAATTGTTCTGGCAAGGTTTTCAAACCGTTTATTTTTCTTGATCGTTATCATTCCAGCCCGGATTTTGCTCAAAAAGATAATCTTCTGTTGCTCTAACTCATGCTCAATCGCCGATCCCCTGACCAATTTTTTTCTTGCTTTTGTCATTTTTATATTTCAGACACTATTTTCTAAATGATAATAAGATTGATACTATTCCTCGCCTCGTTTCATCCCCTAATCTACGCTCAAATGCCGCATAATGGACCGCCACCGCCGCAGAATAACAAGCCAGGCGAGCCCTTTCGATACCACGTCAGCTATGGGTCGATTCTAAATATGCCTCCAAACCCCTTTAAAAAACAGAATATGCAAATTACTTAAAATCGGCTAGTTTTCCATTCTAATTGTTACTATTTTCCTTTCAGATTGTTCCCAACCCTGGCAATCCCGGGAACTCACCTACGTTCCTGCGTTGAGTCAATGCTCAAATTACGAGGATGGTAAGGTTTTTTAATCCATTTTATCCCAGAATAAATTTTTTAGGTAGCGGTATCACCTGCTCCGAGAAGAACCCATTTACCTGTACTGGGAGGAATCCGTTTTGCGCCTCTGTCGGGAACAAGGAATTCCGGTGTTGCAGTGACATGATCCAGGACAGTACTGAACAGCTGAATCTAAAACCGGAAGAGATTAAACCAAGTAGGTGGTAGCGTAAGGAGCCTTATCGCGATATTAGTATTGCAAAAAATGGAATCTTTTGAAGTAATTATCGTTTTTTTAGTCTGCCCTAACGGTGCGATCCCCTACCGTATGCCGTACGCGATGCTGTGCGACCCGGCGATCGTCAATATTTGCCCTCCAAACTACAAATGCGTCGAGGCGGCCAATGGTCATCTACTGCCACATGATGGTCGATCGCTGTGTTGCAAGACTAGCACGCTGTATAGTTTTGCCTCAGGTACGAAGAAGAACAATTTGGACGACCTTTTCATTTATAATTTTTCTAGCGCTAGGTTTAAGCGTTTTAGTACTCAAATTTTAGTCTTTGCGGAAGCCCAACTGACTCCAAGAATTGTTCCGGCGCCTCCAGTAGCAGCGATAGAACATGTAAGTTTGCACAAAATTTTCTTGTGTTTTTTTGGTATTGTGGCGTACTAGCATGTTTTGCGCTTGAATATGTAGTATCGGACGTTCGATTACAGTAACTTAATACGCTGTACTGTAGCGTACTCTTACGTAGTGTTGTGTACTTTCGCGTCCAGTTGCGTTCTTGATTTTCCGAGCGGTTATTGCGATGTGTAACTACGTATGTATTGTAGCAACAAATTTTTTACTATCCCATATCGTGCAGTGGGTTCCAAAAAACAGCGTGATGCAACTTCTGAGTCATACGGTAGCGCATTGTATCGTAGTTTCAAGCATGAGCGTAACGTTTCGTACTGTAGTGTACCTTCGTGTACTGGGTTTTATTTTTCAGGTAACCCTAAACGTCCACACCTCCGCTCTAATGCACGCACCAGAGATCCGAACCGGCGATCATTTTGTCCTAGCTCCTTTCAAGCTACTCGAGCCGGCCTACATCAAGAATATCAAATTATTCTCAGAATTACCAATTGGCAGTTATATGCATGTAGTAATGTTTGGTAAGCTAAAAAACAACAGAAAATTCCATTAATGGTGAAATTCAGATCCTGTAAGTGTTACCGAAACGCTACAATTCTACTATGATCGCCCGTCGAGGGGAGGTATTGAGAGGACGATTTTTGCCAGTTTCAAGAAACTTCAGGAAAGGTATTGGATCTCGAAGAGCCGGTGGATGATGGTGGATTTATATCAAAGAAGATCTATAATGCACATCCGGTAACGAATATGGACGAGCAGCAGAAACGGCCGGCAAATCAATGTATCGTGCGAGATCGCGCTTCTCTCTCTCTCCCAGTCTCTCTCCTCTCTCTCTCTCTCTCTCGCTTTATGCATTCATTTCCAGATCGCAAAATGTGGGTGGTACTGATGTTCCGAACTGTTAATCCGATCACGAGACTTTACGTATCAGTTACGGTGGATTTACATGCGAAGTACCGATCTGTTAGGTGCGCTATATAAAATTTACTAGTTTATTAAATTGCGAAAATATTCTTTCTTGCTTTTTCGTCACCGTTAGGACCAGAAAACGATCAGAAACCATTTTTTAGCGAATTCCTCCGCTCCGACACCGGTCGACTACTAGGGACACCTACTGCCGGGACCTATTTTTATGTAATTTGACGGAAAATTCGTCATAACGGTTTTCTAGATTACCAACGTCTAGCTGAAGAACTTCAATTGCCTGCAGCGGAAGATTGCTCCCTGTGTTTGATTTCAGTAGTCAAATTCATTTTGAATAAAGCCACGTAACTTGTCGCGAAATCAACATGCAAAATCTTGCACGTCTCATTTGTTAGGACATTCATTTTTCAGGAGATGATTTAATTTTTGTGTGGCGAGTTCAGGCTAGACTTTCACGCATCGACCGAGAGAGAAAATGAGCTCTTCCGGGGTCAGCTTACACTTATCGTAGTGGTTTTTTGGGAACTGGATTCTCTTTCCTGCAGAACATCATCTTTTTTCACGTTTCAATACATTTAGAAGAACGTTTGAAAGGGAAGACACCGATAAGCCAGGCTTATTTCAAACCCTCTCTTTTTATTTTCGGATTTCCACATTCATTTCTTATCCCGATTTACGAGTTTCGAATTCCGAGAAGCGACCTCATCGTGTTTTATAAATTTTGTGCCTTGCGCGTTTTTTTAATTCGTCCGTATTTTTGAGGGTGGCGTTCCAATTGCCGCGCAAAAATGGGGCCCCACGAAAAGCTGATCGGCAAACGCACTTCACCCGGCTGCTGGCCACCCTCCATCCACATCGGGTCGCTGTCAATTTTGACGCCCAGCAAACAGTCCTCTGAAGGTCTGGGACTAGATGACACTTTTCGGGGGTTTTCATAATATTTTGATCACTCGGGGTAGCGGATACGGTAATCAGAGCACAGGCTACGTAATTTACCCTCTTCGTCTCTGATTTAACCCCTTAAAAACCTTCCAGAATTGCATTAAACTTCGAATTATGATTTTTTAACAAAAAGAAAACCTGCCGATTAAAAAATTCGTCGATTGGCTCGCAGTTTGTCATTATTTAAATTCAGCTCAACATTTTACTTGTTGTTCTCTGGGTTTTCTCTCCCATTTCGCCTTTCCGGCCCATTTAATTGCAGCTTTATGCTCCCCGTCATTAAGCTCTGCGGAAGAGTTTCTGAAAGATTTAGTCTAACAATCTGGTCGTATTTTTTGCGGATTATCGACACGTTTTGTCGTTTTTGCAAGCTCATCCATTATATTCTTGTCTTTTAGCCCCAAGATGAGCCGGAAACTGTTATTAGCAGATGAATTTTCGGTCTATTCCACGAAACCTTCAATTTCTAGGTAAGACTTCAGTGTCGTTTTTACAGGCCTAAAAATATTGGGCAAAAATTATACCTATTTTAATAACCTTTTCAGATTGGCCTCCTTCCTCCACCAAGAATCCGACGATCGCGAAGCCCGGTATTCAAGTCTCAGCGTCAGGAGCGGAACCGTCGTGCCAGACTTGAGCGATGTGGAATGGGTACGTGGAGCTTGAGAGTGATTTTATATGTTTCTATGCTTTCTATTACAAAAATTTCTGAAAGCTGGGCTTTTCGAAGCTTTTAAAATTGTAACAAATCGATGTAGCGTACAAAAATCGACTTTATTAAGGTTTGGAACATAACCAAATTCTGAATTGCACCGAATAATACATATAATCGCAGGGAAACTAGAAGAAGAAAACTAAAAACTTCAAGAGCAAAACGGAACAATAAAATAATTCAACTAACTCAAATTAAAATGAGGCCAGATCGTAATCTAGAAAGGTTTGGAACTTTTGTTATTGTATAGTTTTATCCCGTTTCTGATTTTTTAATTTTGAAGCTTCCGAGCTTATAAAATTCCCCCCTGCAACCTTATTTTCACATTACACATCTCCCGAATTCTCTCCCGAATCAGCTATGGCGAGTTTCGTGACACGAATTAGGCCCCATTTTGGCTTCTGTCTCTCGCGAGAGGAAGAGGGCCGAGGGATGGCCCATCGCATCTTTTTCCATTTCTTTTTGGCCTCTCGGGGACCCTTCTAATTAGTCCTTCCTATCCATACACGAATATCCGCCCCGGGCAGCCCCTGAAAAAGAGAGGAAAAAAAGAGATGGATCCGCTGGACTTTATAGAGTTGGTCCGGGTCTTCGAAATATTAAAGTATCGATTAAAAACTTATAATCCTTGAATTCACCGATTCCTCGCTCTCTCTCTCTCTCTCTCTCTCTCTCTCGCTCTCTCTTTCACTCTCTCCTCTCTCCCTCGCTCGCACTCTCAGTCTCTTTTACCAGACATGGCAAGTGGCCGCGGCCCGGCCCGGCCGGCCCGGCCGTAGCTACCCATGGCCGGCCGCGGCCGGTCGCATATGAAATTAGCATAAATCCCGGCACCGCGGCCGTCTCCAAAAAAAAAGAGTCTGGCCGGCCGCGGCCGGCCGCGGCTGCACCATGGTGAAAATAATGACCTATTTTTCGGATTTCGAGTTGAATTTTACTGATTTGCATGATTTCTGAAAAGGAAAAAGGCAACGAGCTGTTCATTGCAAAAGCCGCGGCCGGCCGCGGCCGGCTGCGGCTGTGGGTAATTTTGCGGCTTTGCGGCCGGCCCCGGCCGTGAAAAAATTTGCATGCGGCTTCCGGCCGGCCGCGGCGGCCGTTTTGCCATGTCTGTCTTTTACTCTCTCTCACTGCCTCTCTCTATCTCTCTCTCGCTCTGGTAAAATCAGATTTCAGCTCAAAAATGGAAGAGTCCGATCCGTGTACCCTTTATCCAGGCCGGGTCGCAGAGGTTTGTGCAAATCTACTCCGAAAACATTTAATTTTGCCGGAAATGCCATTATTGGGGAGGGTAAATAGAGCTTCCAGGTCCAAGGATGGAGCACCAGCTCATAAAATTTTCTGGAAAATATAAATATATTGCTCTCTCACCGCTCTGGCTCTCTCTCTCTCTCTCTCTCTCTCTCTCTCTCTCGCTTTTTCACTAGCGTAGCGTACGAGCTCGTGCTCCACCTCCAAAATTATATTAACCTCCCTTAGGCCCAGATCCCTATATTTTAGGTAACCCTATTATATTCACAGCTCATCACATATCGCCCCTTTCCATCCTCTACCCATTCCAAAAACCGCATTATAAATCAGCTCTGCCCCCCGAAAAATGTGGGCCCCTAGAAAGGGCCCTGGCCCAGTGTTGGGCTTGGATTTCCGGGCTGTTCATTAGTCTCGGGCCACGCTCGGGCAATGCGCCGTGGCCTTTGAGCCAGGGCGATATAGGATGGATATAATATGCAATTATAGATTATGATAGCCATTAATACCTTTTTTTCCTAGCCTTCAGCTTATTTCGGCTTACGATTTATGCTAATTAGCTTAATTTTTTCCGATCCGATTCCGACAAATGCCGACAACCCAAAATACCGACAAACAAACCACCGACAAGCAGAAATACGAACAACCACAATGCGGACATGAACTTGAAATCCTGGGAATTGAGATGTTCTCTTTGTTTTTGGGTGCCGGGAGATATCTGTCGGTATTTGGCATTTTGGGTATCGGTGTTTTTCGCGTTAGTTTTTCGGCTTGTCGGCATTTCTATAACAGCATAGTCAATGCAGGATATTTGGCTTGTCGGCATTCTTATTTCGAAACGTCGGAACGAACTCCTTGCGAGTTATAATAGTACATTTCTTATTGTTGTCCCCACCCTATGCCCAAAGTGACGGATCCGGGTCTCCAGCAGAATCGAGAAGCGGAAATGCCTTGCCCTCTGTGTCAGACTCAGAGCTCGAGGCTAGCCCTCGCGTGACACCACCACCAGAGGGCTATTCTATTCGGTCTTTCCGCTGTGCAAGACGAGCCTTATTTTCGGTTTTGCACTTATTTCGAATGTCTCATCCGAAAATTATGGCCGTCTTGCAGCTGGGTGCACTTTTTTGAGGGGGGTTTGATGACGGGAGATGCGAATTTTAAGGCATATCTGTCTAGAAGACTTTGTCGTATCCGAACTTCGCATATTCTGGTACATTTATCATGTTTTAATCAACATAATTGTTTGAAAGCACGTTTATAACCTTTTAAACCCTTGCGATCCGGAAAAGAATCGGAAATTGCTTTAAAAGCGACTTTTCGATACTTTCAAAAAGATCCCATTTTTGTTGGGTCAACCTGTTTAAAGAAAGCTTTTCCATTTGAAACTAATTTTAAACGCATATTTAAACTATTTGAATATGCGTCGAATTCGCATAGTTTGCAAAATTATTTTTCTCACTTTTTTAATCCCAGAGAACCCTAAAAAGTCGCAAAATTAGCATTAAAGTGATTTTGTGATACTTACACTTTCAAAACGGCATTTCTTCGTTTTACGTGTCCCAAGAATTCTTTAGTAATTTTAAAAATTAGGTTTTGAGGGTTATTTTAATCCTGGCAAAAAATTTTGGCATCTAATAACTAACTTGTTTTGGATAAATCACGTATTTTCAGTGGATTAATCATGAGTATAGTTACTTAACCGCTTTCGCCTTGCTTGCCAATCCGTTTACTGATTTATCCGTTTAGCAATATGTACTGGTTGTCCAGGAATGCGTAAAGACGGCCTCCCGTAAATATAGCCCCAGAGCATAACCCAGAAAAATTGCCGTCATCCGGAATGTGTATCGAGAATGGGGTAACCGAATATATGGGTTGGCGGGGCCTATAATTTTGCTTATTTTTGGCATTCTTATATTTGAATAAAATATACCAAAAGTCGTAAGGATAAAATAGCCCCGAAAAATCAAATGTAAATTAAATTTTTCAACGTAAAAAAATTTATTGGATTTTTCGGTCATTTTTAAAAATTTCTATGCAAATTCGGCCGCTCGTAATTATGCGTAATTTACTGACAAAAAATCTAAAAAACACTAAATATAATAAAACGAGAAGTCAAAATAATCCCAAATAAAAATTATATGAATGCTACGATTTTTGTAAGAAAAATGGCGCCTTCCGGAACTCTTAAGATTAACCCAATTTCCTCAGAACTCCCAAAAAGGCTCAAAAATCCAGGCTGCAGGTGCGGCCCACACGTTTTTGGATTCACCTTGTAGCCGCGGTCATTTTACGCCGGCCACCCCGATTCGTTGAGTACAGACGGCGCCCCAGCAACAGGCCCGCTACCTCATCACCACAAAGGATTAGCGTTTTCATTAGGCGCCGAGGTTTCGGGAGAACTAATCAACTGAATTCACTATTAAAACAAGATTTCACTCTGAATTTCGTTAATTTATTCGTATTCCAATCTAAAGATGGCTCGACTAACGATAAAAGTGGTGAGAAGTTTAGAAAGAACTGCAAAGGAAATTAGTTAAGATTTTTCAGCTTAAATTTGCTTGTTAAAGTTGTTTTTTATTGATTGTTTTAAGCAACAAACTGAAAGCTCGAGTAAAATAGCAAAATCGGAATTTAGGGCTGGTACCAAAGACTAAGCTTAAGCGGATATGCTTCTGATTTCTATAAATTCGGTTTTCCGAGGTCAATTCTAGGAGCGATAATTGCTTTTCTAAACGGCGACAAAAATGGCTCTCCTCGACTCGTTAGGCAATTAGTTTGCTTACCGACCCACACGCAAATTGTGCCTTTGCTTTTGCTTATTGTCGTGGAACCAGATAACGCTAGGCAAAAGCAAAGCTAACAATTTCAAGTTCTCTCAGATTTACATCGCTCCATTACGTTTTTCAGACTTTCATGAGTTCTACAAAGCTTTGAAGTGGAATGTGCAAGTCCAGAAGCTATTTCTATGCCCCCATACGCATGAGTAGTTCCAAGAAAACTTGATCAAAAAGTCCGCCCGTCCGCAAGGCCATAAAATCCCCTATTTCAATATTCATTCAATTCCAGGACATGCGATCCTCCATTCCCAATCTCCCCCACGGCCACCTCCAGACGATGAACTCCTTGACGACGCCGAAGGGCTTGGTGAAGCTGAGCAGGACCGAGCTTGCGAATATGTGAGTGTTTTGTAACCTGCTGCTTGGCACCATCACCGTATTACTTTCATTATTGCTATTGCTTTACGTAAGTTTCTAGTTAAAACATGGTCTGATAAGGGGTCTGAGAAAAATGATAAAAAATTGTATTGATATCCAGACAAAGTTACCACGGTATTTGTAAGACAATTTCTATACCTAGAAAATAACTACCAGGGCCCCCACACAGCGCCTAGTCATAAATCATCCCCCTGAAAATTACGCATGGCTCGTAAATATGGCCAAGAACATGCAGCTGCCCCTAGTAGTTATCGCAATTTCTTTCTTGGCCCAGCTCCCAATACTTTTTACGATAAGCCGGGTATGCGGAGGCTTATGTTGGATCTTATGGGAATTTTGTGCTTTTTAGCTAAAAAAGCTAGCTACACACTGCAGCTAAATCGAAATGTGGATGATTTTAAACGGATGGTGCCAGGAAAATGATTATGGTAGCAAAAAGCATCAGGAACCCGCTAGGATATTAAATTGACATGGGCAAGCTAGCAAGGATTCTTGTGGAGCTTTAAAAACGTTTCAACTTAAATTAAATTGGTTTTAATGAATTCCAAAAAGTGGAACTCGTGCTCACACTCTAACACCATTGAAGACAACTAAAATATATTATTACGATAATTTTTCGCAGTTGAAAAACCACCAAAGTACGAAGATTTCCTTAAAATCGTCTAGCAAGTCTTCAATGGTCCTTTAAAACTTCCAAAATTGCTACTTGTTGGTGATGCTCAAATCCAATGTTGATTCTCCAGGGACCTTAAAATCAGATTTATGGACTCCACGAGGGGGTCAGTTACTCGTCTGCCCCATCGGGGAAAGAACCTAACTTCCGTTCCACCCATTCCTTCTTGACGTCTTCTTTTTCTACTCCTTCTCCATCTGCTTCTCCTTTTAGCCTGCTCCCCCCCCTCTTTTTAGCCCCTCGTTTTAGCCCACTTTCAAGCTCAGCTCGCTCGCCTCGCACCACCCCCCTTCGGAATCAATGCTTTGTGCCTCGAAAACTCCCCACTGCCCCTGCCAAGTTCCACAGATTCCATTACACCGCTAAAACGGATTTTTGAGCAGGATGTAAATTTGTTTGTATCGATGTTTCCGAAAATTTTGTGGATTTTTATCTATTTTGCATCCGAATGTGAGGTTGTTTGGCGTGGAAAATTTAGTCGCTTTTTATAGCACCTTAAACCAGCTAAACGGTGTGGTTCCTAGAAGAAGAAAATATCAAATTTAATACATTGCTGTTAATAAAAATTTGTATAAAATTATTTTTAATTAAAATTCGTACATTTTTACCGTTTTACATTTAATTGGGCCGTTGTAAAAATATATCTAGGTTTCGGTTTTCTAGTGTTTAAAAATTTTTGAGGTACTCTCGGGTTTTGCCGATAACTGCGTTAAATCCATATCAAAGATCTTTAAAAAATCTACACCCCAATAAACCTTGAATTTAAAAAATTACAATTTAAATCGTTGAAATTGAAATTTTCCCAATCCCCATAGCCCCCAAAATAAGCCTCAAAATCCCTCACTTCCGTTCTTCTCACGACTACTACCACTTCGATTTTTCTAAAACCGCTTCCCTCTCTAAACACTGGGGAAATTGTTTTCGGGTTTTACCCCCAGGGCCGTCGACTACAACTAACTGCCTGAGAGAACCTTAATTCCGCCTCTTTTTGCGTTTTCGCCTGACCACGACCAGCTCATTTTCAACTCCGGCGACTATAGGTTTTTATTAGGTTTTCGTGGCTCTGCTGGTATTCTGTTTTGCCTGGGCGGCTTTCAGAAATGGGCATCGGGACGTCTCCATCTATCCGGCTTTTCGGCTTTTCCGGCCGGCCATCCTAGGGCGCAGAGGCCCACAGGAATAATTGGCATTTTCAAAACAACGCGCCTAGCTGGGTGGTGCGGGTAGCTTTACGGCGAACATAGCGTCGCGGAATTATAGTCCTAAAAAAAAATTTTATTTCTTAAGTTTGATGGCAGATTTTTGGCGGCCTAATTTGCGTATTTTAACCACGGTTCGTTAACTTTTATTGTGACGTTGTGTTATACGTGTATTATTCTTAGGTATTTTGTCACGAAATGTTGACTGGATTACGTTTTATAGAATTTAGGCGTCAAATGCTGATTTACAATTCATTAAAAAAACTATCTTCGCTTAAATTTTTTTTTACTTTCATTTACTTTTTAACTCATTTTTGATTTATGTTTTTCAAGGTATTTTAAAAATAGTTCTTGTTTTTTTTGCGTAACAAAGAGGAGTTTTTGCATGTTTTTCTTGGGACTTACCGAGTTTTCAATCTTAAAAAACAAATGCTGTGGATCTACGCTTTTTTTTAAATTTCATTTTTATTCCAAGATATGTCAGCTAGTTATCCATCTCTTAGAGTTATTACTTCTTCCCTAAATCCGGATGTTTCAAAGCCACTAGCCGATTTTCTGACTTTTTGAGCCTTCTCCCCGATTTCCGCTTGTTCATGCACATGTGCGAAACAAAAGCTCATGTCAAAAAATCCTCCAAATTTCGCTCTGTCCAAGGATTAATTGTCTATGCCACCAAAGATCCGGAGCTTTCGAAAACGCCCTCTTGGCCCACACGACCATTATTATGCTTTCCTGGGCCCGGGCCCCTGGCCTCGTTGTGTCCGGACTTTTTGTAGCCTGTCGCCAGGTGATATATGGACCCCAGGCCGGATGCTAGAACATTATGTCGGATCCTGGCCAGGACTAATTTTGAAAAGCGTTTTCAATCCCTTGCTCTTCGTATTTTTCAGACCTTTTCTAAAAAGTTTGGATGGTTTTCGCTTCTTTTAGCCCCTTTGCAATGCCAGTTTTGAGGACCAGCCATTTTGAAAACTCGGGAATCGACGGAAATTTTTTTGAATAGATTTCTCCGACACCGTCCTTCATTTTGTAATCAAGGATTTAGAGCACGGCTTTTTTTAACTATTTTTTAGTAATTTTTCCAATTAATTAATTTTAATTACATGAATTATGCATACTTTTCCAACGAGATTCGAATGTCACCCTCGACTTCTTTTCAATTTTCAGAAGCCCATCTTAAGACCGAACCGAGCAATTTTGTAAATACGGGAAGCAAATGGCCAAGAAAATTTTGTTAATTGGACCCACCATAAAGCATTTTTCATTTATGTAACCATAGATTAAAGTACGTTTTTTGGACTATTTTGAGAAAGCCTTGTCTTTTTCTTCCAGTTCCTTGATCCGAAAAATCACATCTGTTTGCCTATGAGTCGATCGAGGCATTTTTGAGGGGTAGGGCAGGGGATCTTCGTTTCGTTCTTGTCTTGGATCTTGTCTACCTTGACCTCTTGCTTTGCTTCGTAATACGAAAATTTTTGAACGTTTTTATATCACTGGGCTATGAAATTATTCTTAACAAATTTATAAGGTTAGATCCGCTTTGTTTCCATGTATTTTTTATTTATGTTTGTAATTTAAACATCTGAATCTGCCTTTGAAGCTCCCGAAAATGTCGGACGAAGACGGCGAGGACGACAAGGCACACCTATTTACGAACCCGGTAGCCCTCTCGCATAATGATTTGCGACCAATCGACGCGGCGTCCCGTCGAAATTCCGAATCCACGCGGTCGATGGTCAAGAGCGTGTCGAACATGTTCAGGCCGACGGCTGAGTAAGTTATCATGACAGATCTTCTGCCTTGGATCACACTTTTTCATATCACTATTTGTATAACGATTTATTGCAGAAAATTTTCTGGCAATTTAAAAAGATATTTTAAAAATCTAGAAAATATTTAACAAGAATTTTTTTGAGGGTTTGAATCTTAATCGCATTGAAATTTAAAATTTTCCAAATTTAAACGCATTTAAAAACTCCCCTGATCTTTCAAAAGATTCCAAACTTTCATTTAGCATATATTTTTTGTTTTTCGTATTTTTGTATTTTTATCATTTTCCTGTTTAAGTTATTAGAGGAAAAGCAAGAAATAACGTTTATTACACTCTTAAAAATCAAAAATATTAGTTTTATTGAGCTTTTCAGCTTTGATCGCATTGAAATTGGCCCTATCCATCTTCCCCGCGAAAAATAAGTCTAATCAATTCTTAGGTAATTTAAGCTTTCTTAAGTTAGGTTTAAATTAACTATTATCACATTGCAAGTTAAATGACATTAAAATTTCAACCCCATCACCCACGGTAAACCTTGACAAGACTCAAGAAAAGGGGTAGCAGCCAGCTGGGGCCGAGGTGGACAAGCGGATTTTGCGGGGCCAAATTTTCACGAAAAGAGAGCAGGAAGGAGACGCAAAGAAGCAGAGAAACGGGCAGAAAAAGCCGAGGAAATGGCCCAAGAGTCCAAGTGCAGACAACTGGACCGGTGGCCCACTTTTGTGTGTGTGAGACCCTAGCGTCTCTGATTCATTGGACAAATAGTGCGCTTGAGATTGGGGTGTTATCGCTAAAAAACTACTTACTGTGAATTCAATGTAATTACTATATTGCGACCGTAATGCCAGAGCCGCGCTACGAACCACTTCCGAAATTTACGTCGGTGTTTGTGGATCGTCACGGAAAATTTGTGCGTAGAAAATCGGTGCCGGAAAATGCGTGAGTTTATAAAGATAATTTAAGGCATCACTTGAATCTTCTTTGGTCGCGATATTTCTCTTTCTCTCTCTTTCTCTCTCTCTCTCTCTCTCTCTCTCGAAGATTGCAAATTTTGACATGCATGCCCATAACGGCAGTACCTGGTCAGCCCTCTGGCACCCCACCCTCATGACCCTCTCTCCGCGCCCACATCCCCATGCAGCGATGTCCGAGTGGTTAAGGAGATTGACTCGAAATCAATTGGGCTCTGCCCGCGTAGGTTCGAATCCTGCTCGCTGCGAACTTTTTGCTTTTTGCGGTTGTGTGGCGGAAATCATTATCCTAGTCTTTTTAGGGGCGGATTTGCCGTCTTACAGCGCTTTTTTGTAGTAAAAAGCCGGTCTAAGCGCTCTGTTCTTTTCAGGCCTGCTAGTTAGCGATTCTAACGGTTTCTAACATCCTATTTTGTAGTTTTTGGGGCTATCACTTAGGATTTACTCTTTTGCTTTACTAAGTAAAGTTGTAACTGTGGAACTTCACGTAGCTCATTTCTTATACGTTGTCATTAATCACTCACTCAACCCATTCAAAAAACACCAGACTCTATTGAAAGGCTGACAATCCCTTGAGAATGGGCCGGAACAGTTGACTCCCAGCCTTGTCCCTGCAAAAAACGGATCATGGAACTCTGGGCCACAGCGAGCACAGGCCTGCTGTGCTCTGATTTTCAGGACAAAAAGCAAAAACAAGAACTCAGCGAGTCGGCGGGGCCCATCCCCAATGCATGGCGGTGCCCTCAGGTGCGAACGGCTTTTTTGGGGAGCCGATTTTGAGCGCATTCAGTCGAGTTTGAGGTCTTGAAACGAATGATACTCGCATTCTGAATTTCTACCGGGCTTTTGAAGCTCGAGCTCAATTTCGAAAGCCGCCGGAAGCTGATACTGCTCTAGGAGCTTCATTTACTACCCGTTTCTTGATTCTAAGAATTTCTGAAGCGGAAGTGGTCAGAATTTCGACCTGATCTGAGGCAAACAAAATTTCCGGTCTCTATACTACGAAATACTATGAAATACTACGAACCACGCAAATAAACGCAGCTGTTCAAAGGAGCTATTCCTTATTCTTGCCGCATTTCCCGGCGCTGGAGCTTAAAAAACTTCAGCTACTTCATCGACTTGAGCTTTTAAAGCAGCTGATCTGGATTAGTTGCGCTATTTTTGAAAGTCAAGCTTCACAAAGCGCAGCCGGCTTCGTTTCCTTGTCTTCGGATTTTGACCTAAGTAATCGGAAAAACATTCCTTTACTTCCAATTGCCGATTCTCACGTCAAGCTTAAATTCGGAATCCAGAAGTCCTATTTGACTTTCGGTTTTTACTACTATTTTTTACACATCATATTACTCATCCTTCCCCTCTAAAAATTACTTCATTTGACGTACAACCCGAAAAAACAGCGTCATTCATCCCCTTTTACCCTATTTTGGCCACTTGACACTACGCCACGCTACTCGGGAGACGAATTCTAATTACCCACAACTCCCTGGGCGCGCCGAGAGCACAAAGACTACCCCCACCGACGTATTTTTACTCAAGGATCACCAGCTCGTTTTCTAATTATTTTCGGGTCGGCCCCCATCTGAGCTGGGCCCTATATAAGGTCGAAAAACTCGCTATTAAACGATGCTCAAGAAGATGCAGCTCTACAAGTCTCTTACGTCGTTGACGCGAACTTTCACGCCGTTGAGCGACGATGATGAGGAGCGGGAGCGGATGGAGCAGTTCTCGCTAGACTTCTTGCTCCCACCACCCGTGCCTCAAGTGCCGTGTTTTAGCAGCATACAGTAAGTGTTTGGGGTTACTTCCAATGTCGAAAAAATTCTTGCATCGAATTTGTGGGTGGTTTTAATGATGCAAACTTTTAACATTATGAATATTGACATTCTGAATTTCGGTATTATGATTTTGACATTCTAAATTGCGACGTTTGATTACGACCTTTCAAAATTTTTCCGTACGCCCCTTTAAAATTTTGCCGGTGTTTTTGATTAATGGCAAGATAAGAAGCAAACGCTTTTCAAACATTTAAAAAACACGAAAATTAATTTAGTTAAATTATAATCCCATAAAAAATAAAGTCAGAGGCGCTTCGTTGCATAAAACAGGATCTACTACATTTCAGCTAAATAAAATTTGTAAATTTTGCCGTCGGCTCCTTTTAAAACTAGCCCAACGTTTAGGTAAATCAAACATTAGTGGTAGCATTATACGGGCAATACCCGTATAATGCTACCACTAATGCTACCGCTTCGCTGAATTAGTCGAATATGTAGTTTTGCTAATTGAAAATTACAGTTATTGGCTATCCCGCTTCCATATAGACATGCTTGGCGTTCATGCAAATTAAGCATTATAGTCTTCGCAGGGAAGCGGGTTGCTAGGAATTTTCTGACATTATCTCGCGCTTTGTTACACTTGCCAAGTTTTGTTGTCACTTTTCCAAAAAGTTCCCCCGATTTGGGGCTCATTCGAAAGCATCTGTCTGATGCTTTTTCTGGCCAATTCCGTATTTATGGCATCCCTCGGAGGGAAACGGAATGACTTTGCACCGCTGCGGGGGATCTCTTTGGGCTTCTCCTTAGCGTTGCTTGAACTTTTGGATATCTACATACGTACTTCTGGCCCATATTCCCGAAATTTCGCTATGAATAGCCAAATGGTACTATGGAAGTTGCAGGAAAGGTGAGTAAAACTTTCGGAATCCGAGTTTCGGACTCCTTTTATCCAGTAAAGCCGTCCAGTTTTTTGTCTTCGACATTTTCTACTTATTTTATTACTGTATATTTAAACTTGACACTTTTTTTTATCGTATGGAAGGTAGTTAAAAACAAAATGAGTGGAACTTCTAGGAATACCTACTCCTAGGTTCGATTTTAGTTCGCTCCAAAAAATGCATAAACATGTTATTTTATGAATTTTCCAGGTATATCTAACACTCTCAATTTTCTTGGATGTTAATAAGTTAGAAAACAGCATAAACTCCCTCCGAATAACTCTGCAAACATTCCCGAGCACCTTGCCTATTCTGTCTATTCTTGGGAATCGATAAGGGGCCAGTCTTGACCTGCCCTTTCTGCATCTTTTATCACGAAATATTTGGACACACGCCATTTCCTGAAAGCTGGCATTTTCTAAACTAATTTTCTCGTTTTTAGTGCAAGATCGTATCTGAAAACAATTTTAAAATTACATAAAAAAACATGCAAGAGCCTAGCATCCATTTTTTGCTGTCTTATGCCCGACAAGCCGTTGCTTGGCTGCCATTTTTACGATTCGAATATTCGCTTTTCTAGTCCTATATTCTACGCTGAATCTGAATCCTGGAAGGCTGACGCTGAAAAACTACGAATATTCATATATCCATGACGTTTTTGAGGTAAAATCTGTAATTTTTGAAAAGTTTGATAGCTTAGGTTTAAAATTGAAAACCGAACCCAAAAATTCTGAAGAATCAAAACTCCCCAGTTCTTTTCAGCAACATTAAAAATTAAAACATTTCCTTTGGAAATCCAGCTGTTTTTTTACAATTCCATCCCATTCCCTTCCATTCCACCAGGCTCCTCTTTCCGTTTTCGGGGCGGTGGGTGGAAATTCACTGGCGCCGTCGGCGGGGAATTGGTGAGAGCGAGTGAGGGTTCGTCTTTTTGTGGTAAAGCCTCCCCATGGGGTTTTTGGCCCATTGCCAATACCCTCCTCCCCGAGGCCCACCAGTCTCTTCGTAATTGCTCTTAAGCTAGAAGCCTTCAAAAAACAAGGGCGTTTGGGTTTTGGAAGATTACGTCGTTTGGGACGAACCCACTTTCTTAAGCTTCTCGTTTTAAGCGGATTTTTGCTCCTTTTGGTGCTTTTTAAACTTTGTTTCTAAGCCACAAGGATTCCAGAGCATGAAAATTCATAGCGGCGTTTTGCTAGTGTCTTTAAGCTTGTTTAATTTTTTAAATCAATTTTTGTATGATTTTTAAGGCTTTTTCAAACTTAAAAGTATAGTACGCAGTTACTTGCCACGTTCCAAAAAGCATATTAAAAACTGAAACTCTGGCGCAAAACTCCCTCTCTCTCTCACTCTCTCTCTCTCTCTCTCTCTGCTCTCGAAAGTTGTCTATCTGAGTTTTATGGCTTTTTATGTATTTCGCTATAGTTTTCTAGTTTTTAGAAGAGCCCTGAATCAGCCAAAATAATTTTAACAACGACTTTGTAAGCAAAGTTCCAAACAAAACTATTATTTCCGGTTCTGCCCCTTCTTCGCCACTCTAAAAACATGTTTTTCCAACCCAAGCCTCGTACTCCGCTTCTCAGGATTCTAATTTTTTTCTTTTTGTTGAAAAATAACCTCCTCCATAGCTTCATCCTGCCCAGGCCGTCTTTTTCTTTGCTGCAAATGAAGCCAATCTGATTCTACGCGGCCGCCGGGTCCCCTCGAATTGGCCCCCCTCCCAACAACGATCTCGCTCTAACAAGGAGATGGAGCAACAACCCTCATGCTACCCCATCGAGTATACGTTTCTCAGGACGAGGTACTGACTAATAGCCCACTACTACTTGTACTATAAAACCTATGATGGCGTATTACATCCGCAATCCGGCCATAACTCCATATCCGATAGAACCGATAAGATTGCATGAGGAGCCGAGGTATTGCAATTACCCCGCGATACTGTGGAAGTGACAAATTTCGGGTTATCAATGTAGTTCTAGCTGTATTTCTATCCACATTTTTTAGATGTATTTTTTCTTGAATTGCCAGGCCGTTTGAATTCTTGCAAACAGTACTCTTCCGTAGCGTAGCGGAAATTTTTTTACTTTGTCTGGATAAGGATGCCTTTAAAGGGAACAAGACAAGGAAAGTTCACTTGGAATTTTCGCACTAAAGGTTAATGATTTACGTGGACGCTTTGGCAGCTAGTAGCGATTTTCAAAAAATTTTTGAGACTACGGGAATACTGTAGCAGATGGGCTTTCTGAAAATTTCTACTCTTCTCTCTCCCTCCCTCTCTCTATCTCTCTCTCTCCCTCTCTCCCAGACTCCCTCACGCGATTACACTCTCCCTCCCTTCACCCCTCTCTTTGCCTCTCTCTCTCACTCTCTCTCTCTTTCTCTGTCTGGCCCTCTCCCGCTTTTCTTGCTCCCAAGCCCGATGACCTTCAATTAGGATTTATTTTAATATTATCATTACATAAGAGGTCACTAAACCAGATCCTCTAAAGATCCTCAACTTTTCCTTTTTTCTCCATTTCTCTACCTCGTTTTTTCTTCCGGAACCAGACAAAAAACTTCAAAGACAGCCGATTGTTGCTCCGTCAAGCGGTACTAACCAGCTTCTCCCCCCACCCTGAAGAAAGGTTTCCCTCTCGCCCAACATCCATATTTTTCCATGTCCAAAAGAAGCCCCGTGGGACCTAGGAGCCCCATTTCCGCTGTCCTGATTCCTCTTCACACACTCCCAAATCCCGCCTAGAATCCGAAAATTTGCCACAATACTCTCAACAAGATGAATTTACGTTTCTAAAACGGCTACGACAAGCATTCTAAATTTTAATTTCATGCTCCAACGAATTGATGGAGCACGAGAAAGGCTATAATTAAGTTCTACGTTTCTTGTGGCCTTAAAACGGCCACAGAAATTCCTCCAAAACCATGGATTTGAATGCTAACGCTGCACCGGAGGATGTTGTGTAAATTTTTGGCATTTTCGTTCATTATGAACTGATTTAAAGTGTACATTGTGAAGGAAATTGATTATTTAAAAACGACGGATTTTCCTACAAAAGGTAGTAAATTAGCATTATAAAATCGGCAAATGCAGAGTTTTCGTGTTTATTTTTAGAATGTAGTTAATTTACTGAAAAAGTGCGCAAAAATATAGCGTATGACAGGTTAGAATTCATAAAATTTCAAGTTTATCACAAAACCAATTTTTAAAATGCGCGAAAAATATAAAGCGTGTGCTTAATTTACATAAAAAATGGTCGCAAACAAACGGGTCAATCCGAAAAATTTGGTAAGCTTAATTTAAAATCAGCGGACTTTGAGACACAGGTTGATTTCCTAGTTTCAGAGCCCGCATGCAATATGGGGTGGAGACGAGCTTCAAGTCGCGGTTGCAGCAGTATTTTATCGAAAATCACTCTTCAAGTAAGCACAGATTTCGTCGTATCTCCGTCTTTAAAGGGATTCTTTAAAGGGATTCCGGTACTATTCAAGTTTGTGGGGGGCAAAATTTTTTTGAGGTCATTTTTGGGCAAGTGTATACCATGGAAACAATGAAAAGCTAAGCTACGATGAGGGTACTTCACACCGCCCAGAAGCTAAGCCTAAGCTTAGGCTAAACTAAGCCTAAGTCTAGGCTAAGCTAAGCCTGAGCCTAAACTAAGCTAAGCTACGCCTAAGCTCAAAGAAAAACGAAGAAGTATGACCCAAAATGACCCAAAATATTTTGCCCCGCCCTAACTTGAATAGTACCGGGATTCCTTCTAAAACCCCTTTTTCAGGCCTCCGCATTAGGATATTCAATTTCTTCATCAAAGTGCTATCATGTGTGCTGTATGCTGTTAGGGTTATCGAAGATGATTATCAATTACCCGACTCGGCGAGGATACCATTTTGGGTGCCGAGGGAGAGTCGAGCGTTATGGTAAGTTAATCCGTTAAATAATGCCTCAAAACTTTTTCTTTTAGTCGCTACATATTCTGGGTTGACATCTCCTACACGTTGTGGTTGATACAAACTGTTGTCGCTGTGCTCAGCATTGTTGAGACGATATTGATATTTTATATAAGTTATAAGGTGAGAGAGAGAGCGAGAGAAAGAGAGAGAGATAGAGATAGAGAGAGAGAAGTAGTGAGAACTGGTTAAACCCTCCTTTTTAGGGCAATGTCTGGCGTCTCCTCCTCAACCGCCACTTCCTCCTCGAAATGGTCACCAGCTTCCCCTTGATCATCACTATTTTTGTCCCTGAATACCGTATCATGTTCGTCCCAGCTTTCCTGAATTGCTGGCTAGCCAAGAGTGAACTTCAGGCTATGCTGGTAAGTTGAGTGCTAGAGTACAAACTACAACATCAAATTCAGCACGATTTAAATCGAGTCTCGATCGTCAACCAATCCGCATTGTCGAGACAAATGGTCATCTTGTTCTCGACGTTGATATGTCTGCTTTTTACAGGTAATTTTTTGATTGGTTCAGGATTGCGAGTTTAGCTTATGCTTAGGCTTAGCTTAGGCTTAGACTTAGCTTAGGCTTAGACTTACAAGGAGTCGCTTTTAGGTGCTTTTGGAGTTTCGGGACGGGACCTAGCTAGTTCGATAGAGAAAAAAATTCTGAGCAACATCCCGTTTTCAAAAAGTGCTGATCGATAAAGCTGTTTTAGAAAATTTAATTTAAAGTTCGCGTTTTTTCTAGTTTTCGGGTCCATTTCCTCGGTTCATGTCGTTGTCGGGGTTTGGCCGGGCACCATTCATAACCCTCCGCCAAGGCCTTCGTCACAGGTTGCATTGGCGTATTGGTAGCGCGCTTGCCTACCAACTTTTTAACATTTTTTTGCCCCGGGTGCGAATCTTCGCGCTGGCTAACCGTTTGCTTTTTGGTTCTTGAACCCGTTGTCGGTGCATAAAATTTTAGTTGGCAAAAAAGCAAAGAGTTAACGGTAAATAAGAATCGAACTTGTGGCAAAAGGTCAAAAAAACTTCGTAGGCCATCGCACTAGCCACTTGGCCATGCAGAGGACGAGATGCAAGGCGCATGAAGTCCTCATGTGGCGGGGGCGATCAACCGCCGCAAATCACCTCAAATCACCACAAGGGTCCGGACACCGGGAACATTTTTAATTAAATTAAATTTTCTAAAACAGCTTTATCGATCAGCACTTTTTGAAAACGGGATCTTGCTCACAATTTTTTTCTCTATCGAACTAGCTAGGTCCCGTCCCGAAACTCCAAAAGCACCTAAAAGCGACTCCTTGTTAGCTTAGGCTTAGACTTAGCTTAAGCTTAGCATGGGCTTACTGTAAAGTGTTTTTACTCAGGCTGGCTTTTTAGAATGGGACCAAGCCTATCGTGTGCAGAATTTTTCGCTGATTCCGAATCTGGTTTCCAAATTTGCTGCCGACCTTTATTTAAAAAGTTATTCGACATTTATACTAAAAAAATTGACTAAATCTGGATTTTTTGCGTTATTTTTTAAGTTGTCGTCACCTCCGACGTTAAAACTGGCTCGGTTACAGTTTTAGAGGTCAAACGCAGTTTATGCAAAAATCATTTGTTTTTGTGCAAAAAGCAAAGAAGTTGTGCTGGGCGCGATTCGAACCGCCGCCCTGAGCTTGGCAAGCGAACTGCTTACCAATGCACCATGGTGCCAACTGAGAAGGGGGCTTCGGGAGGGTAGATAAGGGGCACAACACTACCTGAACCCAGACAGGGAATAGTGGGCCAGCATCCGAATTTATGCCGTTTTTAAGCTTAATTTAGACCCCAAATAACTTTTCAACGCGAAGTCCGCAGCAAATTTGGAAAACGGATTCGGAATCAGCAAAAAATTCTGAACAAGATAGGCTTGGTCCCATTCCAAAACGCCAGCCTGAGTAAAAACACTTTACAGTTAGCTTAGGCTCAGACTTAGCTTAGACTTAGCTTAGGCTTAGCTTGGGCCGAGGCATAGGCATAGGCATGGGTTTAGGCGCCGGCTTTGGCTTTGAATTAAGCTTTGGCTTACCAGAATCAACGCACAGTATCTTTTCAGGAGCCTGTGGCTTCCAACACCTTCAAAGATGCGGGGAGAGACAATCCGATCTCATCAGAAGTTTCTATTTCACGATGGTCACCTTTTCGACGGTCGGCTATGGAGATATGTGAGTTTTTTAATCTAGCTTCCTTTTTATTTTCTAAAAAACAAATTCCTATCTAGACGTTGGGTTATAATATTCATACTTTTAAGATACCCCGATACTTGGCTATCCCAACTCCTCGTGATTGGCCTGATCATCCTAATGTTGCTCATGCTACCTCAGCAATTGGAAAAGCTGACCCAGACGTGGTTGGAAAAAGAAAGATCTGGAGGCGATTTGGCGACAGGATGGGGAAATCAGGTAAGAAAAGCTTTAGAAATGAACGACTATGGTGTCTATAGGAAACTCATGTAGTCGTGACAGTCACCCACCTTGAAGTCGAGTTCATCAAGGACTTCTTGACCGAGTTTTATGCGCATCCGGAGAACCAGGTTTGTTGGTTTTTCGGCGGTTTCTTGAGTTTTCTCGCTTGTTGATCATGATCACCAGCTTATAGTATATTCAATTATAAGCTTTCCATTTTTAGACAGTTCTCGTCATCCTCCTCTCCCCCTGTGAGCTTGACAACACGATGAGGATGCTCTTAAAAATCCCTCTCTGGGCCCAAAGGGTCAAATATGTGCGCGGCAGTGCGTTGAGGGATGAGGATTTGGAAAGGTATGTTATTCAATGACTTCGGCTACTGTTTTGCCATGTTTTAAGCTTCTAAGATTTAAATTTTGGACCGATGGCCTCTTCATCGAAATTTTCAGAGCCCGAGTCGTCAAGGCTAAAGCTTGCTTCGTCCTGTCCGCGAGGCATGTGCAGAAGAAGATTACTACTGTGGGTTGTTAGAAAACTCTAGATACTGGATGTAGCTTATATTTATTTTCTTTCATCTTTTTTCATTGCTTTTTTATAACTCTATTAAATGCAGGATGAGCACACGATCCTTCGCTCTTGGGCGATCAAGGATTTTGCTCCGCATGTCCCTCAATACGTCCAGATTTTCCGGCCGGAGACGAAGATGCACTTAAACCATGCTGGTCAGTAAAAAATTACATTTTTTATAAAATTTTTTATTTTTAAGAAATACGGTAATTTTAAAAATTTGTTTTTTTACTTGAAATCGGACGTCAAAATAAGTTTTTTTTCAGAAGTCTGCATCTGCGAGGACGAGCTGAAATACTCATTGCTTGCCAATAATTGTATCTGCCCCGGAATCTCCACTTTCTTAACGTTACTGATGCATACCAGTCGGGGAGAGTAAGAAAAGCTTGTAAAAATCTGGATCTCGAATCTAGGGAAGGCCAAAAATCCACAGAACCCTGGCACAAAGTCTACGGTTTTCATTCCGGCAACGAGATTTACGACATATGCGTGGAGAATTCGAAATTTTTCGGCGATTTCGTCGGGAAGAGCTTTACCTATGCATCGTTTCATGCGCATCGAGCGTAAGTCAATTTTCAGATACCTTTCCTACTTCCTGAAAAAATAGCTCTCATCGTCAGCCGATTTTCGTTAGTTTTGCGCTTTGCGAAGATATTTAGCAAGTTGCAACACTTCCTTAAATTAGTTTTAGATTTTAATTTGAATTTTTAACGTAATTATGGTTTTTTAGGTATGGAATCGGGCTGATCGGAGTCAAAACATCAGACGAGGGAGCTAAAATGAGACTCAACCCGGGGTTAACCCATATAATCCAACCATCGGATACCGTTTACTACATGGGGCTGACCAACGAAGAATCGTTGTACGACTTCCGGAAAGACTTGAAGAATCAGAGGATGCGGGCCACACTGGCGAATACGATTGCTAATGTTGGTGAGTGGTAGTTTTAAGGTACGCTATGATACTAGCTACTGCGCTTTCTGAATTTTCTATTGATTAAAGCATGACATGCTAGCATATAGCTTTGGGGAACTGAGGTAAAAAGAGAAAACATCAAAATAAACTTCCAAACATTCCAAAAAACGAAAAAGCCCTGTAAAACTAAATAGCCCTGGAATTCCTTAGATTGAGTATCAATTAGTGGTCCACTAATTCGCTAGGCGGTGGCGAGTTAGCAGAGATCTTTGGGGCGTGGCCGGCAAAACTCAAAAAAGCTGAACCTCCCCAAATTTCCTCAAGGCGGCATAGCGATCAAAGTGGAGCAGCCGTCATCCGACTCGGAAGTTGACACCACCCAACCCCCATCCGAACACCAATCCACCGTCCATTCCACCATATTCCCCTCATCCACCATACTCCTCCCCTTGGCCCGTTCCGAATACATACTTCCCACACCCTACGTGGCATCAGCTTTTGAGGCGTATCGCGGGAGATCCGCTAGTAAAAATTTTGAAGATTCGGGTGAAATTCCCGATCCCTTTAAAAGTGTGAACTCCTTGAAGCACTGATTCCGACCCAAAAATTTTGTTAATTCAGTTTTTTCTTTCTTCTTCTCAAAGTATACTAATTTTTCTAGGTACAGTGGCGATGGACGTTCCCCATTTGGAAGGTGGCAATCACTACGTGAAGAAGGAGAAGAAAAAGAGGCTTGGAATCTTGAAAAGAGCCAAGGTAACAGAATCAAAGCTGAATAAACTATAAAACCACCAAAGCTTCTTCTAGATCTTCTAAATCTTCTAAAAATCGTATTAAAATTCACATTCGAAAATTTCAAATTCTATTAAGCGATACCTTAACTTTTTCAGCACAATGACGAGATGCGCCTCATCGAAGTCCCCAACGAGGACCACACCAGGAGACCCTCAGTTGGAATTGTGGCTGATGTAAATTATTACTAGACTACGGAGTTTTGAGCTAAATTACTACGTTAATGGTAATAAAAAACATACTAATGTATTTATAAATGAAAGCCTGTACTTCAGATTTTTTGATTTTTTTTGAGGAAAACGAGTCCTCCTCCTCTTCCAATGACGAGGACGAGAATCGTTGCGAGCGCTGCTTGAGCGCCGGGAGGTTGAGGTGTATCCAGACTGAGTTAGTTCTACTTATAAACGACACCTTATTACCTATTAGGCCTATATAAAAATCTTTAGAACCGAAAAGTCATTCCCGAAGCGCAAAACCTACATCGGCGCGAGTCCAACGATATGCCATGTGCTGAAGAAAAAGAGAGAACTGTGCTGTTTGCAGGTGGACAAGGTAAGATTTTGTTGCAGTTTAAGGTATATTTATGGATTTTACGTTAAAGTATACTTCAAAGTAGAGAAAGTCAAGCCAATTTTAGCCCTGCCCCCACTTCCCCTACTCCGGCGCCCACAAGTACAAGTGGCAAAACTCAGCCATCATCCTGGCGGCAGATAAAGTATCTTCTGGGATGTATAACTTGATTATACCACTGAGGTATTTAAATTGTTGTGAAACGTTAAAAATGACATGAATAGGGCATACTACCGACCGGTGCATGACCTTCGACCGATTGTCGTGTTGATTGAAGCGGAATATGGAGAAGTGCCAGATCCAGCTTTCCTGGATGTGATCTCCTATTTTCCGGATATATACTGGACAACGGGGAAATTGTCGAGGTAAGAGAGAGAGAGAGAGAGAGAGAGAGAGAGAGAGAGAGAGAGAGAGGGAGAGGGCAAGAGCGTGCAGAAGACATTCCGCATTTTAGCCTCGACACCCTTCTCCAAGCCGGAGTCTGCCAATCCGAAAATGTTGTCGTGGTACGAGAAACAGCTGTCGTTGGTGAAGAACACCTCGCCGACTCAAATACCATCATCACGGTTCAGAAAATACATTCGTAAGTGAATCAGCTTGCCTTCCTGGAATCACAAGGGATTCCGAAGCTCAAGTAAAAGTTTAAAATAAAGTCCTTGAAAATTCTTTTCCAAACGGGAAAAATTAAAATAAATTCGTAGGGCTTTGTTAGGATGCAAATTGCGCGTTCCTCAACAATCTATGCCGGATTTTCAGATGGTTCCCCGCTCTTCGGATTGTCACTGAACTCACCCACACCAGTAATATGAGATTTATGATGTTCAACCCGCACGACCCGTATTCGCTACAGCAGAGCAAGTTTGAAAAGGTTTGTCTTATCTCTCATTTAATTTTCATTAACATGTATTAAGCATTCTATGACTACAGTCTGCTTATACCATTTTATTAACAACTTCCCTCACCTCCTCGGGCTTTCAGAAAGAACGAAGACGAGGCTCCAACATGCCCTACATGTTCCGACTGCCCTTCGCCCAGGGTGGCGTATTTTCGGCGAACATGTTGGATCGATTGTTGTATCAGGTAGGCTTTAAAAGGCCTTACTGTATCTTACATGCCTTAACAATACAATAAAAATATGTTTAGTCTATCATCAAGCCCTACCTCGTAAGCTTGACCCGACTTTTCTTGGGTATCGATCAGAACCCGGGGAGTGGATACTTGGCATCGGTAAAGATAGGAACAGAGAGCCATTTTGACCAACTACTTTGTAGTTTGTAATCACGGCTGATGATTTGTGGATCAAGACCTATGGGAGGTTATACCAAAAACTGTGCTCGTCTGTGGCCGATATCCCGATTGGCATCTTCAGGACGAAGAAGATGGATGCGACAACGGTAAGTCTAACCGCAAAAAAAAAACAGGAAAACTAAAGAGCATGCTACATACAGTACAGAGACATACAGGCGGACCAAAAAAAATAGAACCGTTTGGAAGCAAATTTTTTTAGGTCTCGATCGATATCGAAGAGCGATGCCGCTCCTTGGATATTCCGAACACACATCGATTCATGAGAAACGAGGTGCAAGATATGGTCAAGAATCGGATGAAGTATTTGGATATGAGCGTGGATAATACTGGTGCGTAGCTCTAGATTTTTTAAGCGCTTTTGAAGGCCCCAGGCGTTCAGTGTAAAAACCGTTCTCCGAAAAATATTTTTTTCATGATTTACTTTTCAAAAAAAGCTAGAAAGCTCGGAGAAGGCAAGCTAGCGAAGATTTTTTGGGACTTGATGGAACACTAAGTGACAGATAGCTATTTTTAGCTCTGGAACGCTACGAGGACAAAGAAACAATGATCTCCTACGTCCTGATCAACCCCTCTCAAGATCTGGTTCTCGAGGCGGGGGATATTGTGTAAGTTTCATTGGTTTTCAGCAGCTTAATCGATTTTTTTAAATTGTTGACCATTTAAGGATCCAATTCAGATACGTAATCCGAAGCCCAATAAGTGAAAATGCTCGGAACAAGAAGGTGAATCCGAGGAGAGGCTTGAGACGGTCCCGGCAAGTCACCGAAGCCAGTGAACCCCCGCCTGGCTATGGATCGAATCAGCAGATGCCGAGGATTGTGTAAGTGGCATTAAGCCGTTGATTTCGAGAACTTAGATGCCTTTAAACCACGAATATTTAGGGAATTGAGCGATTTCGATCTTACGGAATCTGGAATGGTAAAGAAAAGTTCAAAACCCCTCATTTTCATTAATGAAACTCACTAACTAGATAGAGAAAGAGCGAGAGAGAGAGAGAGAGAGAGAGAGAGAGAGAAAGAAATAAACTCTTCCTTCGTTTTTGGTTTTGATAGAATCGGAGAAAAAAAACCAATGATCCGCTTGGGTCCAGATGTTCGCGCCAAAAGCTAAAAGTCGCACTAATAGACCCTGATAAATTGCATGAGTCGAGGCCGAAAAAACCAAACTTGCAAATTTAATCAATTTAATTTTACGCGCCGGACTTGATAAAGCTAATTTTTGCTAAACCATACCTTATTAAAATCATTATTTCAAAACAATTTGATAATTTTTTTTCTAGAGTTCCATAAACAACCTGTGGTCGGCACGGCCGTTCGACACGCATCTGACGAAACGCGAACGAATTCGGATGGCCGGACGCGGGTTGAGCGTTTGAGATTTGCCTAATTCGAGTTTTATACAGATTTTTACATTATCTTAGTTGTTCTAATTATCTATGTCAATTTTATATACCATATCTGCTAAATTTCATAAGTACCTACTGCTGTAAATTTTGTATATTTGTAAATTTACAATTACCATTTCATATGGATTCGTAGTTTCTAGTCTAGCTTCAGCTATTTTCTAGTCATTTTCCAAGCCAAAAATATACCAAAATCAAAGCAACCCTCTGCGGCTAAATACTGGTACCCTGACCTCACTTTTGCAATTTTACAAATGTTGAACTTGCATTTCTATTTTTCTTGAATATTTTTTGTTTTGTTTCGCTGGTGATATGCTATTTCCGTTCTGCCAAAACCTTAATAAAACCAAATACTTTATCATATCCGCGTCGTTGCGCGGCTACACAACACACCGGCTATACACACAAAAAAAAGCACATGAAAATTGCATAAAACGTGAAAAATACAACAATACGGTACCCGAATTGTAATAAAGGAAAATGGGGGCAGGGATTCAGGGGAGGGGAAGTCAATTTTTCTTGCATTTTAAACTACAGTATTTCTATATGCAAATTAGGAAAATTTTGTCGATTTTAAGGTGATGGTGACAGCTAGTTTTTCACCTAAATTTGCATAAATCTGTTTGGAAATATGCTAATTATACGAGTTTAAAGGGACCCTGACAGCTAGATTTTGCCAGAAAATTAGCACAAGCCGTTGAAAATTAGAAAAAATCACTGGGCTAATTTCGGGAATCGGGGACTTAAAATACCGTAACCGGGAATAATATGAGAAACTGGAGCACCGGGCAGAAAAGTACAAAATATAAAAATACCAAAAGTACAGAAAAACCAAAAAAATCAAATTAAGACCAATTTTTAAAGCGACACCTCGAGAAAGCATTCAAATGTTGTGCCCGTATCGGGTAAAAAAACCAAAAAATGACAAATACAAGAGTACAGTAAGAAAAATATTTACAAGAATTGCACCGGGGGGCTGACGCGCAAAATCTCAGAAGTACGGGACTGTACATATAACGAAAAAGAGCGAAAAAACACGTCGAAAAATTCAAATTTCACTAACAGTTAACCCGCCGAGCCGACCCGAGGGGTGGTTGGGAGCAGAAAAAATATATAGAAAAACTGGGCTGCTAGAGACTGGGTATACGGTAATGCGGGGAATATGGTAGTAATACGGTAACTTTAGTGCCTAGAGGAGAATGGCAGGGGTAGATCATTACGAATCCGTTACGATATGTAATTAAGGAGCCTCCTGGTGTTGCCGGATTTTAGGCTGCGGTTGCTTAATGGCTTAGGAAGCTTCAAAATTGGTGGCTTAAGAAGCTTCGGTGATTTCAAAGCTTGGAAACCGGTCGCTTCAAGCTTCAAAAGCTTAAGCCGCCTCCAAGTCCAAGTCCTTGTTGATCGCCGCAGCATATCTTGTCAACGTGTTGTCGGAGCCGTTGGAGCTTTGCGAGCGCTGGGACTGCGTTTCCGCTTCCGGGGACATACCCTAAAAAAGAAATTGTAGATTTGTGGATGTGAAAATCGGTCCCTTCAATAAAAAGTATTAATAGATAAATCTAATTTATTAGTAAATATTCTGCTTCAAAATTGACGATACCGTTTCGAAACTTCAAATATCAAGGTCTTCGTCCTAGAATTTTTAGGGTTACAAACATTCGAGGTAAAACTTCAATTCCTAATTGTTATCGCTTAGAGCGTTTTGATAAAGTATACCGATTGTTGTTGTAAATGATTATATTTAGGCAATCTTATCTTTGATTTTGTTGTATCCACCTGATTGGTTGCCCACGGTTCCCGGTCCGCGCTGCCCCAAAGCGTGAAGAAAAAGACTGGCAAGATGGCGACGACGGCAGAAATCAGGAACACAATCTTCCACTGGTCCGGCGTGCCTTCACTAAAAATATAAAAATTAATTAGAAATTACATAACAAAAGAAAATACGAGATATTAGCCTTTACGCTAAAAACAAAATTGTAAGGTAATTTTAGTCAATTTCAGCATAAAAAATCTTCTAATAAATCGCTTATAAAACCCACGTCAAGATAAAATTGCTCAGCAGCTTGTTTCCCAATCGAGAACATGGCCACAACACCGAACGAGATTCCGGTCAACACGCCAGAGTATGCGGGAGCGATTTGGACGAGGGCTGTTTGAACGCCAGGGGTGTGAAGGCCTAAAGGTTGTAATTAGCATTGTAACGTACTAGAATTCTGTTAAAATATACCCTCATCATACCAAAAATCGAACTTACCAGCAAAACCATTAGCTAGGCAGAGGAGGACGATGCAGAAAGCAGTCGAGTGGACGAAGGGGGTGGCTCCGATGCAGATACCGAGACCAAGAGAAGCTGAAAACGGGGAGCATTAGGTATATTAAAACTTAAATACAGCTAGTTGCGTTGGGAGCAAGCAAGAGAAGAGGGGGAGTTAGAGAGTGAGCCAGAGTATGTGCAAGAGAGTGTGAGAGAGATCACTGAGTTCACTTACCGATCAAGTTGAACATCTTGCAGCTGGTCGTCTTCGATAGAATTGGAGGCTTTCTGGCAGTGAGTACGGAAGAAAGTGAGCTCGAGAGCGTTTTTGAGATCCACAAAATCCCGATCGGCAGCGCAGCAATGAGACCCGTGAGGCCGCTCGGGAGTTGGAGAACGTCGCGGAGATACATGGGGAGAAGCTAAAAAATATAGAATAGAAACTGTTTATGCTCGTAAGATGCTCGGTATATACATTAGGCTACGTCATACAACGACGACATGGTACGATACTGTACGATACTGTACGCCACACTACGTACCACATCGGACTACAGACCTGATTTTAAATTTTCTGGTAGGGTCTTCTTGAATACGTTATTTTCTGGCGTTATACACAATTTATGCTACGAACCTGTAGCATGATGACAAGCGGATATTCATGGCACACCAGAGCGAAGATTCCGACGTACAGCGCGCGGCATCTGGCGATTTTGCTCCACGGCGGGCTGCCACGTTCTGTCCGTTTTCCGAGACTCTCTTCTTCGATCTTGCGGCTAATGTATTTTTGTTCGGCCTGAAAAATGCGGTGTTAATCGCTTTAACGAATCGTTTGATTTACTTCTGAAACCAACATTTTAATGAAATCGATAAAATTAACGTTTTTCTATTGTTTAGCTGTATTTTGCATTGTTTCTTACAGCCGTGGTTAGACTAATTTTGCTCAATTGAACCTTGGTCAGCTTCCGGGTGCATACATACTAAAAAAGGAAAAATCACTCGCTGCCCATGGCTCCGGAACGCTGCGATAAGAGCGCATTTTATTGTGATGTCTGCTGCCCACCCCCGAAAAAATGTCTAGAGCTCTAAAAACGGGCTGCACTATGACCCCACGAACTTTTGAAGCGATATCAGATCATTTTGGTGAATTTTTGGTCCGGGTTTTTTACAATGGCTACTTTTTTCCGAAAACAAGTTTGACCTAAAAGTCTCGTGCTACTGACCTCGGAGATGCAGAACTGTTTGCTCGGCTTATCGGCTGACAGGACAAGCCAGATGACCAGGATGACACTTCCGATGCCGGCTGAGAGGTAGAAGATGGCCGTCCAGCCGCCGAACTGGCCGCGCTGCTCGCAGAGGATACCGGCTAGAGGCATGATGAGGAGCGAGCCTGAAAATGCATTAATAGGAGCTATATCTGGTGCGTAGACAGCCGCTTTGCGCTTCGTGAACTTTCAGATTTCATCGCGTATACGGTCCTTTTTAATAGCTTTTTCTGTTTAGAAATCATTGAAACACTTAAAAACGTGTTTCAAAAGCTAGCTATCGCAGCACTGCCTGTCGCGTAACGTGTTGCGTCGCGTTTTATGCTATAAAACTCACCAATTTGCCTTCCTCCAGTCACGAATCCAATGGCGAACGGTCTCTCCTTTGGCGGGAACCAGCGGGTGATGAGTGAAGTAGCTGATGGAAATAAGAAGGCATCTCCCATTCCGCAGACAACTCGGAAGGCAAAGACGAGCCAGACCGATGTGTGGGCCACTGAAAAACAAGAGGATTATACATACGAAAACGAGTATTACTAGTGCACTACTCTATTAACTAGCTAATTCTAATCGATGCTACGCTAAGATCAGCACAGACGAAAAGTTCAAGAAGTTCAGAAGGGCCAAAAGGTAGGGTACTAGGTAGAAAGCGTAAAGTTCGTGGAGTTGATAAGCTCGTAATTTTCACCTAGCGGAATCACAGCGTTCGACACCACGATCAAAGTCAGCGCGACGCAAATAGTCCACTTGGAGTTTAGACGATCTGATAGAGTCCCGGACACCAACATCGCCAAGGAGCCGACGTTCTGGGCGGCGAAGACGAAGCCTGGAATTCATAAATTAGCTTCAAATTTTTTACGAAAGTTCCTTTCTTTGTAAAGAAATAAGAAAATGTGTGTACCGCTTACCTTGCTCAAGTGGAGTCCAGCTCAATAGGTTGGCCTGGGAGCAGTGTACCTTCTCGACGTCGTCGCCGGCTTCGGAGGCGCGCCTTTTTCTGAATATTCGTTATATGACTTTTAGGTTTTACGATTAGGGATTTCGCGTTTTTGAAGTTTACCAAGTCTAATTTACCTCTCCATACAAGGAGTCTCCGTAACCGATCGTTCCGTCCTTGTCCAATTTACATCCCGTTTCATTGACGCCATCTCGTCGGTGTACTCACTTTCAGAGAGGGCTGAGGTTTTCCTAAAGCACTTATCAATGATTTATTTTATTAATAGTTTTTATAATTTTATTATATTTACATATATTTTATAATTTTTTAGTGCTTACTACGTTTTTAATAACCTAGATAATCGAAATCAATAGTTACTTACTTGACCATACACGTCATCGACACCCCAAGATTTGATGTGGAGACGGCAAGCGATACAAAGCATAAGCATAACAGGATTGCGATGAAGAACCGGCTGGAGGGGAAGATTTTGTGCTTGCCTTTTTCTAAAAATAATTATATGGCCTGTTATTTCTTTAATTTATTATCCTATCATCTTTTAAAATTATACCGAATTAGGAAAATCTTAGCCAAAAAAATTTTACCCACCTGACGGACCCGTATCCACGCCTTTTTCATGGTTCTCTGTGGCGATTTTGACCATACCTGGAAAAACACGTATAGAAAACGCTTGGCAAAGATTATTTTTTGATTTCGTAAATATACACGTTTTATCAATATTTTAAAGAGATCAGCAAGGTACAAAAACCACAAAGAATTTTTCAGAATTCCAAACTTTCGATTTTTTAGGTTTTCTCAGTATTCATGGGCTTCCTTATTGCGGCTCGCGGTAGAAATTTGAGGTTTAATGCAAAATATACTGCACTATATAGCATTCAATTAAGCATAAGGCTCGAGAAAACATTTTAAAGGGACCGGCGAGCCAAAGAAATAGAGAAAATTTCCAGAAACTCAAATTTTTTCGAGCTTCTCCAGTTTTTTAACGTTCCATGTTTCATGAATGTAACTTAGCAATTTTAGTTGTACTTAAGTATCACAATATACTATATTCAGAAAAGCAAAAGCCCGAAAAATCAGAAGTCCGGGGCCCCGGGTCCAAATGAGGGCCGACGCGCGCCTGAAGGTCTGTCTACTCGTGTCGTAATCCTTTGCTCAAATATTAGCGCCTAGCCTGAGGGCCCCCCCTGGGCCCTCAGGGACCCTAGAAAACCCAAAGAAAGAGGGGGAAATAGATAGGAAAGAGACTGAGAAGAAGCTAGAAAACTTGTTTGTGGGCCCTCCAAGTGATTACCGGAAACGGGCGCTGAAAGTTGGTAGCTGAGATGGTAAGCTGGTAAGCCTTACCAAACAAGGCGACGAGTCTATGCCTCGCACTCGAGATTTGGTTTTTCAACGTGAACGGATGGTAAATAGGGAATTAGGGACAAGTTTAAGGAGGAAACAGGAAAAATAGAGAAAAGTTGCGAAAACTACGTTATCCATAGATTTCCTGGGTTTTTGTGAAATACGACGCTAAATTTTTTTATTTTACTTTGAATTTTTAAGCAAATTTTAGCTAGTAACAAATTTCAGTGCGTTAACCTTAAAAATTCGCAAAGCGGAAAAATTGGGAAAATTAGCGAATTAGACGAAATTAAAAAGCGTCTCGAGGGTTTCCAAAAAAAAAAGCTTGATTTATTTTTCAAATAAGGTGTTTTGCTTTCTAAATATTTATAAACGATGCAAAAATATCTGAAATCCCAAGCTAAATATGCCAATAAGATGATGTAACAAATTTCTCAAAAATCTAAGAACTTTTCGATAGCGCAAAAATGCTAATTATCTAGCCAGGAAATTTGCCATTTGCCAAATTCTTAAAAAAGCCAAATCCAGCCTAAAAATGACCAAATTTGCATAAACTCAAAAAATTAACAAAATATGTTTTGTGCAATTTTAACATCACGCGCTTGATCAAATCAGCATCTGATCAGAACACTGTCAGGAAGGTTGAGGGCGGAAATCTAATAAAAAAGTCAGAGAAGCCCTCTAGCCCCATCTCAACCCCCAAGAACACGAGAAAAGGCGGAAAAAGCACACGGAACAATACTACTGATGTGTGCAAATATGGGCTCTGGAGGGGGGTTGAAGAGAGTAAGGAGGTGGCTGAGGTCGATGTGACGATATGTACTCTACGTGTAGTTGGGAAAGTTAGACGATTTTGAGCACTTAGTAGTGCTTGTAATCTTCCTAAAAAACGGCGCGAATAATTTAGGAGACTTTTTTTTCACAGAGCCGAAGGGAATACCGACGGGTTTTCATGTTTTCAAATTACGAGATTCGCGAAAAAATCTATTTAATTCCTACATACACGGAAAAACCGTCGCTGGAAGACGCGTCCCAGCAAAAGATACCTACGCATGCCACCATAAAAGGCAAAAAATCGGAAAAATAGCAAGTGTCTGCATGAATTTTTGACCCGATTTTTATACCCCCCAGATTCGGATTGCAACCCTAAAAATATTGGATTGCTTATTTGTGTAGGCCCTTTAGAGCTGTCTGCTTTGTTTTTTTTGGCTTGCAAAGGTCGACAGTCAGATTCAGATAGTCAGTAAGCAGTCTGGTCGTGCAAGCATTTCAGACGCTCCTTCCGATAGATTTTGAGCTGGAGTTAACAGGCTTCAGAAGCTTACCGCCAAGGTTTAATTTTCGTAGCGTTCAAGGGCTTCAAAAACTACTAAAATTGTACTAACCATGGTACTTCTCGTAGATAAAGTGGCGTAAGGAATCCGGGAGATTCTGGAGGTGCATTTTGCCAAGGTTGTTCATCTTCCGAATTTGAGCTCTGCTGGTTTTAGCAAGCAGTTGTGGAATCAGCTTGGCGAGCTAGAGTAGGAATAAGGCTTGGGCTTTAGCAGCTTGAGTAGCTTCGAACAATTTCCTAAGCTCCTTGGCTTCAGGAAGTTCCTGTTTCTGAGGATTATCTGCTTCAGAATTCGGCTCTAGGATTTGAATATGGCTGAGCACGAGTTTCAATAGCTTAGAATATTGACTTATGGAGCCCCAGAATCTTAGGAAAACCGAAGTCGCGGTGGAATTCCAGGTTCAGAATTCGAATAGTGCCGAGCACGAGCTTGGAACTTGAATAAATTTGAGCACGGGCTTCAACAGCTCAGAATATCCGTTTCTTCACTTCAGAATCGTCCGTACTCGTGCTCAAAAAGCATGTGTGCTTACACAGCCTTCCTGCCAGAATACACACTCAAATATGGCGCTATCAGCCGATCCCGAGCCGGTGGGGACAAAGAAGACGGCAAGCAGGGGCCGGGGTTGCACCCCATTTTTCAGACCGTTTTTTTTGCTCGCTATCTCGTGCTCTCTAGTATTTTCCGTATCTTTCGCTGCTTTGGCCTTTTTAGGGGCTTCCGCAGGATGATCACATAAATCTTATCGGCACCGTCAGCCCACTACTTGGGAATGGGTTTGGGAAACCCCCCTTTTGGGAGCAGCAGGGTTCATTCATATCGCTCGTGCAACGGTATTGCTCATCTGGTTTTTATGGTAAGGAAATTTGAATCAGGACGCCTCATGTTAGTGCTATTGCTCTGGTTACCGTCAGATGCGTCAGACAAAATCACGGACTTTTCTTTATGCTGAGATATCGAAAAATCGCAATTAAAAGTACTCAAGTTCTCGACTTTTGTCGTCAGCCCATGAATTTTGTAAGTAAGTAGTAGTGGTAATAGTAAGTAGCTGCTTCGAGTTCAAGTTCAGCATCCCGATTAAAGAGTAAAATTGTAAAAATAGATAAAACAAGGCCGCCGAACTTTATTAATAAATTTAATATAGGTATATCTGGCTAAGGCACTGTTAAAATAGGTAATAATAGCCAAAAGGCCCTGTTAAAACCACGGCAAATTGATCAAAAAATGTGCAACGATGTTGAAAATGTTCCGACACCTCGAAGAGTCTCAAACGGTTCAGACGGTGACTTTTAAAAATCACCCTTATATACCAGACTCCTCCTCGGCCGAGTGTTGGACCCGGTCCAAAAAAATGTAAATAGGCATTGACGACTGGTGCCTGGGTGTGACCATTTTTTAACGAATTCTCCCCACACCACAAGACCACTCTATTTACTAAAATTTCGCTGGCCCTGACCTTGACAATAGTTTCCTCGCGTAGCCACCCAAATTTCTCAATTTTTCTCCTTGTTTCAGCCCGGGAAAATAGAATAGATTGGCGGGGAGAATGGTCACGTACCCTGGCCGGGGTCCCGGGGCCCTTGTCCACTCACTGGGACGCCGGGAAAAACTTCTCTGTTTAGGACCCAGGCTAGCGTGTGGCCCCCGGTCTCTAGAGAAGGACAAATAGAAAATAAACAGAAGGTGGTACTGTCCAGGTGATAGTCGGCGAGAAGTGCCAACTTGTGCGCCTTTGTTAGGTTTTTTAGCTAGGTAAGAGAAGGCGCTGCCTATTCTGTTTGTTGCTATTTCGGGAGCAAGGCACTGAACTTTGGGCTTGGACCGGCAGCGTAAAGAAATTGCTTTAAAGACTTCCAGTAAAATCCAACTGGCGAAATAGGAAAAAAAATTAACTTTAAAAAGCGCTTTAAAGGGAGCAGCAACCAAAAAATATATAGAAAGATACTGGCAAACCCTAAATCTTTTCTAATTCCTTTTGATCTCAAATCTACCACAAATAATTTTTGAAAGCCGAAAATTAATGAAAAACAGCTTTTTTGATGCCTAAGATCCGAAAATACGTTTAAAAAAAGAGCCGCTACCTGGGAAAATTGGAAATTTCGCAAATAGTGTCCCCTAAAAACCATCCCTCCATCCGGTTACTGTAATAACTATTAACTACTGTAGCTCTGGTTGTCCTAATTTCAAAAATTGGTTTCAAAACTACCGTACTAGCGTTGTACTAAAACTATACTGTAAAAACCGCGTTTAAGACGGAGTTACTGTGGTAATTAGCAGTATATGAGGATTAGACAACCCACTAGTGCATAAAAGTATCTAATAATTAATAACTAATGCATAAAATCATTTAGTAGCTATTAACCAATGTTTTAAAATACTTAATACATTATAAAGACCAGCGCGGTACTTCTAAGAGTTTCTCCAACTCAAAACCATGGCAAAACATGCATGGAATAGGCATACAGTCCCTACTAGACGCTGGGAACGCCCCGGATTCCCATCCCTTAAACCAGTATTGAAAAGTGGTAGCTGAACATTTCGCCTAGACCAGAACAGACAAGACAAGGCAAGCCCACGCCCTCCTCAACCTTGTGCTTTATATCTGCTGTTATTTTGGGCTCCATTTCCGCCTCCAGCCCCCGAATCGAGAATCTGGTTTAGTGCGCTTCTCAATAAATTCCGTGGAGCCTGAGACGACGCCATTTTCCGCCCCCGGTAGTATGCAAACAGAGATGAGCAACAGCAGTAGCGTGGATGCTAGATGGGATGCGAATACACACGCGACACGGGGGAGGAGGAGGAGGGCAATTGCGGACCGGGAAAGGTATGCATTGGGTTTAAGGCGGTTGTGATAGCTTTTGTGAGTTATCGTTAATGGTACGACTTTTAAAGGAACCTGGAAGGCAAAAACAACTGATTCCACTAGGATTAAGTTTTTTTGCCTCTTAAGCATTTTAAAGGAACTAGAAAAGCAAAAATTATTGGCTTTCTTTTGCAAATCCTTGCGAAATACCGATTCAAGATTTTTCCATATAAATTTGTGCCTTTAAAATATCCAGTATACGAAGAGTTACAATTACCTAGTATACTATTTCAAGGAATTTCAAATTTTGAATTAGTAAGATTTGCATTCTGGTAGTAACTTTAGCCGAATACTTTAAAAAAATATTTCTCGAGCCACGACATTTAAAGCAAAATGAGAAAAATCTCCATGAAAAACTCGCGAGAAGAACACACTTAACAGGGCAGATTTTAGGAAATATCGCCTGCGGGGCATCCCAACTTTGAGTGGTGAGAACTTCCTCCCCCTCAGGCGAGGAGAACAAAGCTTTTTTGGCTCCTTTTAGGGCTGGGAACACCTTCTAGGGAAAAGCGTGTGAATCGGCACTATCATCCATAAGAAATGGACAGTGTCTGGCTGGAAGGAGTTGCGTGACGTAGCGAGTGACCTGCTTGAGGCTACGCGGTATTTATGGAGTTTAGGGTACTGTAGGCTTACAAAAATCCGGTATTTTTCAAATTTTTTTAGACCAAATAACTGCCATAATTAATATTGTAATTAATGGATTAACTAGGTATGTTCATTCAAATTGATCCACAGTACATTTCAGTCCTAAAAAAAAATTTTCTCAAGCAAGACTTTGCCATCTGTTTACTCCGTACGCCCGCTGCGTCGCCAGCCCTATTCAATACCACTGCGGGGGTTCAAAAAGCGGCAAATATTTTGAGAAAGGGAACCAGGTTTCGGTAGGTCTTGATTTTTAGGCGGATGATTCTAGAAAATTAAGAAAAAAATGTTAAAATTCAATTTTGATCCGGGCGTTAAAACAGATGTTGAAAGCACGATTTCGTGCTTTATATGATGCTTTTGGTACCCGAGTTTCGGCTGATTCATGAAGAAATCGTAACCGTATTCGTAGCTGTATTGTTAGTGTGGGAATTCGATGACCGGCGGGCTTTTAACTTTTCAATGCCCCCGCCCTGACACCGGAAAATCATGAGCCATCCGACATCATAAACGCATGAATTTGTAGATTTATCATCACCGGAAGTCCACAATGTCGTGGCTTTTGACTAACAAGTAAGCGTCGTATTATGGGAAATGGTTTTGAAATCTTGGCGGCTACAGTGCTAATCGAAATTCGGAAAAAAGCTATTTTTCTGAGGTTGAATTAAGGCTAAAAAATTTGCTTTGTAAGTGTGTGCTTACTGTAGTCTAACCCGAATATACCAGATTCGGCTTATAATTTCAGCTGTAAAAGCGTTGACTAATTCAGAGCCGCTGACCCCGGATGATTCCGAAAATGTCCTGTTTACACAAGCCGGGGGAGAGGAGGACGAGTGGTTGGGGAAGTGAATTAAGGGGATGATGATTAATGGGCAGCTACTCATTTTCCGGCATTTGGCAAAACATCGTCATTAGGTATACTACGGAAAAGTTTGTTGAGGCTACGGTAGATCTTCAAAAAGCTAAAATTTGGTCCTTTCCAATTTACGCTCAAGACCTGACGTTTATGGTGGCAAAAAGCTCCTGATAGTTCCAGAAATTTAAATTTATTGGAATGGAACAGGAAATTCATACTTTAATTGAGGATTAGTACCGTAGTTCAAGCAAAAAAAATGCCGATTTACAGGATAAAGGTGGGAGAAGCTGGGCTTGGGTGCTAAATTATGACACAGCTCCCGTAACCAAATACGCCAAATGTGGCACGGTTTAAAGCTGAAATAGTCAATTTGTCGACTGTGATTGAACAATCGACTTGTAGACCTACAGTAGCTCTAGCAAAATAGTGATTTATAGCAGAAACTTAGGAAATAGTAGGAGCTGAGCTAAATCCTGCCCCGCTACCGTACTCCAGCGCGCAGAAAGCGTCGAAGAGGGTAAAAGGTTGCGACTGCCACATCGTGGGAACGGCACGTCGGCCTGGGTCTAAGCAAACGCCAAGTGAGAGCTAAAAACGTAGTGAAAGCTATACCCTGCATTGTGGCCAATCTAGTCCCCCTCACCCCCCAGTAGCCCATATTTGTACATGACGATTGGAAGCGCGAGATCCAGATTCCTCCGACCCTATTACACGCCCCCTCTACAGTCTAAACGCCCTCTTTTCTTGACGGCTTTCCACCGGAAATGCCCATTTTTTGCGGGAGGCTAAAGTGTGGGTGTATGCGGGGGAGTGTATTTGCATGAGACAGACGCAGGCGTAGTGTCAGGCGGAGCATACCGGAATTGGTTAACCTTGTAGCGGGATGTGAGGATGGGGGATGATTCATTTGGTATGCATAGGAAACGGTCGGCGGGTTTTGAGGAATTTAAGGTATTTAAGGGGTTCATACGATTTTAGAGGCTCATGAAGCGAAAATTCGAGCTTCTGCCACGCAAAGCTAATTTAATGCACTTAATAGCGTGGAAAAAGCGCATAGAATATCCAAATTTACTACGGAAAGCGGAACGGAAACTTAGAAGTGTGAATACAGGAATTTGGTAAATTAGATGGTGCATCATAATCTCAATGACATTTTTTTGAAAGAGCTTTTGACTCCGGTTTAGGTTCGACAACGATTTTTAGCAGACGAAAAATCAGATTTTAACTTTCGATCTGCCTTCCTGGTCCGTTTAAAGGGATTGTGAAGGGAAATCTACAACTCTACCAAGTTCCACAACACTCCAAATGTCAAAGAACGAGTGATTTTAATCTTTTAAACTATTAAAAAGTGTGGTTCCACGCTAGAGACTACGGAAAGTGCTCAAAACGATTAATTTAACGACAAAAACAAAAACGTGGAATTTAATAGCGTCACGAATGGCCGGCAGGCTAAATTTTATAGAGTAGCGAATCGCGAAATTTTTTGGTATCTTACGCCAGCAAATACATTGATTTACCTCAACATCAAATTTTTAACCAAGGTCAAATTTTTACGGTAAACGTTAACGAAAGGGCACTACTTGGAAAATTCCTCCCATAGACAAATGAGCTTTTTGGCTATGCGAGTGTAGTTTTCCCAAGCAACCTAAACCTACTGAAGGATAGTTTGGTGTGGTATGGTATGAAAGAAAAGTAATATTCAAAAATCCATGCCAAGACCAACATCAATCAACACCTCCACTCTCCCACCGGGTCGAGAGTAAAAGTTGCCGATGCCAGCTGGTTGGCACAGATTAACCCAGAAGCCCCCTGGGAGGTGCAACAAAACAAGAAGAGCATCCCGGAACCAGCCCCAATGGTCCCATCAAAAAGTGAAGGTGTCTCCAGGTGGCATCTACAAGTCTCTACAGGTAGAACAAGAATCTGGGAGGTGAAAACGAGGGGGGCTTCTCGAGGTGATTGTCTCTGCATCGCCCTGAAGGGCCGTTCGGCGGGGGTTGTCTCGTGTTTTTCACACACGCAGACATACACACACCTCAGGCCGATATTTCTTCCTGCTTTTGAGATGGGTCTGGGTAGACCAGCTGTGGGGGACCCCCACAGCTGCCTGGGCAAGAGAAATCAGGGGTGAAGCCCAAGGAAAAACTATACGACACGAGTAAGGGATGTGGGGCACGTGGTACGAAGGGATGCGTTTCCGAAATGATCTTTGCTAGCTCCCGTTTCCCCAAAGAAAGTATGCTGGGCTCTCTACAGAGAAACGGTTGAAGTACACGAAAGCAACGGACGTAGGGCACGTAGTACGAGGGGATACGTTCCCGAAATGGCCTCTGCTAGTTACCTCTAAAGGAGCCGCAGTTTCTTTCACAAAATGGTTACTATAAAATCGGCCGCGGTACGAGAGGATACGTTTTCAAAATAATCTCTGCTAGCCTCCCATTTCATAAAAAATGCCGACTGATTTCCTGAAATAAATGTTTCCAACTCCTCGTCTGTCCAAGCTTCACAGCTAGTTTGCTGCTTGACGATCTCAATAATCTCAACGGCCTGAAGATCAAATAGGATTTTTAAGTATTTACGGTTAACCACCAAAAAAGATTGTTAAAGAATCTCATGAGAGGATTTCAACAAATAAACCCTGCTAGCTTGCCCGCTACGAAAAATGGAAAACCACATCTTTCTCAAGTCACGGCTAGCTTACCTAATTTTTGGGTCCTAATGTATTTTCTAGGATCCGGGTTCCATTTTATCAAAAACTACAAAAACGGAGTACTCGGCCACGAGAAACTAAACATCCAGAAAATCCGGGGCTCAAAAAACAGCTCTTCCAAGGGAATCCTTGCTACACACTCCCAGCTGGCGGGACCCCTGGGTGCATGTGTTTTTCGGGGAGCTCGTGTGAGACACACGTGAAAGCTAGTGAGTGACTAAGGAGATTTTTGGCCTGGGATCAACACATTGCAAGTGTATCTGGTTTTAGAAAAAGCTTGCAGGCTTAGGCTTAGGCTTAGGCCTAAGCCGCTCAAAGATCGCTGCCAGCTCGTCGAAAAATTCGTATTTTCTTCAGCGAACTCAGGCCCCTATCAAAATCTAAAAAAAATGAAAACTTGAAGAAATGAATCCCAAAAATCCAGTGGATGGCCGGTTCCTAATGACGGTCAAAAGTTTCTGGGCCCCTGAAAGTCACGGTCACCAACGCGATGGGGGCCCAAATAAACCCCGGCGGGGGTTGCGCAGGTCAGCCGATTAGACCGGATTTTCGGCACCCACCGGAAACTTTTCTAAACCCACAAACCGACCGGTAGACCGGAAGGACGGGTAGGTTAGGCTTAAAGCTTTTTAAGGATGCACGTTCAAAGGTTCGTCTGGTTGGTCAGAGTAACACTACAAATCTTTCACGAAGAAAAATGAGGGCCTGGATCCCCGCCTTGCTCCGGAAATTCCGGAAGTTCCGGACTCACTTTTTAGGGGATTCCTGACCTTGAAGTAGTAGCTAGCACGTGTGTTACCAGGATCCGCCTTGACACCTTTAATTGTTTCCGCGTCTGTCTGTACGCCCACGAACTTTTGGATAGTCTGGACTTTCCTCCCTCTCCTCCCCCCCCCCCTCTCTCTCTCTCTCTCTCTCTCTCTCTCTCTTTCTCGCTCTCTTTCCGAATGTCGTAAACGAACACTTTAGATCGAATTCCACTTTTCCTTGGTTGCCTACGCGCAATTTTTAAGTCTCCACCTCCCCGCAAAACCAAACAGAGTGAAATGTCAATACGAGCCTCATGGAATCAGGTGTAACATGACTTCTAAAGTTTCTTAGGTTTCCGTGGAAGGGTTGCAACCTGCAATCGGTTCAAAAGACGGGAAAAAGCTAGGTGATCAGGTACGGTTTGTGTACCGAAGGGCTACTACTAGCCGCTCCGCTTAAATACTCACTCCACTACCGTAACCCCGGCTATCAGCTGACCCCCCAAAACCGGATAAGCCAAAAAAGGGCCAAAGAGCCAAGCCAGCTTACGCCATTTCAACCCCTTATCAAAGCCCGAAATCGGCTTAAGTATCGGATCCCCCAGTTCGTCATCCGACCCCCGGAAGTTCAAAAATTCCCTGCTTCGGCTCTCGGTTTTTTTTCCGATTTACGTATCTTTACGGCCCTCGCAACCGCAGCAAACACGTGTGCACGCCTCCAGATTGTCGGGCCACGCCTTATGCTGATTATTCCATCATATTGGATAGACCATTCAAAGTTCGAGCCCTGCTTTCGGGCGTCTCAAACTACGCGTTGCACCGAGTGGACGCATTTTTATGATTGAAAGGAATAAAATTTACACTGGTCCTCGGATGGCCTCACGTCCTGTTGATGTCAAAGGGGGATCCCCACGAGTTTTGAATAGGTTTCGTGATAAAAATTATTGGTTCGGGTGGGTGGGTCCGAATGCTTGGGGGAAAGTGAGTAATTGATAGAACCAACTGGTAAGGGGAAGCTTGGTCTGGTTGAACTCGGGGTTATCGATGATCAAAAGTTCAGGATTGGCACAGGTTCAGGACTGTTGAACTGCTTGATGTCATTCCACCTTCAAGAGGTCCGGGGCTCAGGATTGTCTCAGTTTTTCAAAAATAATGTTGATCATAAATAAAAGCTCATATAAAAAGTCGAGCTGTTGAACTGCTCCATGTCGTCGCCAACCATTAAGGGTCAGAACAGGGCCGGGATAGCTTATGAAGGGCTCGGATCAAAGCGGAGGTGGGACTGACAATGATTTGTCAAAGGTCATGATGCATTTAATATGTTTTTAGATAAAATTTTGTTCAAGAATCGCTTTTTTTGTATTTTTCATGAAATTTTGTAGTCTTTTATTTATGTGTAAGTCTTAGAAATAGTGAAAATCACTCTATAAACGCGTCCGCTATTTAGATTAGAAAATTCGGATCCCAAGCTCAGGTTGGTTTTGAAGAATATCTGCACATAAAAATACGGTTTTCTGATTAAAAAAAAACAAACATGGAGCAGCCAAGAACAAAAAAAACTGAAAGACGGTTAAAATTCAAACTCGATCAAATTAGCCTAATCGATAAGTAGCTGCCCAAATGAGTCTAATCCTGAAAATTCCGGGTCAAACAACAACACCCAAATTGTCACTTTTTATCACCGCCCCCCGGGGGGCGATGGCAAAACATCGATGTGCCAAGATAAACTGACCCTGAAAAAGCCAGTTTACACCTCCCGGGGCTGCTCTTGCTGCAGCCCGATTGGTTTGGGTGAACGTAGTACGCGCGGGGAAACTAGGGGGTGTCTCGACCAATTTCGACGCGGTCACAGTTGTCAAGCGGAATTGTTCCCCCTGTTGAAGGCGGTATTTCGGGGGTTGAGGGTCAAGCTTGCAAATGTTTTCGGTGCTGGTCCGGGGATGGAGACAAGTTTTCAAAATTTAAAAAGGTTTTAAAGGGACCGGGAAGTCAGAATTTTGCCGAGAAAAAAATGCAATAGGCTTGTGACATCCATCAGCATCTGCAAGACCTTCTTAATCGAGAATTTCGTTAAAGCATCTGGAAAAACAAGGCAATTTATTTGCGCATAGTTGTTAGGTTTCGATGGTACTTTTTAAAGGCATTATGAAGTCAAATAGGAACTGCACCTGCACTGCAAGTCTCGAATTCAGAAGTCCGAAACGGTCCAAATCAGTGGTTCCAAGCGCGGATGCACCCGGAATTTCCCACGCGCTGGTCAAGTGGCCAACGGCTCGAAATTCGGGCGGCCGTACGTTCATAGGACGTTGGAAAGAACGGGACGAGACGGAAATTTCAGGCAAGCTAGCAGAGACTTTTAGGAATGTTATGGAAACGACAAAAAAAGTGAAAGTGAGAGCGCGAGAGAGAGAGAGAGCGCGAGCGAGAGAACCGGCGCATAAATGACAGTCCAACATTCAGCACAACCAATTCATGCCAAATCCTGCCCTCTGAACCCCGAAAAGCCCCGAAAAAAACCGGCGTCTTATTTGCGCAGAAGAGGTTGGTGGCCCGGTGGTGTATTGTCACCTCCGGCGTTCGGGTTGTTGTTTAGGAATGTGTATGCAAGTCCTTTTCCACCCGTCTCGCATGTGTATGCGAACATTCCCGCGGCCCGCGCCGCGCCAACTTTGGGGGGGCCTTTATTTTCCGCGTCCGCCTCTCCGGCGCGACAGTCCTATTGTGCTCCCGCGAGTCGATCCGTTTTTCTACGAACGCCCACAAGATCGAGGGGAGTAGAATTCGGGCTTATTTTGGATCATAATGAAAAATCTGGGGGTAAACGGACTAAACCAATTTTTTTAAAGTCGAAAAAATTCTGGATTCGTAGTTAAACGTTTTTTTTTTCTTGAACATTTAGAAACGTAAAGTTAAACATTTTTAAATGTTTTATTCCATTAAAATGGCAACTTCGAGCCATTAATGATAATTCAATTTAATCACGCCTAATTTCCCGCTTCAGTTTAATTGACAACGCTTTTTCACATTTTTACTAAAAACCATCAGCATATTTGGAATTAATTTGGAGAAAATAAAATTCGAAAATGAGCCTGATTTCCTTGAAAACCCGACGTTTAGAACCCCACGTGACTGTAGAATCCAGAAATAATAAATTAATAAGAAGCGATTCATGGCGAATTGGACGTCGTTCCAGACATAACACCGTCAAATGAACGTAGTCAAATCAACAAAACGCCCACGATTTAATGAATGACCTCAACGAGCTGGGACAAATTTGCGAATTTCATGACGTGTTCAGCATTGAAAAACCCTAAAAGCGTTCATAGTTAGGTTTAATGCATATAAAAATTTAAAAAAATGTGTCGGCTTCCACAAAAATCAGCCTTATTCTCCATTTATCATAAGGTTCTCGGGGTTCGTTTTTTCTTTACCGTAAGACATTTTCTTGGATTAAAATTTTATCAAAAATTTTATAACCAGAAACTGTTTTAAAATCTTAAGCGGAATTAGGGATTTGCAGCTGGACATCGATGCGAATTGATGCAAGGTTCAAAAGATAGCCAAAAACTGTTTAGAATTGCGTAAAAATAGTCTTTTTGTTATAACTCGGAAACTACGGGAGCCATAGGGCGATAAATCAGGATATGTTGTTATTTAAGGTCTTACACACCGCCGATAGATGTTTGGAACATTGGGGTATGCGGTATTCCCCTTAGCAAAATAAAGTACACAGTCAAGTGGGGTAATATTTTAATTATACCCTAAACCCACCGGCCAGCAGAATATTCGCAACCCGGAATACATCCTGCCGCAACCAATACAGCTTCTTTACCACCCGATATAGGAATTTAGGGCCCATCGATCGTATTTCATGGCCTAGCGAAGGGGAAAATGATACCAGATGTGCCCCCAAAAATTCTGGACAATATTGTCTTCATTGGGCCGAAATTGAGTAGACCCCACGAATTTTCTGTTTGCAAAAGCTGGCGTCGGGGTGAACTTCTGTTTCCGAAGCGATTAATTTCGGGCTAACAGAGGGGGACAGAGGTCAACAATTAGGAGGAGGGGGATGGGTTCTGGCTGGGAGTGATGCGAGCCATTTTTAAAGGGGCTGGGAAGACATAGTTTCCGGAAAAAATGGCCTTCTACGTAAATGACTGCAGCCTAGCGTTTACCACAATACCGTATTACAGTAAGACTGACTTTTCGCTACTGTAGTTAGTCCAACAACCGGAAAAACGAGTTTTAAAGGGACTAAGACACCGAGAAACTTTGACAAATATCATGGTCTGATACGGTGGATCCGCTAGAGAATAAAAAGACCAGATAACAAATTTGATAATTTGGGCTGTTAACTACAATATTAGGTTTAAAAAACCAAAAATGACGTTTTAAAGGGACTGATAAGCATTGAGATTCATCGATATTATCCGGTAACGGATTGTGCTCGATTCCCGAGTTATGTTGTTCTAAATGGACTGAGAAATTTTTTCTTAGGTGAACGAGTTGTGCAATTGGAAAGCGGGAATCAGTTTGATACGAACCACGAGATGTTGGGACGGTCCCCATGAGCTCATGCTCCTCGAGATTCGTGATTCGACGATTCGAAGAACCAAGACCATGGAAAATGACCAAAGTCGAATAAGGTTCTGCGGGTATAAAGACAGCCGAAAGCGCCACTAGGATCCCTTTTAGGATCCAGGAGTCTAAGGAGTAAGTGACTTGAATACGATGACTCAACGAAAGAAGATTGTAATCAATTACATCCGTAATTTGTAACACAACGGAATTCGAAAACGACTGACCTGCATGACGTGGAACCCGTTCGGCTAGCGTTTTTGGAGGAAATGTTGCGAAGAAACAGTAGGAGCAATTCGCTTCTGAAAACCGTATGTTGATAATATTCTACACAGTAAAACACGCCAGAAATCATAAAAAAATTAAATAGAAGTTGAATTGGCTTGAAATAAAGTCTGCACTAAAAACCCATTTTCTTTTTAAATTTTAAGCTTTACTTTAAATTTAAAATTAATTTGTCAGGTACGTTTTTTAAACTCGCGCCATTTCGCTATATTAGCTGATTACAGCAGGCAACATATTGGAAAATTGAGAAAAAGCGAATCAGGTTCTGGCATCGATGAGTACATAAATTGCCACAGCCACCCTCCTGCCGCGTTCTCAACCACCGCTACACAGTAAAAAAGGGAATTAGCGAGTGATCCCGAAAAAGTGGTGGGATAAAAACGGATAACATGGGTGGAGGTGGCCCGGGAAACATGCATCTTTTGGGATTTTCATTCGAAAAAAGCGCAAGAAGAAATTGATCAGATCGAAAAACTTGAGGTGTGTGTTTGAGTTAGGTATCTAAACGCAGCCTTTCTTAATATTTAAATGAAAGGGTCTGAACCCTGGTGGGAAGCTAAGAATAAAAAACAAATCTTGATCGAAATTTTAACTAATATACAACTTAAAGATTATATTAATATATATTTTATTTGAAAATGTCAAAACATAAAATTTGCCTTTTGGGAGCAGGAATGGGATCAGAAAATCATGCTCTAACATCTTAAAATAACGATTTTAGTAATTATTGAGACGGAGAACTCGGCAAATCTTGAGTGTATCAATATTTAAAATAGATATAAAATCAAGTATAAAAACGTACTAGTTGCATAGTTTAGGCTGCAACTTGAAAAACAGAACCAAAAAAAGCTTCAAGGTATGACCCTTTAACAGGTTCATTTTGAGCATTTTCCGAATGAAATTGATGCGAATGTGCTTTTAAAAGTATGCCCGCTAGTGAAAAGGTCACACACGATCGGAGGATCGGCATCAAACTAGTCGTGCCTTGCCACACAAAAAAATCAGGGTCTGTGTCACCCCAGGTACACTATGCTCGCTGTTCAAAACGTAAGCCTTTTTGAGGTTTCATCAATGTTGCAGATCGCACCACATCGAAAACAATAAAAATCTTTGAAAATCATCTAGAAAATAGAAATTTGCTTAAAATCCCAGATAATGCTTGAAAACTAAAAAATTGCAGGGTACAGATGTACAAAGAATTTCGAATAATGCGTTACAACACTAAATTGGGGCAGCAAAAGCTAGCGAGATACATTTGGGCCAAACTATTTAAGTAGTATTACATTATATTACTATGTTACAATTTAAATACGATTATTTTTTGCTCTATTTAAATTGGCAGTGATCTGCAATAAGCTAGGCAACGATATAAAACACGAGCTTAAAATTATATTATTAAATTCCCAATAAGAGTTTGATGATATTGCGACATTTAAAAGGTATAAACTACATGAACAAAACGTATAAAAATTAGTATAAGAACTAATAAACGATTAGAATAGGATATAACGTCCAAACCCTCAAAAACTGACGTTCCATGCAATATCCCTAGCTACGTAATTGATTAAAAAACAGCCTCCCCGCCTCTATGAGGCGATAACAGACAAATCAAGCGCGGATATCAGCCATCAGGTGTTGGAGTAAATAGAGAAAAACGTGTTGACCGTCGTCTCGTAAAGGGGGTGGATGCCTATTTTCATTCCGCGACGATACACGCCATATACGCCCGTTCGAGAAATCGCCCGAATTCCCATTGGGGAGTGGGGGCCGTGCCGATCAAACATTTGCCCTTTCGGGTGGGTAGTGCAAGTGGTAGCTTATGGACTTTTTGGGTGGAGTATACTGTAGTTTTACCAGTTTTTAGGGGTGCAAGGTATATGGAAGAAAACGCTTGAAAACAAGAGCATACTGTAGTGCGTACTTTTTTTGGGGGTAAAATTTTTATTTTCTTTTGAATAGGAACGTTTAAAAGGAATTTTTTGATAGCGTGTGGTGGTTTACTCCAAATACTAATGTTTCCAACTTACGACGCTTCAAAATATTAAAAAAATATCGTGTTTTAGCCCTTAAGATTCTGGCTTTTCCGAGTTTAGGTTCATACGATATTTATAGCATGTATATGGCCAAAACGATGGTTTTTACCTTTGTCAACGAATTCATACTTTACATAAGAAAAGCGCGGTAGAGGAATGCCCTAGAAATGCCAATTTCTAAAACCGGCTCTCGATCGCCAATGGCATTGAACTTGGCAGCCGGGGGCTGGTTCTCGCTTTCAGGAGATGATAACCACAACAGAAAGAAAGGCGGAAAATCAAAAACCGATAATAAATAGAAAGTAACGAACGGGATAAATAGAAACTAAATTGGGCGAACAGCCTGGAATTTTATTGTATTTCCATAAAGGTGGAGCTCAGTATGGTAAAAGTAGATCAAGAGAGGGCTAGAGAGCGATAGATAGCAGGTCAGAGAGTGAGAGAAGGAGAGAGAGAGAAGAGAGAGAGCGAGAGAGAGAGAGAGAGAGAGAGAGAGGAGAGAGAGAGAGAGAGAGAGAGAGAGAGAGAGAGAGAGAGAGAGAGAGAGAGAGAAAAGGAGGGAGAAAGATCTGAGAACGAGAGAGTATAGAGATTGAATGAGCCAGGTATCAAAGACGATCAAAAGTTTGAGACTATTTGGAAGATAGCTCCATGGCATTTCCATATTAAAGCTATCTGTCAGCTCAACTTTAACTTAACTCTTTTACCAAAAAACATGCGAATCTCTGAATATTAAGCAGACAACTAAATAGTGATAAAACAGATAGCCCTTTAGTAGATAGTGATTTCTGAATTAGCAATTACCATCAAAAAAAGCCAGACAAGAGAAAGCAAGGCCACCCCTCCCAACGTCAATGTCAGGATATTAAACTGTGCGCCGGCCGACGTTGGGGGGTAGATTGTCAAAATATGAGTGCCAGATTCAGAGGTGAGAGAGGCTACAAAAAAGGCAAGGAAAGAGAAAAGCAGGAAAAGCCAAGGACACGCACGAAGACGACGACGACGAGGAGAGGGAGACCGTGAAACAGGCTCCGAATGCCAGCCAAAAGCCGATGCCGCCCTCTAGGCATTGCTGATGCCTTTTTTGGGTTGTGGCGATCGGGTGGGTGCGCTTGTGATATGATTTGAGGGCATTGGGAGAACATGAGAAATATGCTTAAGCTGATGAGCTAGAACTTCTGATTAAAGTATTGAGTTGTTAAGAAAAATCCGATATTCCGACCCAAATCTTCAGATTTCTCACTGACTTAGGCTTACACTTGGCTTAGATTTGGGCAGAGACTTAAGGATTGGCTTAGGATTAGGCTTGGGCTTAAGCTTTGCTCAGGCTTGGGCTTAGGTTCAGGCCTTTGCAAGATATACAACTATACAAAAGTAATGCCCAGAAGCAATAATGTCAAAACCAACACCATCATCTCGTCCAGAGTGCAGCCACATAGCTCCAGAACTGATAAAAATCCGCGACATCTCCTAAAAACCGATTTGTAGTGTCGAGACATCGAGACGCGGAACCAGTTTCTCATACCCCACTGATACTCCCCTCAAGGGTTCAATCACTAACTTTCCCTCTCTCTCTCTCTCTCTGCCAGATTTCGCGCCCCCAAAAATAACTCTGCCCTGTGGCTTTTTTCCTTGTTTTGTCAGCTGAGCGAGTCGGGCGAAGTATAAAGCGTTCGTAGGGGCGTCGCGGGGTTCGGCGGTCAACTCTCCCCCCCATAAAACATTCCGATCCTGAAAGGAAGAAGATGGATATGTTCACTTTAGATATCCATCACACCTTATTTTCTTCCCGGATCGCCTGAACCGAGACCTGGCGATGCGTGTTTTTAGGTGTCACATGGAAAATGGGAATTCACAGCGGTTAAATGAGATGTCGTTTTAAAGGTGTTATAAAGCAGGGATGGCCCAAGAAAGGCATAAAAAGTAGAGGATCGGACTATCGTTATTACGCTCTCCTTTTGTCACATGCACACTGGGATTGAAAGGGGCCACAACGCATTTTCCTGGTCTTAAAGGAAGCCTAACACCAAGTCTCTTCAGGTAGAACTGGAAAATTTGTTCATTCAAACCAAATTCCGCCCTTATTGTCTGAACCGATATCGGATGGTGTGTTTTCAGGAATCGTAGGGGAAATGATGGTTGGAGTGATCACGGTATCGGTTGCCGTGTTTTAAAGGGAGTGTGACATTGACAACCCGTCCTTAGAACGTAAACGAGCTCGTTACGCTATGAATTTATCCGAGCTTACCGGTTTTAACTTTATTTTTAGCGGAGAAGCGTGCCTTAGAGTAGTGAGAACACGTGTTTACAGGAACAATAGTACAGTAACCTATCGAAAAATGTTCTCGTTTCTGGCTGTGATTTCGTGTTTACATGGAAACGGTGAGACGAGTGCTGTTCTTGGTTGTTCTTGTTCTTAGAGAACGCCTAACAACGGAAAGCTTTGCATAGGAAGTGAAGAAATTTATGGTATGGTAGTTTAATTAAGTTAATTTAATTAGGTTTGCATAGGTATTTTGTTTGCTTTTTAATCATCAAGGCTACTCACACGATGTCGCCGTTTTCAATGACCTCGTAAGCCTGCCATCAACAAACCCGTTCGAACAAGGAAACAAAAAGCCAAAATCTTCAGCTTCGTTTTCGTATGCAAATTTGTGGCATTGTGTCGCTTCCTCAACCTCTCTGTTCCCTTCCCAAAACCAACAGACACCCGCCAGACAATGACCTTTTTTTACTCGCTCTCACCCCTGGAGAGTACGTTTCACACCTGTGTCCGTCTGTGTCTATGTTTAGTACAAAGATGGCGCAAAGAACCGTTCGCGCCTTCCCACTCTCCACACTATCCTCCAAGGGGTCATTTATCATCCTAATCCCACAGGGCACGCGGACTACTTTTCTCGAAGGCACGAGCCGGACCCTTGTAGATGACGAAAAGCGATTTCTGGCGGCTTGGCGCATGATTTGGGATGTTATCTGGAGGTGTGAAGGTGGAAATAAACCAGTTTTTAGGTTAAAAATATGTACAGTAACAATCGCAACGTATTGTGTGTACGGGAACATGTTCGGGCCAGGCAACTTTGCTTTTTCAATAAGCTTAGGTACTAAATGAGGTGCTAAAAACTATAAAAACTAATTTATGGCTAAAATATAAACCGCAGCGCTTGGGACGTACCTTAAACATTTAATCGAGGAAAATGATTTTAAATACTGTTGGATTTCAGGCGTAAACAACACGCCAGTTGTCGTCGCCGCCAAAAGCGCTGAAGCTGCTAAAATGTGTTGTTGTAGAATTAATAGAATGTTTAGGATTGTACGACGCAGACATCTCCTATATAATTTTGATAAAGCATCGATAATGTCGAACTTTCTCTCTTTCTCTCTCGCCCTCTTTCTCTCGTTCTCTCTCTCTCTGGCGCGGTCTCTCACACTCTCTCTCTCTTCCTGCGTAGAATTGATTTCCGTTCAGTAAAATCAAGTCCCTTCGAAGTGTGGGTACAATAAGTTCGTAGCGATAATGCCACGTGCGCGCCATGAGGCCAGTTTAGTGTAATCGGATGGTTTTTGTGCAGCAGTTTACGCATCGCATTTCTAATTGGAGTGGATCGCTGAATCGCGGTTGATCAGAAGGATGCATGGTGCATACTTACCAAGCTCAAAAACTCAAAGAATCATAGAAGCGTAGCTGAGCCGGGATCAGTAACACTTGGATTAGCCGGTTTTCGATGGAATTTTAGCTTTTTCCATGCATGATTACCAAATGCTTACATTCATCTTGCCCTAAAAATACACCGATTTTTCTTCAAATGACGGTTGGACATCAACATTTTTGCTCCTGGTACCCGGATTCGACATCTAATAGTACACCTAATTAGCCAGACTCACATGTAGTTTCCACTTTACAACCCTCAACGACAGGACAACCACAGGTACTACCCGGAAATTCTAAATTCTCAGCCACGCGTCCCTCATTGACGCAACCCCGATCTCTGCGCGATGCGCGCGCACTTTTTAGCGAATTTTCCGAGATGCATCGTATTAGGGGGAGCCCTCGCTGGTCCTCGAGACATCATGAGTTCTTCAGATTTCTGGTTTTCCGCTGAAAAAAAACGGAACACCAAACCAGCGACTAATCCAATTTAGAGGTCAGCAGAGAGAGAATGATAGAGAGAGAGAGAAGAGAGAGAGAGAGAGAGAGAGAGAAGCGTGTTCTGTGAGTGGACGGTCCCCTCCTTTCCGCTTCCTCTGGAAATCACTCGGAAATCACTCTCGAAATTTGAGGGAACGGTGGTTGCCGCTTTTGCCAGTGCTGTTTCGGGTTATTGTACGGAATGAGGGTGCTTTGTGTGTTTGCCTTGCTTTTACATACTGTCACATCGATCAAGCTGCCTGATGGATGGGTTATCAGAGAGAGTGATGAGGTAAGGTCTTGAATGCTTTGAGGTACTGTGGCCTTAGATTAGACCAGACATGGCAACGGGCCCGGCCCCTGGGCTTTTTCGGCCCCTAAAATTTACATAAGCAAAAACAAAAAAGACGTAAGCTTCGGCTTACGATTAAGCTTAGGTTGAGGCTAAGGCTTTGGCTTAGGCTTAATCTTAGGCTTCGACCTAAGCTTAGGTTTAGGCTTCGGTTTGAGCGTAGCTTGAGTCAAATTAGGCTTAGGCTTTTCTTAGGCTTAGGCAGGCTTAGGCTTAGGCTTAGGCTTAGACTTCGGCTTAGGCTTAAATATGCCCAACTACTGTTGACGGCATCAAGAAGATGCAAGAACAGATGGCAAACCCATATTCGTTACTCTACGGAACACTGGCTAGATTTTACATGCAGGTAAGCAAAAAATCGGCGTATGACCGAAAATGATCGCATGCGAGTTACACGAATTTTGAGGCAGTCCCATCATTAGCTGGAAAGTATCCGGATGAGATGAAAGCTGCTTCGGAAGAAAAGGCTAAATTCGAGGAGCTATTCAATGGGAACGTCAGCGAGGCCAAGTTGACGATGCTGAAATATGCGGTATGTGGTTTGTGGCAGTTGTAGCGTACCTTGTAGTTCCGCGTATTCTAGGTTAATGGATTGGCGAAGTGTAGTAATTTACGATTAACGTGGTAAAATATCTTTAAAAAGTCGATTTTTTTAGGCCAACATTGTCAACTTCACTATCACGAATCTGGACGATGAAGAATTATACAACGTTCGAAGCCACATATTCCAGACCGCAGATATTATTGATGGAAATGAGGTAATTTACACTTGCTTTGAAAAATCAAGATGGTTCCTAAAGGATCTTTGCCAGCTTGCCCTAATAAAGAACAGCGGAAAGTCCAGAGACCGGTAACGGATGTTTGAACTTGCATTTTTTTGCTAAAAGACGGCGTTATTCATCTAGGAAAAACTTTACAATTCCCAAAATATGTTTGCTAGCGTGCCTCAATTTTGCATCGTTTTCAACCCAGAAACGATGGTACCTGAATTTCTTAAAATCATAAATGATCTCTGCTGGCTTGCCACCGCTTTGGTGTGTTACACCCCCTTTAATCCATTTCTTTCGCAGTACCATTCAGAGTTTCATTTTTCAGGTCCTCGACTACCAATCGATCTTCTCCCCAAGGTTCTTCAACACCCTCGTCGTGCTCCCCAAAAACATTCTCAAATTCTTCGACAAAATCGTCGAGGAGTACAAGGCCGATTGGAAGGAGGTATACCGGGATCAGGTTCAAAACTTTGCAAGAAATTGAAAAATTCCGATGCTCAGCCGGCCAATGCTACCTTGGGGCAGGAGTTTGAGGATGGCATGTCTTCGGAGGTGGAGAAGCTGAAGCTCGAGCACTTTGTGCATCCTGTAAATGTAAGGATTAAGGTTGAAAATGTCCCTAAATTAGTATATAACAATATTTAGATAAAGGTCATAGATTGAATTTTTTAGATTTTTTAGGTTCTCCGCCAACATTAAAAATTTTCGTAAAATTCTAGGATTTTTTTTAATTTTGAAAGCAGTTTTTACTTTGAATGGTTTATAATCCTATTTATCTTTCTTTAGCTTTTCACTGTTGTTATGGATATCACAATTTATTGTTTAAAAAGATTTTAGCTAACCCTCCCCATCAACCTCCTGAAACTCGTCCACCTGGCTCCAAAGTACGAAGTCGGAAACGCCACCGTACTACTCGGCATTTTTCCGGAAAGTGAAGAGGATTTTGGAGAGGTTGGATGCTTATCAAACCTAAATACCCTGAGTTTTACAGTTCAATAAAAACCTGACCGAGCTCCTACCAAAATCGGTACCTCTCTGCCAGAAGATCAATTCGGAGCTTGAGCAGCAGGCGCAGAAGGTGTTGAGGGATTTGATGGGGGTTTTGGAGAAGGTGAGGTCCCTTTCTCTCTCTCGCTCTCTCTCTCTCTCTCTCTCTCTCTCTCTCACCTCTTCATCCCTGTCCCACCGCCATCAAGGGCCAAGACGCGACGCTTGATTCCGCCTTGAATGCAGCTAATGGCAAGATTACCGAAACAATGGATGAACTGCGCCAGAACTTGACTTGGCATCTCAAGTCTACGGTTTATAGAGAGGTGGGTAAAAACAGATAAATTTCCGGAAGTAGAGTAATTCTTCAGATACTCACCCTTCTTGACACAATGTCACCCGGTGAGCGCCGCAGCGTAAGAAAATTTGTTGGAGTCCTGGCACGATTCATGTTAAGGCAACAGTTGAGAAAAGTGAGTTTTAGCATTTCTAACTATCCAAACACTTCTAACTAGTTTGCCGATTAGCTAGATTATTTTAAAGGCGCGGTGACACCTGGATCCAAGGCAAGTTTTGCAATCCGGGAGCTTTGATTTAGCAAAGTTAAATCCGGCTAAATTCTTGCCGGCACATCGGCTTTAAAAATCTTGCCTCCGTTTAAAGGCGTGTTTTAAAGGGACAGTGCCACCCAAAAGTCAGCAGTGAAAGTGCCGACAATGGTAATCTATGCCTTGTCAAATCAGCCAAATTCGTTTATAAATACATTAACGTTCGTCTAAAACAAAAAAAAAACGTATTAAAACCCTAAATACCGGTAAATTAAAATTGAATTAAACAATTTTGAGTCTAACTCCCAATTTAGGGCGGCTACCGCTTCTGGAGCGCCTTGAAGACGACGACACCAAATATTCAAATTTTGACAAACACGATTAAAGAAGCTTTTTCGAATGTCACGGCAAACGTTCGAGAATCCGCCAAAACTGTAGGTTTTTGGGTCTTTTTGACAAATATTTTAAATGCATGAACCATCCCATTATGCCATGAAATTAAGATCCTTTCCCTCGCCAAGGAAAAGGTGAAAAACGACGAGTTCTGGGCGTCAGTTGGCCGTCTTGCTTCAGTCTTGGACGCAAAAATGGCCGGGTTGACGCAGATGCAATCGATGAAGGTAAGATAGATCAAGAGATGAATTAAATCATAGAAAAATAAAATATCTGTAGAATAAAAATGCTTATTTGTACAATTTTAGGTACATCTGGCTTATCCGGTCCCAATTCTGCTCCTCATTAACGACATCCCCGACCGGGAGCTCGAATTTTTTAGGTCTCAGAAAGTGGAGGAGGAAGAGAAAGAATAAAGCTTTACGTTTTGAATTGCAACTCCCATTAATGCATAAACAACAAATGGGGCGCAAAGTTTTGAAGAGAGAGAGAGAGAGAGAGAGAGAGGAGGGAGACTTTTGTTCTTTTAACGTTTTTTGATGTCAAGGTATATTTGATTGTCGAAATTCTGGTTGTCGGTATTTTCTACATCGGTCTCTGAACTTTTCGTACTTTCCAGGCATGATAGGTGAGACGTGTCATGAGTGAATCTTGAAAATAGAGCCCAAAAACATGTTTTTATTCCGAATCAAGATCAATTCTTGGCAAAAACCCGTTTCTGAACATTTCCTTGGCGCTCCAAGGGTTAGTTCCACCTTCATCTTCACCATAGAATTTCCAAGTCCAGAAAATCCACCCGCCCCGCGCCTTTTTGTAGGCGGCGAGTTGTGCCTAAAACCATAGTTAATTGGCTGATAACTGATACTCAAACTGATTGAAATTGTTTAAAAAATGTTAAACCGTGTTTGATTGAGGAAAATCGGATACCTTTGCAAACCTTCGCATCTGCTCCTCATTCATGGGAACCGCGGCAGCCAGACTCCACTCGCTGACAAGGAGCCAATTCCCGCCGTCAATATCCCATTTTACAAAATGTTGCGCGACGTCGGTTTGGACGAGTCTTATTATCTAAAAACACCGATTACACAGTCCTTCTCTCTTTCTCTCTCTCCCTATCTCTCTCACGCTCTCTCTCTCTCTCTCTCTCCCTCTTTCTATCTCTCTCTCTCTCTCTCTCTCTCTCTCTTCTCTCTTTCTCTCTCTCTCTCTCTCGCTCTCTCTCACCTCGTCGGCATCATAATTCTCATAGCCCCAAATCATGCTCTTGTGCCATTCATGTCGAATCCGCGCCCATTTCGGATAATTCATAAATTTCTCCCAATGATCGGTGCCGCCGGGCTCTAAAAAGCCATGAGAGAAAGCGAGAGTGAAGAGGGAGAAGGAGAGAGAAAGAGAGTGTGAGAGAGAGCGAGCGGGAGGGAGAAAGAGAGTGCTACGCTGGATCTAACCTTGTTGATTCAACAGTGGAGCAACACCAATCATACACATATCACTATGCTCACGTATTCGAGCGCCAGCCTCCAGATAGTATCTGGTTAATTTATCAGGATCCACTTTGTTCGGTTCGTTT
>JBBGBA010000289.1:0-73470 GCA_038088335.1 Mesorhabditis sp. LJ9110
CATGGAGTCATCGCCGTATCATTCTTGGCCATTTGAGTTTTTCCTCCAGATATTAGCCCATTAATGTTGCCAAAAATAATCTCCTAACAACACCTGCCACCCTGACATTAGTGTAAAAAATACGCGACAATTCCAATTTCTAGCTCACCTGCCCCCCGTTATAGGGCTGCAAAAATGGCGAAAAAACGTAAGGGAAGTGCACCTTATGTACTTTTGGCATAGGCATGGGCAAAATATGCAGGTAATTCTAATGGGGGTAATGGCTAGTGCGCTGTTAAGTTGCCCGAACCGGATTGTGTTGGACGGTGCTACTGGCGGTAGAGGCTGATACGTCTCTACCATCAGCTGCGAGTTAGTCAATTGCTAACTGAGCAGTTTTTCCAATACCTACCAGGGTTCGAATCCGCTCAGAACTTTTAATTTTTGCTTTTTGGAGTGGTGATCCAGGTCAATTTCGGTCCTCCTAGATTGAAATTTTTGGGTTCGACTTGAAAGAGACAGTTTGATTCAAGAACAATGAAAACAGTCAAAAACCCTGCAAAAATAACATTCCAAAAAGCAAATCATTAGAAGTTCTGAGTGGATTCGAACCCTGGTAGGTATTTCAAAAAACTGCTGAGTTAGCAATTGACTAACTCGCAGCTGATGGTAGAGACGTAGAACCGGAGATCGGCCAGACATTGTACACATCCCTAATTTCCGGTCCAATTGGTGTAGTTGCTTTTTTATCTTTTTTAAAGCTTTTTACGCAATTTCCGTAACCTACACCCTGCGCTCTGTTGTACCCGGGAGTGTGTCGTAGCGTTTCGAGTGGGAACACGTAGCTTCAACTTTTTTTCCCCGATCACAGACCGGTAATTTGGCCTTCTCTAGCCCGGTTGTTCGGGTACATGAAATCAGATAGAGACACGAGAAAGAGAGAGAGAGATAGAGAGTGAGAAAGATGGAGCGAGAGAGAGAGAGAGAGATAGAGATTGAGAAAGATGGAGAGAGCGAGAGGGAGAGGGAGAGAGATTTCATGACGCTGTCTGGAGCGCCAAAGTTGCGTTGGGAATTCCGAAATTATACCCGGGGGTACGGTGCCCGGTTAATTGCTGCCTTGACGGATGGGCTTCAAGGAAAATTGAGCATGTAAAACTTTTAGGACGCGTCGGAACGAGCGTCAAAGTGAAACATCAAAATTCCTACACCTGAAATTAGGTAAAAAATCCACAGCCAAAAATGCCGACGGACAAAGGGTCGATTCGCAAAAATGCCAAAAGTTTAAATACCGGCGTAATTCCGGCATCGCCCCCCGCAATTTAGAGTTCAGATTTTTCGCTTTTTGGAATGCGGTAATTTCATTTATCGAACCAGTGTGTCGGCATTTTCCGTGTCGATTGGACTTTAGGGTTTAGATTGTCGGTATTTTTGACTATCGGTCTATTTTAGTTGCTGAATGGGATGTCGGCATCATGATTATTTGTACTTCCGGGTAACGACATTGTGGATGTCGGTTTCTTCTTGTCAGTATTTTTGCCAGATTGTGCTTGCGATTGTCGGCATTATAACTTTTCAGGACCAGCAACTTTTGGACATTTCGGCATTTCGGCATTCGAGACAGGCCGAGAACACTTCCAAGGCCTCGTCACGCTTCCGGCACCGTTGCTGAAGCTTTTTCTCCGGTCATACTCTACATCAAATTCGTTACCCATTCACAAAACACAACCAATTACGTGTTCTGCTGCACGCAGCCGCGGTACAACGGGGTTCCCCCGGCGCTCCCCAAGGGCAACTTTTAGCGTTATGGAACCTCTACGAAATCATGGATCTCAAAAGATCCAAAAAATCAGCGGAAAAATCATGGTACAGAGTTAATCTGCCAATTCCAGTACCACGTATGGGGTTCATCTCGTATTTAGCCCGGAAAAACCTTGATTTTTTGGGAAAATACTGCCACTCGCGAACTGATGCTCAAATTCTTCATAATATATCTAATCTACGGGATACCTTCAGTTATATTACTAGCCTTAGTAATGATTTGTATAATTAAGGCGAAGACGCTGAGGAATGGACCGTTTTATAAGGTGTATCTGTTCGTGCTCGGTGTGGTGAGTCTAAAGAAAATTGGATTTACTCGGCTTAGGCTTAGGCTCAGGCTCAGACATGGGCTTAAGTATAGGCTTTGGTTTAGGCTTAGGATTACTTAGGCTTGGGCCTAGATCTAGGCGTGGTCATAGGCTTATGCAGCAAAGACCTTAGCGAAGCCTAAGCCTCAGCCCAAGCCAAACCCAAGCCAAGCTTAAGCCTAACCCAAAGGTAAGCTTAAGTCTAAGCCTGAGCCTTAGAAATAAGGCTCTGATCACGGCCTCATCTTCGCCTGAGCATAAGCTTTAGCCTAAGCTAGCAAACCCCGGATTATTCCTTTTAGCACCTCATCACCTACCTCAACACCTTTCCGGGTAGCAAATTTTTGGAGTTGCTAGCATTCGCCGATTTCTATCCGGGAATCGAGCAACAATTCCCTCCCTGGCGTCTCATTGCCCACTGGATGTATGCCGGGTTTCATTGCCAGAATTTGGCGCTTCTGATGATGCACTTCAATCGGTTTACGGTCGTCTGGGCACCGTTTCGGTATCAGAGGGTAGGCGCTTGTCTTCAGTATTTGCTTCAAATCATACGACAGCTTAAGCTTTTGACCCGTTGGCATTTGATTACATTTATTTTGTAGATTTGGAGGACCAGAAATATTGTAATAGCCGCGACATTCATTTACTGCCTTAGCTGTACCTTGGCCGGCCAGATGCTGTATGCCACAAATTACTATATTATAACGGAGAACGGATATGTGGCTTTTTATCCCAAAGTCACAGAGGTAGGGAGAGAGCGAGAGAGAGAGAGAGAGAGAGAGAGAGAGAGAGAGAGAGAGAGAGAAGGAAGGAAAAGGAGAGAGAGGAGGAGAGAGAGAAAATGAGAGAGAGAGCGAGAGACAGAGAGAGAGAGAGAGAGAGAGAGAGAGAGAGAGAGAGAGAGAGAGAGAGGAGAACGAGAAAATGAGAGAGAGGAGGAGAGAGAGAAAATGAGAGAGAGACAGAGAGAGACAGAGAGAGGTAGAGAGAGCGAGAGACAGAGAGAGACAGAGAGAGGCAGAGAGAGAGAGAGAGAGAGAGAGAGAGAGAGAAAAGAGAGAGAGAGAACGAGAGAGGGTAATTTAATCATTTCTCCAGATGCCCGAGCTTCACAACATTGCCAATTTCTGCGCCATACTCTACCCCATCCTCTCATCGCTCATCAACCTCGGCACCTGCTCAAAATTTGCCTATTTCCGGTGCAAAGGATTACGGTGGCTAAGCAAAAACCTCACGTAATAGCTTTAGGTCAAGCCTCCGTGGGATCGAATTGGATTTGTTGTTGATCTGCTTGGCCACGGTAGTTGCGCAGCTTGGTCAGATGATATATCTGGTCAGACAAAATTTTTTTCTAATTTCTGATTTTAGCAATTTATGATATGGTCTATTTCTATTCCTGTGAATCTGTCATAGTACCGCTTAATATTTAATATAAAACAGTCGAAGTGAAAATCGCAGTTCCGCATCGGGGCGCAACCCCAGGAAATGTGCTAAAATCGCAAGGATCTTGGAAAATTCAGAAAATCACGTTAAAACTCGTTATAAACTAAATCGCAACCAACACCAAAAATTCAAAAATGTTCAAACCAGTAAAAATAAAATCAAAATATTGCGGTACGATAGTGTTAATTTTGTAAAAATTTATCTTCTATGCTTTATTTCCGCTTTCTCAGGCAACTGCAGTAATCGGAGTACTAAACGTCTTTGTCGGTTCCCTTCTCGTCATTTTCGAGGTCGACGCCTCGGCGCGCGACTCGAGATGGGCGTTGATTTTGGGGAAGAACATCTTCAACAGCTTCTTCCGCAGCGTCTTGTTCACCAGAATGCCGATCCACGCCTCGCTCAGGGTGGAAAAGTCGGAGACACAGTTCAGCTGAAATTTAACTGAAATGTCTCTCTTTTTCACTCCCCTCCCCCTCTCTCTCTCTCTCTCTCTCTCTCTCTCTGTCTCTCTCTCTCTCTCTCTCTGTCTCTGCCTCTCTCTCTCTCCCTCTCTCTCTCACTCTCTCTCTCTTTTCCCAATAACTCACCGAAAACGTCACCAGGGCCTTGCTCAACCCGAATTTGGGGATGAACAACTAAATTCTCTAGTTTTCCCATCTGATATTGGAACTACCAAATAAAACATCAACCCGATCTGCGTCGTCAGCGAGGCCAAGCAGATCAAGATCAAGTTCAACTCCATGGCTGCGCCGGTTTTTGACCTGAATTCGGTATTTTACCGTACCGTTAATGATCGCACATACCGTTCTCCCTTAAACCTGAACCAAACCAATTTTGAGAAGGTTCCAACGTTGATGACCAGCGACAGGATGGGGTACACCTGGCTGCATAGGCTAATCGTCTTCGAGACCCAGGCGATGCTCTGAAAATGGGATAAAAGTTGAATCACGCTGGGGCTGGGAAAAAACAAAGAGAGCGGAGAGAGAGACAGAGAGAGCGAGAGAGCGAGAGAGAGAAGAGAGAGAGAGAGAGAGAGAGAGACAAACCGTGGGGACTGCGGGATCAACGACAGCATAGCCATTGGTTACAACATAAATATTCTGCACGAAAAGTGCTTGATGGGCCAAACCCAAACTTAATAAAAACAACGTCGTTGAGGAAAAGATGATATTCCGTATGGTCCAGATCTGAAAAATGGTTCTATCGCGCGTTCCGTTGAAATCTCTTTCTCACTCCATCCTTCCCTTCCTCCCTCCCTCTCCCTCTCTCTCTCTCTCTTTCTCTCTCTCCTTCTCCCTCTGTCTCTCTCGCTATATCTTTCTCCCTCTGACTTACCCGATTATAAGCAATCGGCATCCAGACGATCGTAAACCGATTCAGATGCATCTGTAGAAGAGCCAGATTCTGGCAGTGAAACGCTCCATACTGCCACCATAGCACGAAGCGCCAGGGCGGAAAGGCGCGCTCGATCCCAGGATATAGATTCGCCAATATGGAAAGCTCCCGAAGCTTTATACCGAAATAGGTGTTGAGGTAGGTGGCGAGGAACTGAACGTGTACCGTATGGAAATTTTAAGGGAGCCCAGAAGCCCTAAAGGGATCAGCATGACATGGCTAGCTATGGATTCTATATACAGGGTGTCCCAAAAAAAGCACCCCGCTGGCATTTGGCCGTATTACAACCGGGCGGTCCCCTATTTTGCACAAAGGTGTAGCAGACCCTAAATAACCACAATCCTGACTTATAGACCGACCGGTACTGTCGTTCTCGAGTTATAGCCAAAATACTATTTTCTGTGCAGGTCTTAACCATTTTTCGGCTCTTTTTGGACTTTGCATTGATTTGCATCGACTTCGGGCTGCGAATCCCTAATTTCGCCTAATATTGGGGTGACTTTGTGCTACAATAATTGTTGAAATCAAAGGTTATTTAATGAATTTTTACCAGGAAAAAATTTCAAGGGATGAAAAAGAAAAAGGTTTGCCGCGTCAGTTTCACTGAATATTCGAAGGGTCGATTCCGAGGAAAGCCTTTTGAAAAACGGATAATAAAGTTTATTTTTGTTGTATCTCGAAGATTACTGTAGCTGGCGGGCTATAACTCAGGATTGTGATTATGTAGGGTCTAATACACCACTGTGCTTTTTTATGGGACACCCTGTAGATTTTGCCAGCCTAATAGCTTTTTTGTCTAGTCGCTTAAGGCTTTTTGCGGCGACTAGGCAAGCGAATGCCTAGCGTAGCCCGTTGGCGATCGCGCCACGTGACGCGGTGCATGCTGCGTGCGATCCGGGGATTTCGATGCCGGATGCAAACCTTCGGATATTTTCAAAGCAACTTTTAAGCGCTTCCAAAAACTTACCACCATCAACACAAACAAATAGACCTTATAAAAAGAGCCAGAAATCAGGGAATCGGTCCGGATTATAGTTATAATCACCAGGACCAGTAATATTAACGAAGGTATCCCGTAGGTGATGTAGACGAGGAAGAATTCCAGCATACCCGAGAGCTAAAATGCCTCTGCCGCTGACTGCCCAAAGTCTAGAAGGGAAAGTACGATATTTGGAGCCCGATTCCTCAAGATTTTTCGGAAATGAAATTGAAGATTTGACTAAAAACTATAGGCATCGGCGATTCTGGTCCCCCGGGGGATAGGGGATGCGTCACAAATTCGTTCCGGGGGCGCAGAAAGATTTAAAAACTGGCGACGAAAAACTACGGTAATTGGCGCGTGCTTTGGCCTAATCATGATTTGCAGTTTTTGCTAATGAAGCGTGGGACGATCGTCATCAGAAATCGGAAGCAACTATTCATTCTCTCCTTCCATGTCTCTCTCTCTCTCTCTCTCTCTGTCTCCCTCTCTTTCTCTCTCTCGCTCACTATCTCACTATTTTCAAGCACGCATTTCTGCCGCGTTTTTAGTATGTTCACGGATTTATTTTGTTTGTGTGGCCCCGATCTCGGACACGACAATCCGAATGATACGATTCGAATGGCTGGCACATGCCGCTCTGAAAAAAAAATCGCGATGTACCCAAAAAGAAAGATAAAATCACCCAAAAATCAACTTCAGGGTCTCCATCCGGTAGGGGTGGTAGATTAGAATAATTGAGAGCGAATTCAAAACACCATTAGAGCAAAAACCCGTGAATAGGAGGTTGTTTAATACGGAAAATTACCAATTAATTATAACTTAGAAGCAAAAAACTTACATAATATCGGTTTCACATAAAAAATTACCATAATAGCCCAAAAAGCCCAGGGAGCAAATAAGGATGTGAAGGGAATGAGTATCTAGAAGAAAAAATATATCGGTCTCCTTTCTTCTCATTCTTTCTTCTTCTTTCTTCTCTCTTCTCTCTCTCTCTCTCTCTTTTCTCCTAACTCACCTGTATCATCACCGTAAACAAGAAAAATTTCTGCAACTCGCGCGTCTTGTTGCTCATATGGGTTTGCTTGCTGAATAATGCAGCGAGGGAGTGCAGGAAAAATGTGAGACACTGAAAATGTAGGGTCAATCCGATTTTTCAAATTACCATTACGCTATTCATGATGCAAGTGCCGAAAATACAATACATGGCCACCATTTCGGTGCCATCGAGAGCGGCGGTGTATAAAAAATCGACGTCTCCGACTGCGGCGAGGCAGGGGTTTTCCTTAAAAAAACCATAGTGGAAAGCGAGAGAGAGAGAGAGAGAGAGAGAGAGAGAGAGAAAGAGAAAGATAGCTAGATAGAGATAGGGCTATAGAGCACGACAGAGAGAGCAAGAGCGACAGAGGGATAGAGAAAGCGCGAGAGAGAGAGAGAGAAGAGGGAAAAAGAAGAGAGAGAGAGAGAGAGAGAGAGAGAGAGAGAATAGCTAGATAGAGATAGGGCTATAGAGCACTACGCGAGAGCAAGAGCGAAAGAGGAATAGAGAAAGAGCGAGAGAGAAAGCAAGAAAGATAGAGAGAAAGAGAGCGTGAGTGTGAGCGTGAGAGAGAGAGAGGGAGGAGAGAGAGTGAGATTGAGAGAGAGGGGCAGAGAGCAAACTATTCAGTACCTTCACCAAATCCTGAAAAGCCGCCGAATAGAACCCGGTCTCCAGGTGCAATTGGAAAGTTCCGTAGCCCAGCAATGACACGGCAAAAACGTAATTGGCGACGGCAAGCCCAACCCACACCCTTCGATCGAATCTAAAATAGCCCTGGTTGTTATTATTCTTTTTTCATACTTCCACCGGCTCTTCGACGGCATTATCGATTGGTGCTTGTAGAAGAGGATCTGGACCACAGATTCCAAGACGAAACCAATACCGCAACCATTGAAAATCTTGAAAAATTTGCGACCACAGCTTTTACGTTTGAACTTACGAATGCCCAGCGGGCCCCAAAACGAAATAGCGTATCCCAAGGTCCCAGAAGTCGGATGACAGGTAATGGGAAATAGGCTTCGGGTACCACACTCAAGATGATAGCTTCGTAGATAAGGGATATTGTCTGAATTTAAATAATTAAGAGATTGAAAGAGAAAAGAAAGCGAGAGAGAGAGATAAAGAGAGATAGATAAAGAGAGAGAGAACGAGTGAGAGCGAGAGAGAGACAACAGAAAACGACATACAGAGAATAGAATGGAGACGAAAACCCAGAGAAAAGTAGAATCGTTGGCGGGTTCTTTTGCTGTGACGGGTTTGAGGGGCAAGTTTTATCTGAATTATCCGATTTTAATCATATTAATAGGGAAAGTGTGGTCAGGTTTTTTGCTACCTAAGCAAAAAATACTTTGCAAAAACTTTGAAAGTTTCAAAAATACAAAAATCCTAATTAACATATTTCACGTCTTTGGCCAGCTTTTCGACTAGGGTTACTTGCTAAATTTTCTAATCCTTAGAGTACACTTACAACTGTTTTACTTACTATAGGATGACTAGGTATTGTTGGACAACCGCAGAAAAATTTATCCGCCCCCCCGATAATCGAAAAGAACTGAGGAAGAAGGATGCCAGGGAAAGGCTGCTTCGAAAAAAACAAGGAAAGCAAAAGGTCCTTCATTGTAATAATTTGTCAACTGTTAATGTCATTACCTGCGACAAACATAAATGAGGCCTCAACCCCTTCATATGTGGGGGTGTCCGTTTTATAATCAGCCACAAGGCCAGGATCGCTAGCGGATAGCTGATAATCGGCAGTAACTTCGTGTAGTAATCATAGAAATATGGGTAATAGTAGTAGCAATCTAATACCAGGGCAACTGTCATGCTAAGGAATGAATGGAAAACTAGATGGCGAGCGAAGCAAGTTACCCTTGTTGACCCGAGACAGGTGCTTTCTATCTTCAGACTTCAGAAATATGCGGTTCGGTCACGGGCTTTGTTGACCAAAGGGTATGAAATTTTTGTGTCTTGGCCAGTGGAACGGCCAAGGCGTACGAGCAGGAATTCTTGGGGACTAGAAAACGACAGATCAGGAAAAATAACCAAAAATTTATCAGAATTTGGGCCCGTTAAAACAGTTGGATAGTCATACTAGGCAGCAATAACAATAAAAATGTCATTAAAGCGATTTATCCACTAAATTTTTTAAGAAATCGCCTGCCCGGGGCAAGCAAACAGTGATTACTTAGGAAGCTTGGAAAAAATTGCGATCATAACGTCGAAAATCTTAATGTCGAAATTCAGAATGTCGAAATTGAGAATGACGAAACTTTTTGCATAGGATTCGGGAGTTTCCCCGGAAATATTAGCCTATGTAAATTTCGACGTTCTTAATGTCAACATTCTGAAATTTCGACATTATGAAACTTCGACATTATAAAATTTTGATCGTTATTTGATGGTCTAAGTTGTGCCAGCCTCCGAGACGAGAATAGGTGTAGTTTTGTAGAGATTGGCAGCGCAAGGTATTCTAAAAACTCAAGTATGAATCGTAAGTCAGCAAGTAAAGCTAGAAAAGGTTGTCATAACAAAACAACCAACCTAAATAACAACTTAACCACTTCCATCCGATAAGGTCGATAAATAAGGATTAATGACAAGGAGTTGAGCAGCCCGTGAGAGCAGAAACCCGTAAATAGGAGGTCGTTTAATACTGAAATACCAATATATCGTCGGCATCAAGACCATGATACCCAACTCAAAAAAACGTACAGATAATAGGCTTCAGGCCAAAAACTATCATCAACGCCCAAAATACCCAGGGCGTGAATAGGGAGGTGAATGGGATGGCAAGCTGGAAAATTTATTTGCCTATGTAAATCATGCCTAAGCCACGCTAAGCCTAAGCCCCTAAGCCTAAGCGAGCCTAAGCCAAGCTGAAGCCTAAGCCCAAGCCTAAGCCCAAGCCTAAGCCTAAGTCCGAGCCTAAGCCTAAGCTGAAGCCTAAGCTTAAGCCTAATCCCGAGCTCAAGCCTAAGCCTGGGTCTAAGCTCCAGCCCAAGCCAGCCTAAGCCCAAGCCTAATCCATACCGCCCCTTCAATAAACCCCACCTGTATCATGACCGTAAACAGAAAAACCCGTTGCAAATGACGAGTCTTGTTGCTCATGTGCGATTGCTCGCTAAATAATATTGCCAACGAGTGGAGGAAAAAGATGAGAGACTGAAAATGAAGATTTTCCGCGCTACGATTCGATCACCATAGCGGCATTGATGCCACAAACTGCGAAAATACAGTACATCGTCACCATCTCGGTGCCATCTAACGCGGCAGCATATAGAAAATCGACGTCTCCGACTGCTGCCAGGCAGGGGTTTTCCTGAAAAAAAAAACAATTTTTTTTGGTACTTATCAAAAATTCGTTAGTGTTTGCTTACTGTAAAGTGTTTTTACTCAGGCCGGCATTTTGGGATGGGACCAAGTCTACCTTGTGCAGAATTTTTCGCTGATTCCGAATATGGCTTCCAAATCTGCTGCCGACCTCTATTTAAAAAGTTATTCGACATTTATACTAAAAACTTGCGGAAATTTGGATTTCTTTGCGTTATTTTTAAGCTGTCGTCATCATCAACGTTAAAACTGGCTCGATAATCATTTTAGACGTTAAAGCAAGATTTTATGCAAAAAATTCCGTGTTTTTGTGCAAAACGCAAACGGGATTTGTGCAGCGCGGGGTTCGAACCGCCGCCCTGTGCTGGTCAAGGGAACACCTTGCCAATGCACCATGTTGCCAACTGCGCCGGGGGCTTCGGGAGGATAGATAAGGGGCACGGCAATGCCTGGACCCCGACAGAGAATTGTGGGCCAGCCTCCGAATTTATGCCGTTTTTAAGCTTAATTTCGACCTCAAATGACTTTTTAACGCAGAGTCCGCAGCAAATTTGGAAAACGTGTTCGGAATCAGCAAAAAATTCTGCACAAGATAGCTTGGTCCCATTCTAAAACGTCAGCCTGAGTAAAAGCACTTTACAGCGTATCTTGCGGTAAGAATGTGGTCTATTAGTATTTGTTTATCGGCTTGCAGAGATGCATTCTGTAGAAATCTAATTTTGTCGAAATATCACTTTTTCGAAATATCATTTTGCCGAAATACCGTTTTGTCGAAGATTATTTTGCCGCATTTAATTCACTTTCAATTTGCGAAATGTTTGAGATAAATAATCGAGCTGAAAAGGGAATTGAAATTTCGACAATTCGAAATTTTGTAAATTTGAAATTTCGACAAAATGTTATTTCGATAAAGTGATGTTTCGGCAAAATGATATTTCCAATGATGTTTCGACAATAATATTTAGAAAAATTTTTGACAAAACCAATAATGTTTAATTACCAAATTAAATTAAGGTTTTTCCACATTGAAAAGAACTGGACCTAAAAATTATACCATACCAATTACCTTGATTACATTCTGAAAAGCCGTCGAATAAAATCCCGACTCCATGTTCAGCTGGAAGGTCCCGTAGCCTAGCAGAGACACCACGGTAAAATTATGCAAACCGACCAGTCCGAACCACACCTTTCGACGGAATCTTAAGCAAATATTGGGCTTTGCTTCCGCAAGAATACTACTTCCAGCGGCTTTTCGGCGGCATTATCGTTTGGTGCTTGTAGAAGAGGATTTGGATCACAGAGTCAAGAACGATGCCGACTCCGCAGGCCCCGAGAATCTAGGAAAAAAGAGCAAGTTCATGAAGATTTCGACGTTGGCAAGGAGCTAAAAACATAAGTAATCGACCCACGAATCCCCAGCGCAACCCGAACCCAAACACGGTGTCCCAGGGGCCCAAAAGTCTGGCCGCTGGTGCTGGAAAATAGGGCTCCGGCACGAATGTCAAGATAATGGCCTCGTACATGATCGATATCGTCTGAATCGCGACTTGATCATTACTTAACCAAAAAAGTTATGTATCCAAATTTAATTGTCAAAAATTCTATAAAATTGGCTCAATATCGGCGCCACACCATGATAAAAATGACTTTTCGAGAAGGATTCCGAAACGTTGCGCGTGGTTGCTCATTCCAAGAGCATCATTTTCTGCCCAAGATCTGCTAATGCTTTTACCACAAATACTTTTCTCGATTAAGCTAATTTAAAAAATATTTCGCAAGATTATGCACAAGATAAGATTGGTCCTGCGATAATTTTGATCTTGCTCAAAAACAAAAAGTCTGTGTATACAATAAGGCTAAAAGTCTACGGCAATTCCCAAAACTTTTAAGGCAAAAATTTCCCATAAACCTTACCTGCGAATAACACAAATACGGCCGCAAGCCCCTCATATGAAGCGGGGTGTACTTGATGGTCAACCATAGTGCAAAGAAACCCAACGGATAGCTGACTAGCGGAAGGAATTTTGTGTAGTAATCATAAAAATATGGGTAATAATAGTAACACCCGGTGGCTGCAAAATTTGTCATAGAGGAGCGGAATGGAATTGGAAGGAAACCGATTTCAGAACGTTGATCTGGGGGGCGGGTGGAGACAGGTGTTTGCAAATTTCATTAACTGAGGGCAAGGGTACAAAGTTCTGGTTAGAAAATGGTCATCTGAGCATGGTTTGGAAGCTAGAAGTGACCACTTGTGGAACGCATAAACGCACACAGGCCCGTAGCGGAACCGAAATTTCGGGGGCCAAAATTTTGACCTCCCCCGGTCACACTGAAGCTAAAAAATAAACCTCAAATTCGTGTGAAAACAAGGCAGAAAACGCGCCCAGGCGAAAATTTTTATGACAATTGATTCACCAATGAAAAACCAGCGCCGCAGGCAAAAAAATTTGAAAAAAGGTTATATAAGTAAAAACTGTTTGAAAAACAGTAATAAACAGCGCCGCAGGCAGAAAAATTTTTGTAATTAAAAATCATAAGGGTCCCCCCTTATGAATTTTTCAGACCTCGACCGATTTCGGGGGGGGGCCCAGGGCCCCCTGGGCCCCCCCCCTCCTACGGGCCTGAACGCACAGATGCCGAAACTCCGATGAACTTTTTTTATTGATTTAGACTTTACCAGCGCTGACCCCCGCTACGCGGGTGTTCAGCCTGGCCTCCCAGTTGAATGCAAATTTGGCTGAATTCCCGGTCGGCGGGCGTACGGACATTAGAAATTTATATATAGCAGATATTATTCAAAATTCATTTTTTTTTCTTTTCTTAGTATATTTTGAGTCACTAGTCCACTGTTTCAATCGGGATCTTTTAGTTATTTAGCCGTTCTCGTTAGCCGTTTATAAATTTTTCGTAATACTCCCTGGATTAAGAAAAATTGTTTATTTTATCGTCTGTGTGGTTCCAATGTCAGAAACAAGCACAAACGTCACTTTGTTCTTTCGCGAAAGGCAGCTTATCCTGAAAAATGTATGTCCGTTTCGAAAAAAATGGTCCGACCTAAAAATCAGCTTCAGAGCCTCGGAACGGTAAGGACGATAAATCAACATTAGCGTCAAGGAATTCAGAACGCCATGTGAGCAGAAACCCGTAAAAAGCAGATTATTCAGCACTAAGAGAATCGTCGAATTTTGCTGAAAGTCGGTTTCTAACTTACAGATAATCGGCTGAATATCAAAAGCTATTAATCCTGCCCAAACGGCCCAAGGAGCAAATAAGGAAGTGAATGGGATGATCATCTAAAAAAAGGATCTTTGAATATCAATTTTTTTTTGATGGCAAGATTTATCTTAACTTCTAGTTTTTCACAAATTGAGACACTTAGAACCTTTATTTGTCTTGGATTGAGGTATTTTTTTTTAAAGAATCTACCTGAATCATCACTGTAAATAGGAAAATTCGTTGCAACAGCCGCGTCTTGTTGCTCATATGTGATTGCTCGCTGAATAATATTACAAGCGAGTGTAGAAAAAATATGAGACACTAAATCAAGCACTTTTTATAGTTGATATTTTTAGTACGTATTTCTTAATGCCTCGGACAATTGAAATCAACCTACCATTGTTACATTAATCATACAAACGGCAAAAATACAGTACATTGTCACCATTTCGGTGCCATCGAGAGAGGCAGCATATAGGAAATCGACGTCTCCAATAGCAGAAAGGCAAGGATTTTCCTGAATATTTGCAATGTTTTTTCAAACACGGTATTTTTTCTGACTTCTACGGCTATTTACATTTTCGTAAACATATATAAAGGCTTTTTGTACTTTAATTAAGTCCTGGAAAGCCTTCGAATAGAACCCCTGCTGCAGGTTCAGCTGGAAGGTGCCATACCCCAGTACATAGAGAGACCACACAAAAATTATGCAAACCGACGCGTCCGAGCCACACCACACGACGGGGACCTTAATACGGTATTAGGGGGATTGTCTAATCATGCTTATTTCCTAAACAATAAACGCATTACTACCGCTTTTTCAGTGACAAATTCAATGTACTACCTCCACGGGCTCTTTGGAGGCAATATCGTTTGGTGCTTGTAGAAGAGAATTTAATAACGGAGTCCAACACGATCCCGACACCACAGGCTCCAAAACTCTGAAATACAATGTGTGTTGCGACGAGGTAGCGCATTAATAGATTGGCCGCATCAACCCTTAGAAACTTACAAATCCCCACCGGCCGCCAAGCCCGAAAACCGTATCCCACGGTCCAAGAAGTCGAGCTCCAGGAGCCGGGAAATCTACCTCGGGCACGAAACTCAGGATTATTGCTTCGTAGAGGATCGATATTGTTTATAAAGAAAGCGTAAGCAGAAAAAACTTAATTAAATGGATAACAATAACATGGCTGACAAGATGTTAAATAAATAGAATTAAGAAGTCAGTCAAGCGGCTGCCACTAGCTTTAATAACTATTCCTTTTCTTGTTTTTGCTTTTTAAGACGGATTTTATTTCGCTCCGTAACGCTACTATAAAGCCACAAACGTGCTGTATATTTTCACGAGGTTAAAACGAGCTCCAACTTACCTGTGAATAGCAAAGTTGTGGCCTCAACCCTTTCATGTGAGGCGGGGTCCGTTTTACGATCAGCCAAAGTGCAAAGAAACCTAGAGGATAGCTTAAAAGAGGCAGGAATTTTGTGTAGTAATCATAGAAATAAGGGTGATAGTAGTAGCACCCGGATGGCGGCAGGGTGTCGACAGGTGATTTTCCAGTTGCAAAAAATCAAGAAGGCACAGCGTTCTCAATTCGGAATGAGCAGGCAACAGCACGACTTCTTAGACAGAAATATTGGAGGAAATAACAGACAGGCTAGCCGAGAATCTTGGGGAATTTGCGAGCTGATAGAGCAACGCTCTCTCTCTCTCTCATTCACTCTCTCATCCGCTCTTTCGTTCTCTCTCTCTCGCTCTCGCTCTCTCTCTCTCTCACTCTATCCCGCTCGGCCTTTTGCGGCGATCCAAAAAATGACAAGAGAAGGACAAACCAGCAGTTTTCTTGAGGAACACTGTTCCGAATGTCGGAGGAACCAATTTTTTAGGGTTGTTTCTCGGAACAGGCCGAGATTCGGAACATTCGGAACAGCAACCGTTCCGACTGTTCCGAATGTCGGAACGGTCCGAGATTCGCGTGTTCCGGCTGTTCCGAGATTCGGAACATTCCGAGATTCAAATGTTGCGGTTGTTCCGAGATTCATAGTGTTCCGACTGTTCGAGATTCGGAACGTTCCGAGATTTGGCTGTTCCGACTGTTCCGAGATTCGGAACAGTCCGAGATTGAGCTGTTCCGAGATTCAAATTTTTTCGCATGTAAATTTCCAAACGCGACTGAATTTCGATTCGATTCGATCCCCAATTCGTTCTCATTTCCTTAATTCTCGGAACAGTCGGAACACGCGAATCTCGGAACGTTCCGAATCTCGGAACAGTCGGAACACTATGAATCTCGGAACAACCGCAACATTTGATCTCGGAATGTTCCGAATCTCGAACAGCCGGAACACGCGAATCTCGGACCGTTCCGACCAGTCTTTGTTCCGAAAGTTCCGAATCTCGGTCTGTTCCGAGAAACAACCCTACTTATATATTTTTTATATTTTTTTCACTCAGAATCCCTAATCTACATATTCATGAAATACATACAGCCCTCCTAAATGCATCATTTCGACTAAAAGCCGAGCCACTTTCAGTCGATTTTACCCCCGTCTTGAAGCCGCAAAGTCGACTTCGACTTCAACGACGAATCCCACGACTGTAAGAAGTTCATCCCGACGATGCCGTGGCAACCGGTGAAGTATGGAGGAGGTATTCCGGCCGATGGAAAAGCCGGGGACACGCCGGTGAACACGCTGGAGATGGAGTCGGCCCCATTCCAAACGCCCGTCCACACCGCTGAGTATCCGACGACCGAGGATGAGGGAGGTGAGAGAGAAAGTGTGAGAGAGAGATAAGCTACTACTTGCAGAACCCAAACCACCACCATCCCCACCGAAGAACATTGACGACTTCATGCGCTTCGGGCGGCACTCGTTTTTGTTTGGGCTGATGTTGGAGGTAAGCGAGAGAGAGAGAGAGAGAGAGAGCGAGAGAGAGTGAGAGAGAGCGAGAGAGATGAGACAGGGAAAGGGAGAGTGAGAACGCGGGAAAACATTTTTTTCAGCTAGTGATGATCTCCGACTGTGGCAATTTGCTGTTCATGATTTTTGGAGGAATATTAACGTTTTATTGAGTTTATTAATTCGGATTTTAAGGAGCCGTCCCGAAAATTACCGGCTGCACGGATATTGCCCACAATATCACGGCGAACTGGAGTCCAACCGATTTTTGCGAGGCTTACCATGGTAGTTTTCTCTCTTTCTCTCTCGCCCGCTCTCTCTCCCTTTTCTCCTTCTCTCGCTCTTTCGCTCTATTTCTCTCTCGATCCCTTGTCTCACCCTCTTCCAACCAAAATAGCATAACTTTTTTTCAGGCCGAAAACCGAATATCCCGAGCTGTAACCCGATCATCGAGCCCGAATTCACCTCAATCAACGTCGAGGTACTGTAGAATCTACAGAATTCCAAAATTTTCCTATTTTCAGTTCGGGCTTCTCTGTGATGATGCCAATGAGATCAAGGAGAGCACGTCGGTTCAGGTGAGAGAGAGAGAGAGTGAGAGAGTGAGAGAGAGAGAGAGAGAGAGAGAGAGAGAAGAGAGAGAGAGCGTCAGACAGATAGACAGCCCAAAACGCCCTCACTTCAGATGATCGGCTACGTGGTCGGCTCGCTGTTCTGGGGCCAATTCTCGGACATGTTTGGCAGAAAAATGACTATGATGGTGACCTTGATCGCAAACGGGATTCTCGGCAGCATTTCCGGCTTTGTGCCTGATCTGACGTCGTTCACGATTCTGCGCATCTTCATCAGCCTCTTCTTCACCGGGCACTTGGTGTAAGCCAATGGAATTAGAGAGATAGAGAGCCGGAGAGAGAGTGAGAGAGAAAGAGAGACAGAAGGAGAGAGAGAGAGAGAGAGAGAGAGAGAGAGAGCGAGAATTGCCTTTTCAGCATCGACATGGTCTACTTCTGCGAGACAATCCCGACAAAGCATCGTCTCTGGTTGGCCTTCGTCCTCAACTGGTCCCCAAATTTCATCGTCGTTGCGGTAATAGGTAATTTTCAGAATTCCTTAATTTTTAAAGGGATAGTGATAGTAGAGAGGGCCCGCTTTGTCAAAATATGAAGTCACTACGCCTTTAAAAGCCCTTTTCAGCTTGGTTTTGCGGTGATTGGCGCGTCTTCTCGGTGGCGCTGAACGTCATCTGCTTTGCGGCGGCTGGGTTGATGTGGTGAGTATCAACCGACTGTTTTTTTCTGCTTTATTAAAGTTTAAATTTCTATTTTTAGTTTTTGCGCCGAACCCCCGCATTGGCTGCTTCGACAAGGGAAAATTGATGAGGCCCGAAAAGTGGTGAAGTACATCTACAAGGTATGGAAATAGTGGCAGCTTTTTAAAGGAAGCTTGACGCAGAACAGGAGCAGCTAACAAAATTCAAAAACAAAAATTTATACGGCCTTTCCATGTGTTTTTGACGGCATCTTCCCTTTAAAATGGCCTTTCCAAAAACCTCTTTCGAATGATAATACTATTTTTTCAATTTAGTTCGACGGCGCCGAGCTTGACGAGGAGTCCCTTGAGCAGATGCTGGTGTGGGAGCAGCGGAAGCTAGAGGTATCGTTTCGTAATTTTTGAGTAACTGGGGCTTTAAAGGCATAGTAACACCAGCCACTCATTTTTTAGCTCCTTCCCAAAGAGCGCTTCTGGTTCCCGCACCTCTTTTGCACGTGGAAGCTGTGCGGCTACACGGCGGCCGTGTTTTTGAGCTAGTGGGATTTTTGGCAGTGGGATTTTGTAAAAGCAAGCTAACAGAGATCTTTTGGGACAACGCCGAGCCTGAACATGTAGGATTTCTTTTCAGCTTTCAAGCCTCGTTCGTCCAGTACGCGCTGCTGTTCAACATGGAAGACATTGGAGGATCGGTAAGGGAGAGAGAGAGAGGGAGAGAGAAAGAGAGATATATAGAGAGAGTGAGAGAAAGTTGGAGAGGGAGAGAAGGAGAAAGAGCCGGAATGAATTTCGCTTTTTTCAGATTTTCGTGAACACGATGGTGATGGGCGTGCTTCGCGTCGTCATCAATCTCTTCTCGGCCGCCGGCGATATCTTCTTGCCCTGGCTCGGGCGAAAGGTTTTGGAGCCTTGCACTTCCCTTTAAAATCTTGCATTTCCAGAAGGCCCACAAATTCTTCTGTCTCTACAGCGGTGTCACGCTGGTCATCGCGCTTGGGGCTGAGATTTTTGGTGAGCGAGAGAGAGAGAGAGAGAGAGAGAGCGGGAAGAGAGCGAGAGGCTGCATTTCGTTTTTTTACGTTTACGTTTCTGGGGGATCTCCAGGCCTCAATTAACAATTCAATATATTGTAGCTAAATAAAAAAGTCATCGCTTTTCTGTAGTATACCTACTGCTAAAAAGTGCAAAAAGCCTACGACACTCGGGATTCCCAAGCCGTCTCCGATCCAAGTACTAACCGAGCCCAACGTTGCTTAACTTGGCAGATCGGACGGGATGCCGTGCTTTCAACGTGGTATGGTCGTAGGCGAAAGGCGACCCAGGGAGGGAGAGGGAAGTGTTAGAGACCGGCGCGGGGGGCTAGAGGTAGAGCTCCCAGACGACAGAGCAGGCGAATCGTACCAATGAAGGTAGTGGAGGTAGCAGACCAGCAGATACTCGCTTTTCGGAGGGTTGCCCTGTGGAAGACTGCTATCTACTAACTGGATAGGACAGAAAAGCAGTCACCCCTGCACAACTTCGGTTTAATTACCCAAGTTTGAGGTTAGCATTAACCCCGAGACCTCCTGAAAAGAGAGTTTCGAACAAATTTTGGAACGCATTCCCACAGGGAGTGCACCAAAGAAGTTCAGGAAGACAATTTCCCCGCCGTCCACTTACCTTTAAAATATTAGTTTGTTTCTTGTCGCATAGCAAGACAACAGAAAGAGAGGGAGCGTGAGAGAGAGAGAGAGAGAGAGACTGATCGCATTTTTCTAGGCGCTTCCGGCAACTGGTCGAACGTCATCCGCTTCATGCTCCTCTCCACGGCCTCCATGGTCTGCCAGATGTTTGCCGTCGTCAGCGTCGTGTGCAACGAAGTCGGTTATCGGATTCTAGCTGCAATTTCCATCCAGATTTTCCCAACACCCATCCGCAACGTCGCCTACGCAATGACGCAGATCGCCGAGAGCTCGGCTGCTGCGTTGGGGCCACTGGTTTTTATCTTGGTGGGGTTTAGTCAGATACACGGATTCACCTCACTGTAAAGTGTTTTTACTCAACTTGGAGTTTCGATTCGGGACCCAGTGCATCTTGTACAGAATTTTTCGCTGATTCCGAATATGTTTTCCAAATTTGCTACGGACCGTTATTCTGAAAGTTATACGGCAATTATGACCCTAGTTTTCACCAAAATGGAGGTATCGTTATAGTTTTCGATTTTCTTCATTAATTTCAACGTCAAAATTGACTAGACGTTGGCTCGACAAGCATCCTACAGCTCAAAACAAGCATTTTAGATAAAAAAATGAAATTTTTATGCAAAAAGCAAAAGAAATGATGCACGGCGGGGTTCGAACCGCCCCGCTACGCTTCCCAAGCGAGTACTTTGCCAATGCACCATGGTGGCAACTGGGAAGGGTGCTGTCAGAGGGTACTTCAGGGCCCCTGGGAACCATAGCCCCAAACAAGGAATAGTGGGCCAGCGTCTGAATTTTTGGCATTTTTCGGCCTAATTGTTACCAAAAATCATTTTTTAAATAAAAGTCCGTAGCAAATTTGGAAAACATATTCGGAATCAGCGAAAAATTCTGCACAAGGTGCGCTTGGTCCCGAATCGCAACTCCAAGTTGAGTAAAAACACTTTACAGTCAGCTGGCCTGCTCCCTTTAATGCGCCGAAAGCACTTAATTTGACCGTAAAAGGCATCGACTTTTAGAACGGCGTCGGCCAGTGGCTGCCCCTCATGCTGATGACGATCATCGTCTTCGCCGATCTGATCGTCTTCCACTTTTTGGTCCCCGAGACGAAGGACCTCCCGCTCGCCGACGCGATGCCCGACGGGGAGTGTCGCATCGGGATATTCAAGTACATTTCAGATCGCTCTCTCTCTCTCTCTCCCTCTCTCTCTCTCTCTCTCTCTATCTCTCGCTCTCTCTGCTTCTCTCTATTTCTCTCGTTCTCTCTCTTTCTCTCTCTCGCTCTCTCTCGCTCTCTCTCGCTTCTCTCTTCTCTCTCTTTCTCTCTCTTTCTCTCTCTCTCTCGCTTTCTCTCTAAATTTAAAATTTCAGAAAAGATAACTCCATGCGCCAATTTCCAACTACCTCGTGCTCAAACGACGCCTCGGCACCAGACTCGACCACCGTCACCTTCTCCCAAACTACTGCTCAAGCTTAATTATTTATTTCTACACTCGTCCTCCTTTGCTCACTCACGATTTATTGTAGCGCTGTATTTGTAGTTGTGTTTTTTATGTATTTTCTTGTGATGTGATAGGATTTTTACTGTGCCCGGAGAGGCGAATAAATGAGGCGGAGTGAGAGGGAGAGACAAAGAGAGAGAGAGAGAGAGAGAGAGAGAGAGAGAGAGCGAGAGAGAGAGGACGACGGGGAGAGAGCGATAGACAGAGAGAGCGAGAGAGAGAGACAGAGAGAGAGAGACTGGGAGAGAGAGGGAGATTTTTCATCATTTCCGATTGCTCGTTCTCCGCCTCTTTTCTTCATTACGAATCGTGAATGGCGGCAACCGATCGTTAATAAAGAAATTTTATGAATGACTCAAAAGTGACAAAAAGTTTTCTAGACAATTTTAATCGGACGCGACGGACCTCCCTTTGAGACAAAACAAAATTACAATTTAAACACCGTCGAGCAATCGCATGGGACTTTTCTGAGATTCGAAATCCAGAAACTTCACTCCTCAGTTTCCTTCTAAGTTCCAATAATGGCCGAGGAGAAAATTGATCAATGGATGCGCTTTGGGCGGCATTCTTTACTTTTTTCAGTAATGCTGGAGGTAGGACTTTGATTATTGTAGGTTCCCAAAAATTCTAAATTTTATAATCTGAAGAAGTTACTCAAAACTGGAATTGTAGACATTTATTGATGCAAGTTTACCCCTAAAAATTCCTATAAGGCTGTCGATTTCAGTTAGTGATGATCTCGGATTGTGGCAACATGCTGTTTATGGTGTTTGGAGGTAAGTTGAGCACGTAGTCAAGTTATTTAACCTAGGTGCGGCTCCAAAAATCACCGGTTGCAATGGGACAGTATTGAATGAAACGCAGGGCTGGACACAAGACGATTTTTGCGCAGCCTACCAAGCTGGGACGTGCACCCCGGAGCTCGGTATTGAGTTCGAATCGGTGAATGTCGAGGTAAGTCGAGGAAAAGAGAGTGAGAGAGAGTGAGAGAGCGAGTGAGTGAGCGAGTGAGAGAGCGAGTGAGAGAGATAGAGAGAGAAAGAGAGAGAGAAAGCCAGAAAGATCCGTTCTTGGCGTTTGGAGTAAAAGTCTTTCAGTTTGATAAACTCTGCAATGAGGGCGATGACGTAAAAACGAGCACGACAATCCAGGTTCTTACATTTTAAATTTTTACCAGACATGGCAATCGGCCGGGCCGCGCGGCTTTTTCGGCCGCAAAAATTAGAATGCGGCCGGGCCGCGCGGCTTGGCCGCACTTCCGGTGCGGCCGCGGCTTTTTTCCGTTTTGAGGCCGCACGGCGGCAAGCCGCGCGGCTTTGAGGCCGCATCCAAATGAGTTTTGAGTACTTCCGGCACGTAAATCAGGGATGCAATGCGTATTTAGCCTGCTAGCGAGGAATATCCATACTCGACAATCTTAATTTTCTCATTTCCATTCCGATTTGGCATGAAATTCGCGGTTTCTCGATATGTAAATGAGCCACCTCCGGTTTGCGGCTTGGCCGCGCGGCCCGGCCGAGCCGCGATGAAAATGCGGCTCGGCCGCGAAGCCGCATTTCCGGAAGTAACTAATTACTGCGGCTCGTAGGGGGCCGCGTTTTTTATGGAAATTAGGCCGCCGGCCCGGCCGCGCGGCTCGGCCGATCGGAATTGCCATGTCTGATTTTTACCCATGATTCAGATGTGCGGCTACATCGCTGGGTCGGTGATTTGGGGCCAGATCTCGGATACTTTTGGGCGCAAAAGGGTAAGCACTCTGTCGCACTCTCTCTCCATCCCTCTCTCTATCTCTCCCGCTCTCAAAATCGACTCTTTTAGCCAATGATCGGTGCGCTTCTGGCGAACGGCTTCCTCGGGTTGCTCAGCTACTGGATTCCGAATTTGACGTGGTTCACGGTGTTGCGGATGGCTTGTACATTCTTCATGACTGGACATATGACGTGAGCTTGTTAAAGGCTGGGAAAGAAAGAGAGAGCGCGCGCGAGAGAGAGCAAGTGAGAGAGAGAGTGAGAGAAAGAGAGAAAGAAAGAAAGAGAGAAAGAGAGAATGTGAAAGTCATGCCCGAATTACAAAAGTTTTATACTTTTAGAATTGATATGGTCTACTTTTGTGAAACGATCCCAACAAAACATCGCCTTTGGCTGGCTTTCGTCCTCAGCTGGTCTCCCAATTTTATTGTAGTAGCAGCGATAGGTATTTTATGACAAATATGTCGTATTTTTTTGGGAAACAATAACAAAACATTTCCTTCCTTTCAGCCTGGATTTGCAGAAACTGGAGGTTATTTTCGCTCGTCATCAATGTGCTATGCTTTGTACCTGCTGGATTGATGATGTGAGTCTATGTCAAGAGAGGAAAAAGAGATAGAGAGAGAGAGAGTGAGGGAAAGAGAAAGAGAAAGGGCTTTTAGGCTGGTTTCCGAAACGCCACATTGGCTCTTGAAACGAGGCCGAGTGGCTGATGCCATTTCCGCCGTTAAATATATCCACAAGGTATTTTTATATCGGTGACATTTAAGTAAATGCTAGCATATTTATTTTCCCGAAATCTGCTAGATTGGTCTTTTTAGTTTGATGGAGCCGAGCTGGATGAGAAGGCAATTGAAGAATTCATGGAAAGCGAAATTAAGAAGCTCGAGGTTGATAATTTACAGTTTTAGAATGTAAAAATTGTTTAACACTTAGAAGATTGGCTTTTTAGTCAGAACCCACCGAGCGCCTTTCATTCCCACATCTATTCGCCACGAAGAAATTGATTGGTTACACGATAGCCATTGGAATGTGCTAGTAAGTCGTGAGAGTGAGAGAGCCTGAGAGAGAGAGAGAGAGAGAGAGAGAGAGGAAGTGAGATAAAAAAGAGGAAGAGAGATACAGAACGAGGAAAGAAGAAATAACAACTCAAAAAGGCAAACCTGTATTTTTAGCTTCTCCTCCTCACTGGTCAGCTATGCACTCTTGTTCGGAATGGACGAGTTCGGCGGCTCAGTAAGTTTTTAACGGGTTTCAAGCCCACCCTATTTTTCTTCGTAACATCGAAACTCTTTTTCTTCGAAACACCCATAAAAATTTAACGTGACCTATCTTTCGTTTTTATCGTTTCGTTCGCTGTCGAGACCGAGTGAATGGTGCGGGTCGATTTCGACGCTTCTTTGCGACTTGAAGATTCGCTACAGCTTACGGAATATCTTCGTTTCAGATTTATGCGAATACCATGATCATGGGATTATTCCGGCTGGTTTTAAATCTATTCTCCGCGTTTGCCGATCTAAAAGTGCCATGGCTGGGAAGAAAGGTTGGTTTTTGTCTATAAAGGCATCGGCGAATTGTTCTTACCCTCATAGTCCCCTTTAAAATGAAGCATCCAGACTTTTTTTTAGCATGTCCACAAGATTTTCTGCATCTATGCGCTTGTAACCTTGGGAATCGCGGTGCTGGAGGATCGTTTAGGTACCAAAATTCGACGGTTGTGTTGAAAATATTGAAATTTGAGGGCTGAACAACTTCTGGGACGTCCTTGTGCGCTACATGCTCCTATCGACAGCGTCGATGGTCTCGCAACTTTTTGCTGTTGTCAGTGTCGTTTGTAATGAGGTATGAGTCGTGGCAAAATTGCTATTAGAAACAAACTAAATTTTTTTGAATTACAAATTTTAATTCTTGACCTTGAAGAATTTCTGTTTAACAGCAAAACCCAGCAAAAAAAAAACCAGTTAAAACGCTAGACGGTATTTTTTTGAGGTCTATCCGACCCCGATCCGGAATATTGGATATGCGATGTCGCAAATCTTCGAGAGTTCTGGAGCCGCTCTTGCGCCGCAATTGACCGAATTGGTATGCACGGCATACGGGCGGTGAATCTTACAAAGGCCCCTTGCTGATGAAAAGCTATCGCGCGCCCCTGCGCCCTAACTACAGTACCCCACCCCACCGAGCCCCCATTACGCCAGCCTATTGCTTTCCTTTCCAAAAACCCACAACCGCCCATGGGTTCGGTCCCGATGGCTCCCGGGAAAAGGCGTACTGTACGGGTTTTTGCCTGGGGCGCGAAATAGCAGCATGATTTTAGCTGCGCAGGCTTGCTTTCGCAATGGCGCGACGCGTCTATCGCACGCGTTGCGGTCTTTCTTGGTATCCAATTCCACCGGACGTTTTATTAGGCGCCGGGCCGCTGTGAACCAAAAGTGAGGAGAAAGAAGCAGAAATCAAAGTAAAAAAATAAGATTACGATGAAATGATAAATAGCTATCCTTTCCATTTCAGTAACCGAGTAAGATGGAGGCTTGATTAACTTTTATGGTCCTTTTATAGTAAGAGAGGTGGTATTAGCCCTGAAGAACTTCTTTCCGGCGCATTTTTTGACCAAATGCTACATTTTAGCATTTTTAGGTCGTCGACATTATGTGATGATTCTAACTGCACTTTCCAACGCTGAGTGTATTGGATGCCCAAGGACCTAAAACCCCCATCCTACTCTTTCTTGTTAGCATTGACTTCGTATATTTCAGAATTCGAAGTAATTATTGCGCAACTAAAATCGATTCCTAGTTCTACGATGATGCCATATGAAAATATAAAAAATAAGGTCGAGTAAGTTTATAAGGATCTGGCAAAGCCGCAAGCAACGCGGCTTTTTTCTCTCCACATCTTCGGCTTCTTCTTTAGGTAACAAAAACGTTACCCGCTAATATCTATCGCGCCTCAACTTCCGGAAGCAACATCGAACAGCGGACGAAGCTCCATTCCATCCTGCTTCGTGCATGAGAATGTTGAAAGCGTGATTGGTGTTGTAGGAGCGCACGCCCAGAATTTGCGGCAATAAGCAAGCAAGGCTTTGGAAAGTGCGCCATTATAACCTTATTTCAAGCATACCAATTTTTTACTTTGATTTCTGCTACTTTCTCCTCACTTTTGGTTTTTGGAAAGGAAAGCAATAGGCTGGCGTAATGGGGGCTCGGTGGGGTGGGGTACTGTAGTTAGGGCGCAGGGGCGCGCGATAGCTTTTCATCAGCAAGGGGCCTTTGTAAGATTCACCGCCCGTGCACGGCATTCCACAGAGGCACGGATAGGCCCCCCTGGGGCGTGGCGCAACCGGGTAGCGCCGATGCCACGGTCCCACGCACACGACCCGAGTTCGAATCGCGCCGCCACAATTTTTTTTTGCTTTTTCTTCCAAAACTGGGAAACGCTTTTATATTTCATCGGATAAAGAAGATTTGGACAGAAACTTAGTAATGAAGCGATAAACTGAGATTGTTGCAAGTCATTGAGCCGCTACATTGCCGAATTTTGTGCCAAATAGCCATTCCTAAGCGTTTTTTGCACAAATTTCCCCGGTCTGGGGGTAAACAACCCTAATTCTTCCAAATCAAAGCTCAGATTACCCATAAAATACTTCTTTTCCGCGTTATCGAAAACCGCACAATATTCCTGAACGAAACTTCAAACGATGATCAAAAATTCCTTCCATTAATGCATGGCTAAATGAATTTCTAGAATCCCTATGGCAGATGGATTCCAATGCTGATAATGATCATCATCATCCTTGCCGACCTCCTCTGTTTCCATACTTTGATTCCGGAAACGAAAAACAAGACCCTGCCAGACGAGATGCCGCCGCCAGAGAAGCGTCTGAAAGTGTTTAGGTAAGTACATAATGGCAAGGTAAAAATATGGTACAAATTATAGAAAACAAGCCCCACCGCCAGATGACGAAACCACCCCCATTTAATTTTTTGGAAATTGTATGTTGATTTTATATGATTTTCCAGTTGTTGAATAAATTTTGTTACATTTTATAATTTAAAACACCCGATATGATTGAAGACATCGACATCGGCATTTTGGGCAGGCTAGCAGAGGCCTTTAAGATTTAATAACGCTCCAAAAAGCCTTGAAACATACCACAAATTTTTGAAATTCTTTATTCCAAGTTTTCGATCGACGGGTTTTCCTTACGAGTTATTCCTGAAAAAGTTCTGTCATAAAAATATTTAAAAGATAAAAATCTTTGTTGCAAACATTGGATCGACAATTTAGCTTTTTTGCGTTTTAAATTGGTTTAAGTTCAAGTAAAAACATAAAATTAGAAATTCGCCTAACTATTAAATTTTTTATGAGTTTTTAAATTCCAAATTCGACTTCGCGAACGCTCTAAATAAAATTTTTCAGTGAGAATTCATCGACACGCTACGAGAAACTGCGAAATTACGCTAATCCCATTATCTGCTTCGTTTCCGGGCCAGGATCTGCTTGGTTCCAGAGGTGCCAGCTCATCGCACCCTTTCCCAGCGCTTATCACTTTTTTCTAGACAACCGCCCGCAATTCTGATGCAAACCCACACAGAAAACCGACCAAAGATTTACTCTCCCCTCTCGCTATGGGTCGCGTTTTAGACTGTCTGATTGTCTATGCTCTCTTATATTTCCTTATCTCTAATCTGGGCTTCCCCATCTAACACCCACTATATAAAACACACAATTTGCTTTTGCTGCCCCCCCCCCTTTGGGGTTGCCGAGCGCTTTTTTTATGTTTTTCTTTGCCTTTTTCTCTTTTCCGTGTTCGCCGTCTCTCTCTCTCTCTTTCTCTCTCACTCTCTCTCCCTTTCTGCGCCTCATGGCTCTCGTGCTCTCTAGATATTTGTGGACCCCCTCCCCCGGAGAAATATTGCACAACTAACTGACCGCTAGTCGAACACCCCTCCCCTTTTCGTCTCACTCGTCATTTCCGAGCGTAGATTAAAGATTTTCGAAAGAGCTAATGGGTTATTTAATGCAAAAAAAATTGAGGTTTAGCCAATTTTTCATCTTGCTGAAAGTGGTGTAAAGCCATTTCCAAGGGTGTAATTGATACATTTGCTACTAAAAACAGCATTTGCTGTGTTTTTTTTGGTGGATTTATATTGGCATGATTTTTAAGCAAAAAGCCATTCAATTATCTTTATTTTGCCGCATTTTTGACGTCTGGAAAATTCAAGTTTTCGTATGTCATTCGTCGTTGTTGCGGACACATTTTTTATCTTGTTTTAATTCCCAGGACGTTTGATCAAATTAATTGGCTTTTGCGTAGAGATTTAGAGATATTTACTTTCATATTGTAACTGTTTAAATTGAGCGTTTATTCACCATTGACCTTTACAAACAAAAAGTTATTTTTTTGGACAAAAGGCAATCCAGACGGATTTTTGATAGCAATCTTCGAAAAAGAGCCTTCGTACCGCGCCGTGATATTTTTGTAACAAGATTCGCGTTGAGTGAAGATTGAACTGTTTTTTAGTGCACTGGATACCACTATTTCCACTTCTTTGACACCCATAACTCATCCCACTCGCGCGCGGGAGAAGCGCCAGAAAGGTGGGACCAGCTGGCCACTTGGCGCGCGCGATACTTTCGAAAGTCTACACTCATTTTCGTCAAGGCACAAGCGCAGTGATCACTTCTTAACAGGTTCCCCGCGTTTTTTATGATATGGGGGTGATAAAAGACGGTTAGATACGAAATAGCTGCTCTTTATCTATCTTGAATTTTCTCTCACGCACTCTCTCTCGTTTCTCATTCTTTGGCTCTCTATTTCTTTCACTCTCTCTCGCTTTTTATTTGTGTTTTTTTCAGTTTTATGCACCAGAAAAATGGTCAACTGTTGGCCGTGTTGTTCAAAACGTAGTGAGGACGAGGAGGGGCTCCTGGAGCAAGAGTACGTTTTAACTCACAGGATAGCGAAGCTACGTACATAGTAAAGTCGTAGTCGTGCGTACTCTTGTAAAATATAAATCCCACCGATATTCGATTTTTTTCAGTTCTCAAAATGATCTCAAGTACAAGCGGGCAACCCTGTGGCAATTTGTGAGTTCACCTTGGAAAATGAACTTTCCGAGATTTATATCTTCATCATAAAGGGACTGAGAAGCGCCAGAATCGACCCCTTCTAGGCGCTAGGTCTCGACGGCTCATCAGGATAACCCATAGGGCTCCGAACACCAAAAAAAATGCTGTTTTTGCCGTGTTTTGGAGTCTCACGTAGCTGACGGGATCTAACACCGCCATGGAGTCAATTTTCGCGCTTCCTAGTCCCTTTAAAGGGGTAAAGCATTTAATTTCCCGTATTTAGTATCGTTTCGCCAACTGGGTGGACTTTTTGTTGATTTTCGTGGGGGTCGCCGGGGCGATGACGGCCTCGTTCAGCTTTCCGATTATGGGTATATTGATGGGGTAAGTGGATAGTCTGAAACTTGTAAAATCCGGTGTTTAGCAAAGTTTCTCAAGCGTTCATCGACTACGATTTGGTACGAAGTGAGTTTATTCCGAAAATTTATGGAATTTTGTCTCTCTCGCTTTGCTTAGGGTCTCTCTCACAATCTCTCCATATCTGTCTCTCTCTACCTCTCTCTTCTCTCTCTCTTTCTTTGTCTCTCTCTCTCCCTCTCTCTCTTTGCCTCTCTATCTTCCGAAATAAGCTCAAAAAAATTAAGGCGATTTTTAAAGTGGAAATTCAGAAAACAGTACAATAACCCCCGAGGAGCTTGACGAGGCGAAAGCAGCACTAAATACAGCAATTATCTCAATTTGCTATAATTACCTCGAGATTGCCGCCTATTGGACGAGTCTATGGTTTCTGAAGGTATAAAATCAACAAATCATGGTTGAAAATCAATTATTTTAGTCCGCCTGTCTTGGGTATTCCTGCGAGAGGATATGCCAACGGATAAGGAAGAAATTTTTTGCTGTAAGTTTACGAAAACAAGAAATTCTTTTAGTTTTTAATTTGGTTTTATGCTTTAAAATTACGGATAGTAGGTCAGGCAGCTAAAAATGTTTATTTTTAGGCTATCCTCAGCCACGAGATTGAGTGGTTTGACAAAAATACTGCAGGGACGTTGTGCACAAAGATGTTTGAGTGGGTGTTTCTAAATTTCAACTTGCTTAAAAACTAAGATTTTCTTTGTCTACCTAATTAACTCTGCGAGCTTGCCTGATCCATCTTTCAAAAAATCATTTTCTAGCTTTCCGGGAAAACCTGCTTTTTTCAGATTTGCTATTTTTTATGGCTTGAGTTTTGACGCATGCCCGTGTAACCTTGAGATCTTGATCACTGCGAAAGAAAAAACAGATCCGCATGAATCCCTGCTAGCTTGCCAGTCTTTTAAAATCGCTGCCCCATCAATGCGTTTTTCAGCGCCCAGGAGCGCCTCAAAGAGGGCTTCGGCGAGAAGTTTGCGAACGTCTTCTACTATGGCACACAGTGCTTTGCGGCCTTTGGAATCGGTAGCTGATTTTTCGTTAAAATTTTTAAAGTATCTAGGGTTCTACTACGACTGGCGGCTGACCCTGGTGATGATGACGCTAACTCCAGTTGTCGCCACCGCTGGATTCATGTTTAATAAGGTGAGCATAGTGCTTTTAAAAGGCGCATTTTTCAATTTTAAAAATTCTTATTTTAAAATAAAAAATTTAAATTTCAAAATTTTTAGCTAGCCACTGATGCCACCGCGCTGTCAGTGAAGTGGTATTCAAAAGCGGGAAAAGTGGCTGAAGAGGTAAAAATATTTTTGATTTTTTATACGTGAAAGTGTTGTAGAATTACCAAATATACCAGATTAGTTTAGGCCCTAAGCGCAATTCGTACCGTACTCTCCTTCAACGGCCAGGAGCACGAGTGCCAGAAATTCGAGAAAAATCTGGCAGACGGGTCTCGGGTGGAGATCAAAAGAGCTGGTAAGTGAGAGAAAGAGAGAGAGAGAGAGAGAGAGAGAGATCGAAAACGAGATAGAGAGAGAGTGAGAGAGAGAGAGAGACAGCGCATGGGCGAGAATACCAGAGTCATCTTTTTCAAAGCAAAAACTTAAATTTTAAGTAATGATCGGTGCCCTCTCATCAATATCCTTCTCCTGTTTTGACATAATGTATTGCGTCGCGTTTTACGTCGGAACCGACTACGTCTATTGGGGATTTTTGAGCCCACAAACCATGGTTACGGTATGTGTTACAATAAAACCCAGTAAATTACTGAATTCAGGTCCTAATGACCGTCAAATTCGGGTCGTATTCACTTGGATATGTGATCCCTGAAATCGCCACCGTCATCAATGCACTTGGGCAAGCTGGAGGGATTATGGAGATTATTGATTCGGTAGGTATTAATGAAGTTTTCAAGCTCTTTCTCTCTTCCTCTCTCTCTCTCTCTCTCTATCTCTAACTTAAAAATTTTAGGTCAAGGCCCCTGAAGGTAGCGAGAAGCCGTCCTTCATCTTGGGAAAAGTAGCCGTCAGAAATGTCCACTTCACCTATCCAAGCCGACCCGACGTACCAATCCTCAAGGTATCATTTTTTTTCATTGATATTACTGCATACCGGCGTTTTTACTTGCTTATAATACCGCATGTCATCGGAAAGCAATGATTTTAGGGAATTTCCTTCGACTGCGACCCAGGCCAGACCGTGGCATTGGTCGGATCTTCCGGATCCGGCAAATCGACGATTGTCCAGCTGCTACTACGGTATTACCAACTGGAACTGGGACAGGTGTGCCTTAATTTTACCTTAAATCGACTGGGAATCCTTTTCCCATCCTTTTTGTGGCTAGATCTAGACAGTTACGCGCCTTGCCAAAGCGAAAAGGGATCGATTTTGACAGTTTGCAGCTCCATTAAGATAAATATTATATATAGCAAATTACCTTTTACCCTCGTCTTAAAGCGCACGTTCAGGGAGGGGCCGTGTACTCGTCCCAACGTTACACCCTATGGACTAGGGACAGCGCGCCTGCCTGCCCTGACTGGTATGCGGCCGCGTCTCCCGATCGGGAGGCCCGGGTTCGACCCCCGGCCGCGGCGATAATCTTTGCTTTCTTGCCTAAAAACGTCCCTGAACGTGTCCTTTAAAGAGTGCTGTGTTTACAGCTGACCATCGATGGTATCCCGGTAGAAGACTACGACATTGACTATTTACGCAAGATTGTGGGTGTCGTTAGTCAGGAACCGGTGCTGTTCAACAACACTATCCTGGAGGTATGGCTCTGCCAAAAAGTTGACGAACAAATTGGATTTAGAACCTCCTCTTCGGCAACCCCAACGCCACCGACAAGGACATCAACTCGGCACTCAAAAAGGCGAATGCACTCGGGTTCATTAACGAGTTTCCGGAGGTAGGTTAAACTCATTAACTTTGGCGTTTTCGGTCTGACGTGTGAAGATTTCATTAGACAATTGCGACATTAGATATCTTTCAGTGTTCTGTAGCGTAGTAGCATCCAAAGGGGCCATAACAAAACGTAGCTTAGCGGACCGTAGCGTACTCTCGCGTAATGGCATAGCGCAATGAATAATTTTAACTTAAGTGTAACGTCATTTAACAGAAACCTAGGGTCACCTTCCAAAATCGTAGCGAAGTCATAGCGTATCGTAGCGTAGCATCACTTATCGTCACTTATCTGGAGTCAAGCTGATTGCGTCGAAGTGTGCTTTGGTAGAACTGTATTGAAGTAGAACACAGCTAGTGAAGCTACTGAAGTAAAACAGCGCAAAGCGTACTTTAGCAATTATGTATCTCTCGTGTAGCAGAGTTTCACACAGAGTTTCATCTTCCACAGCTTGGCGCGGCGTGGCGTAGCGTAGTGGAGTTCAAGACACATGGCCTCAACCGACCATAATCTGATCAAAAATCCTGAGATTCATCAGCATCTTTAGGGCCTGAAGACCCTCGTCGGAGACCGAGGGACTCAAATGTCTGGAGGCCAAAAGCAGAGGATCGCCATCGCCCGAGCCCTGCTGAGGGACCCAAAAATCTTGCTCCTCGATGAAGCCACCAGTGCTCTCGACGCGGAAAGTGAAACTGTCGTGCAGCAGGCCCTGGAAAATGTGAGTAAAAAGCGGAAATTCTATAGGCTAAAATCGACTTTTTTTTCGACAGGCGAGGCCGGCTAGTAGAGAGGATTTGATCAATTTTCTCGAGGACGTTAAAATTTGGTTTTCAGGCCAGCCGCGGTCGTACCACAATTGTGATCGCGCATCGGCTATCCACGATTCGAAATGCCGACAAAATTGTGGTGATTCGACATGGAGAAGGTACAATAGCTCCTATAGACGGTCGTAAATATCGTGCTTTCAGTTGTCGAAACCGGGCGGCACAGTGAACTGATGGAAGCAGAGGCCGACCTGGTCAACGCGCAAGTTTTCGCTGATGTCGAAACCACGCGTAAGTGTAGCAGAGGGCCTAGGTATCACAGCCTGGGTATTACATGACGTTAAAAGGGATAGTGACAGCAAATCCACCTATATTTTCAGCTACAAAAACCAACTATCTACGCCAGCGAAGCAGCCGGTTTTCCACCGGAAGCGATTCGGTCGACGACAACGATCCGGCGCACAGAAATTTGGATACCATCGATGAGCACGAGTCGGAGATGGATCGTTTGAAGAGAGGTAGTGACCGGAATTAAAAATTAAGTAGTATACACTTTACCTAATACTACCCGCTAACACTTTTTTATATACTGAGAAACCGCCATTTTCTTCAGAAATCGAAGAAGAAGGCGTGGAAACCGTCGGCTTATGGAAAATCATGAAATATATTGGGCCCGAGATGAAGTTTTTCTTGATGGGGGTCATTTGTGCCAGCTTGGAGGTGCTATTCTACCGTACTTTTCGCATTATTAATTTTAGGGCACCCTATATCCACTTTATGGGCTCTTCTACACCAAGGCTTTTGAGGTAAGAGAGAGAGAGAGAGAGAGAGAGAGAGAGAGAGAGAGAGAGATAGACAGCGAAAAAGAGAAAGAGAGAGAGAGAGAGAGAGATAGAGAGAGAGAGAGAGAGCTATAGAGATGATAAAATTATTTTTAGATCTTCTCCGAGCCCGACCAAGAACTTATGCGATATCGTGGTCATATGGCTGCCATGGCATTTTTGCTGATGATGGTGTTGGACCTAACTTTCCCGTCTTTGGGGGTACTGTCGCTTAATTATATCGTGTATGAAATTTCTTTCAGTGGCCATCTTTATACGCATTCAAAATTGAATTTAGCTAGAACATGCAATCTCCTTTAGGCAATCGGCTTTGGTGTCGTAGCGAGTCGTGTGACGGAACGGTTGAGAAGCTTAGTAAGTGATAAAAAATTATTTGATATAATTTTAGCCAATTATTTTTTGATTAAGAAAACGGATTTCAGACGTTCCGAAACGTGCTCAGCCAATCCGCCGCCTATTTCGATTCACCCAAGCATTCAGCTGGGAAAATCTCAACCCGATTGGCGACTGATGCCCCGAATATCAAACAGGTAAATAAATTTTTAAGCTTTATATAATACGTATTTTGCGTTTTTATACGCACGAACGTGCCATCTAGAGTCAGTTTTAAGTCTCAATAATTTTGAACTCCTTCAGGCCGTCGACCTCAAACTTGGGCAACTCCTACGGGGAATTGTCGCCCTGCTGGCCGGACTCGCCGGAGCTTTCTACTTCTCCTGGCACATGTCGTTGCTCAGTAAGTCGCGTTTGAGCGGGTCTTCTCCAAAAAATCGAAGCTGGCTGGACCCAACGATTTCGAGCAGTTCAGAGCTGTAAAAAGCTGAATGTAAAAATCGGTCTTTTTTCCCAAGGAATGGCTAGCAGAGACCATTTAGGGAGCTGTTTTTCTCTATCAGATGGCTGGTCTAAACAGTATTTATTTTCAGTGCTCACCATCATCCCGATCATCACCATCGCCGAGTACTTCTGGGAGAAGAGCTTTGGCAAGGATACGGTAGAAGATATGAGATTGATGGAGGCTAGCGGAAAGGTAAGTAGATTTTATATTTTTGATCAAACACGCTACAAAATTCAATAATGATAATTTGTAGGTAGCAATGGAGTCGATAGAATCGATTCGTACTGTCCATGCCCTCTCTCTACAAGGCGTTATGCATTCGAAATATTGTGCGCTGATCGAAAGGCCATTTAAGGTATGCTGTCATGATAATGACTGGAAGAGAGAGAGAGAGAGAGAGAGAGAGAGAGAGGGGGGAGGGAGAGAGCGAGAAAGAGGCAAAGGACAGAGAAAAATGAAAGACAGAGATAGATAGAGTGAGAGAAGAAAGAGCAGTAGGGGAGAGAGAGAGAGAGAGAGAGAGAGAGAGAGAGATTTTCAAGGTTGACAGTCCCCTTTAGACCAACAAGCGAAAAGCTATCGTCCAAGGCCTAATGTCTGCCGTTTCCACCGGAATGCAACCCCTCACCGACGCTATGCAATACCGATTCGGGGCGTGGCTTATTGCCAGGAACATGATCGTCAACCCCTTTGATGCATGGAGGTCCGGTTTTTTTTTACGAAATCGTGATTAACCATAAATTTTAAGAGCCCAATTCTGCCTACAGTACGCCTCATACGCCGTCGGCCAGGGCTTCATGTATTTCCCCGACTACAAGAAGGCCAAATATTCAGCTGGGCTGCTTTTCAAGATGTTGAAGCAGGAAACTGCGATCGACGGCATGAGGCGGATAGGGTTTAGGGTAAGTTTTAGCAAAATGTACTTTGATAATACAAAATCAAAGTTTTCAAAGTCTTACTACATACAGCCGCTTTAAAACCTTGTTTTCAGTCCACCAGTGGAAAAGTCGAGTTCGAAAACCTACGCTTTGCATATCCGGAAAGGAGCGATGTGGAGGTTTTGAAAGGTAGGTAATTGAGCAAGCCATTCATGATTAAAACTGCGTTTATCAAACCTATCATAGTCATCGTAGACGTCAAAGATCTAAAATTCTAGGCGTCAGCTTCACCATCGAACCCGGTCAGACCGTAGCCGTCGTCGGGCCCTCAGGATGCGGGAAATCGACGCTTGTCGGGTTGCTCCAACGATTCTACGATGTCGCTGATGGGGCTGTGGTGAGCTTCAGATGAAATTTAGCAAAACTTCAGTTATACGTTTACATTTCTACTTATGCAATGCAATTTGCCCGTTTTTATTCTTTGGATTTAAACCCAAAATTGAAAATTTTTAGGAGAGTTTTAGGGTTAATCTGGCAATTCTCATTCCAGAAAATCGACGGTCAAGACATTCGAAGTATGGGAGCGGCAGACGTTAGAGGTCAAATGGCCGTCGTCGCACAAGAGCCGATACTGTTTGACGATTCGATTAAGGTAAGCTTTTAACTGGTCCTTTTTTGCTACTTCTTTCGCATAAACCTATTTTTTTTTCAGAACAATATTATCTACGGCCTGGACGCGGCTACGGTGACCGAAAGCGATGCGATGGAGGCTGCCAAGAAAGCCAATATTCACAGCTTCATCGCTGGGCTGCCACTTGGATACGATACTACCGTCGGGGATAAGGGGACGCAACTTTCTGGAGGTACTTGGGGGATGTCTCTCTCTCTTTCTCTCTCTCTCTCTCTCTCTCTCGCACTCGCTCCATTTAATCCCTCTCTTAGGACAAAAACAACGCGTTGCCATCGCCCGAGCACTCGTCCGAAATCCAAAAATTCTTATCCTCGATGAAGCGACCAGCGCATTGGATACGGAAAGTGAAAAGGTTTCTAACTGCCAAAACTATCCATATACGCTGCATTGAACTGGCCTTTAAACCCGGTCAACCCCTTCTCTAGGTAGTACAAGAAGCGCTTGACGCTGCCTCTGAGGGCCGTACCTGTCTGGTGATCGCCCATCGTTTGAGCACCATCCGAAATGCCCACAAAATTGTGGTGATGAGGGCTGGGGAGATTGTTGAACAGGGTAAGTCAGAACGATCAGATTTGGGTATAATCATTATCTTAAAGGTATCGGAAGATAAACAACCATTTCTAGGCAATCACCAAGAACTTATCGCGATGAAGGGGGCCTACTATCGGTTAGTGTTGCAGCAAGAAAGGAGGAGGCACTCCACGGAAGGCCCCATAGAGGAGGAGATTGTTTTGGAATAAATTGTTGATTTTAAAATCATCCATCAGCATCTTCCATTCCATCGCCAACAGCCTGACAAGCGTTTATGCATCACGCCCCGAGCTAAAGCGCCTTTTCAATGCACATTTCAGGCCGAAAGCGGTGCGTTTTTGCCCCTTGAATTATATCCGAAAATTTCCGTTCACACCTAGCCGTTCTTTAGAGAACCAAGAGCTCAATGGTATTCATCATGCGTCCATATCCGGCAAATATTACTGGTGGCTTGACCTAATAAAAGGCAGATCCAGCCGTGAATAAAAGGCTCTGCTGTCAGAAAAATGAAATCTCCAGGCTTCCCTTGAAAATTCAAAATTTTGTGGCTAGATTAAAAAATATTAGCTTTTATTTATCTACAAATGCATGAAAAACTATACCTACCGCTCGAAAGGGCAAAAAGCCTACGACACTCGGGATTCCCAAGCCGTCTCCGATCCAAGTACTAACCGAGCCCAACGTTGCTTAACTTGGCAGATCGGACGGGATGCCGTGCTTTCAACGTGGTATGGTCGTAGGCGAAAGAGGATCGAGGGAGGGAGGGTGAAGTGTTGGGGGTTCGCAAGAGACTGGGACAGAGCTAGAGGTCTCAGACGCCAGAGGATCTGGGTCGTGGAGGTACCAGACGAGCAGATGCTCGCTCTTTGGAAGCAGCCACCCCTCTTCAGCTTCGGTTTAATTACCCAAGTTTGAGGTTAGCATTAACCCCGAGACCTCCTCAAAAGAGTGTTTCGAACAAATTTTGGAACGCATTCCCACAGGGAGTGCACAAAGAACCCTCTACCGTTAATTTGCAGTTTTTCATCTTCCAGGCCTTAAAGGATTTTGCATCAGCAGGGTCCCCGCTACCGCCCGGGACCCCTCACTCAAAAATTGGAAAGTACACGATCCCTTATTGGGGGATGGTGTTGTGGTTCAGCCTGACCGGGGAGTGCAATGGCCGGGCCTCATCACAGAATCTCCTCCTTCATGATCGAGGATCATCACTTCCAGGTAGGTTGTCCACAATTGGATACTGTAGGATGTCAATCACGATAGTGAGCCAGCCGAGGAAAGTTTGCGGGACCGGAAGTAGAATTACTTACTTGCATGCAATGCATTAGAATCTCCTCGGCTGCGGAAACGTCTTCCTTTTTCTGTCGGTTTCTACATCTTGCAAAGCACGAGTATTTGAGGCAGATACCGGAGTTCAAGTGATCCAATTCAATATTAATGGTTGTGGTCAGCTCCCTCTGCCTAGACAGCGCCATTCTGCGAAAAGCACCTGTTCCAAGCCATGATTTACCAACGCCATAAATTGCGGTCTGCTACCATAACATGTTCAACCCCTCGTCCGACGAGATCAAGTATATCGTAATCGCGTGCGATTTGGCTTTTTGTTTTGCTACTGTCTGTTTCTTATTGGCGTTTTATCTTCTTTATGAGCACAGAGCTACCACGAAATTTTATAAGGCTTTGCAGATGAATTTGTTGGTAAGGTAGACTTTAATTAGAGCGAAAGGAGAGAGAGACAGGAGAGAGAACGAGTGAGCGAGGAAGAGAGCTAGACAGAGAGGGAGAGAGACTGAGAGAGCGAGAGTGAGAGAGTGAGAGAGTTAGAGTGCGAGAGAGCGAGAGAGACGGACATCGAGATACACATTTTTATTCAGATTTCATGTCAATTTCACGGAATATTGCTGGTCATATCCAAGCCCATAGCCATGCCGCCCTACCTAGTTTTCAAGCAGCTTGGTGCCAATTTTAGCGTCGAATGGGAGATTATACTAATGGTAGGCTACAATTACCCTTTGAATTTTGAAGATTACGTAACGAGATTCGTATGAAGCGCAACGCAACAAGTGACGCAGCACGCAAAGTGCGACTGCTTCGGAGTAGCGGTGTGATCTATAGTCACGCGTACTCGAACGTACCTTATTGGTAGTTTTCTCTGGTTTTCTTCAAATTTCAGGTCCCTGATGTCTTACTCGTCAATTATATCGGCTCATCCGTTCTTTTCAACGGCGTCTCAAAACGAGAAGCTGTGGAAATGGGGAGCAGCGGTTGGCTCTACCGGATCGCCAAGGCGATGATTATATTGTGCTTATTGTTATATTTTGGAATGGTGATCTACTATTTCATTGAGATGTACAGTAATCGCAAATATCACAAGGAAGCAGAGGTGGATTGTTTCATTTCGTAATTAAGAAAAGTCGGAGACATTTTTTATTTTTTTTTTTTCAAATTTTTAGCAATTTGAAAGCGCGAGAATCGGTTTTATTTGCATTACAGCATGACGTTATTCAATGTGCCGAAATTTTATAGTGTGAAAATTTCACAATGTCGAAATTTTTTATTGCCGAAATTTGATTATGTCCGCATTTTTGCATGCTAGTAGGGATTTTTGCGGGAATTTATTCATGTAAATTTCGACCTTCTGACACTTCGTTATTATGTAGTTTTGATGTTAGGAATTTTCGGCCTTGTGACTTTTGGCATTTTTCAAGAAACTCACTTTCGATACCAAATTCGATCGATAAGCCGATTGTAAAGCTTTCTAGCCCCTTTAACCCAATTGCTCAGCTTTGGTCCCGCATCCCCGAACTGCTCGGTGACGGGCGGGCGCTCGAGTTCGAGATGCCCGGCGAGGAAATCGTGCTGCTTGCAAAATTCGTCAGCACTTTCATCGTGTGCTTGATCGGTCTCTACGCCTACGCAATCAAGGAGGTCTTCTACGACGGCTACTTCAAGCCGTTCGTCAGCAACGAGTCGAAAAGGTTACGGCGTATGCGAAGAATGTTCGCCAACGTCTTCTTGTCACAATTACTGTCCACGCTGGTGTTCGTCTACGCGCCAGCCGGATGCTTTATGTTTATCATCTTCGGGTGGGGGGACTGGGCCTGGCTGGAGATAGGTATCGTTCTTTACGCAACCCACGAAAATTTTTTTGCATAGTCGGCGGCGGTCTACTGTTTCTACTCGGGTTTTTGCACTCGATATCCAACAGCCTTACGATCGTTTATACCTCGCGCCCAAACCTGAAGCGAACCCTCCAAGCTGTACTTCCGTTCAGAACGGTAGGCATCATCTACAAACAAAAATATATGGCTAAAAAATTGGCCTTTAATATTGAGTCATGGTTGGCAGCTACGTTACGCTCCAAAAGACGTGGAAAACGCAGAGTATTGCTGCGGAATCTAAACCAGAAAATGTAGCGCTAATTCCTTATTTTTAGAGCCAACGAAACTTTTCGATAATGGTCGCAGAGAAAGCATCATATATTCCCAATACCGCCAAGCGAACATCGAAAAATGGAATGAAATGAGTGCCTTATCGATTTTTCCTGCAACTTCTTGTTATCGCTTCCGGTTCCTTACAATACCTCCATACCCGTGCCCTAATTCCTAATTAGCATGCAACTTCCTAATATCACTTCCGGTTCCCCAAACTTTCCCCACCTGGCTCACTGTTCTGCTTGACCAGCTACAGTACCCACATGTTGATAACCTACCTGGAAGTGATGATCCTCGATCATGAAGGAGGAGATTCTGTGATGAGGCCCGGCCATTGCACTCCCCGGTCAGGCTGAACCACAACACCATCCCCCAATAAGGGATCGTGTACTTTCCAATTTTTGAGTGAGGGGTCCCGGGCGGTAGCGGGGACCCTGCTAATACTGAAGTCATAGAGCTGGATCTCCCTATCTCTCTCTCTCTCTCTGTCTCTCTCTCTCGCTCTCTCTCTTTTTCGCTCTCTCTCTCTCCCTCTCGTGTTTTAGCTGGTTTTGTTGTATAACTTCTGGAAAACCTTGTGCACAAAATTTATTGAAGCCTGAACCGGATAGTACACCAGAAAGTAGGAAGCAAAAGATGGAGCTTGAGCTTGAGCGGCGGAAGGTCTAGATGCTTACAAATTTAACGTTGAGTAATACAGGATAACAAAGCTAGAAACGAGCGGGGAGCTTGTGATCTTGGATAAATTAAGCTTCAGAATTGGAGGGCTCAGGCTCATCTGAATCAGCCTTGGGTTGAGCGTCAGGTTGGGCATCAGCTGCAGCCTGATCCTTGGCCTCAGTCTCTTCCTTGGTTTCCGCAGCCGCGGCCGAGGTTCCAGGCTGATCGGAAGCTTCACCGCCCTGCTCCATCGCGTCGGCTGAGGGTCCGGGTTGATCGGCTGCTGGAGCAGGAGCGGCACCACCAGCAGCAGCTTGGGATTGATCATTAGCAGCAGGAGCTGGAGCCCGAACGGCGTGAGCAGCAGCGGCTGGAGCTGGAGCAGCGGCAGTTGGAGCGGCAGCAGCACCATCTTGAGCATTATTCGGCTGCTGGATGACGACACCATCGTTGAGCTCGCCCATCTCGCGGAGGATCACCTCCCACGGGTTTTCGTTTCTGTAATGGGGATGCTTAAAGAAAGATGCGATTTTTATGTTTCAACCCCGGAGAAGCTGAACAGCTGCGGCTCAACGATCTCTAGGTATTCAAGTTCCTGCTCACCTCATAGCGGCCTCTTCCTCCGGGGTGAAGTCGTTCTCCAGCATCCAAACATCGCGAATCTCCTCCACCGTCTTGCCCTTGACCATCGAGGCAACAGTTTCGGCGCATTTGTCGAGGAGGCATTTGATGTCCATGTAGTTGGCTGCCTGAAAATCAGCCGATGTTACCTATACCTAAACCTCAGGCTAACCTAAATCTAAGCCTAACTGTGAAGTGTTTTTAGTTCAACTTGGGGTTTCGATTCGGGACCAAGTGCATCTTGTGCGGAATTTTTCGCTGATTCCGAATATGTTTTCCAAATTTGCTACGGACTGTTATTTAAAAACTCATTTTTGGTAACAATTAGGCCGAAAAATGCCAAAAATTCAGACGCTGGCCCACTATTCATTGTTTGGGGCTATGATCCCAGCGGCCCTGAAGTACCCTCTGACAGCACCCTACCCAGTTGGCACCATGGTGCATTGGCAAAGTACTCGCTTGCAAAGCGCAGGGCGGCGGTTCGAACCCCCGCCCTTGCTTTTTGCATAAAAATCTCATTTTTTAGCTAAAAAGCTTGTTTTGAGCTGTAGGATGCTTGTCGGGCCAACGTCTAGTCAATTTTGACGTTGAAATAATGAAGAAAATCGAAAACTATAACGATACCTTCATTTTGGTGAAAACTAGGGTTAGAATTGCCGTATAACTTTCAGAATAACGGTCCGTAACAAATTTGGAAAACATATTCGGAATCAGCGAAAAATTCTGTACAAGATGCACTTGATCCCGAATCGAAACTCAAGTTGAGAAAAAACACTTTACAGTAAGCCTATGCCTGAGCATATGCCGAAACCTAAGCCTAAGCCTAAGCCTAACCTAATCTTAAGATTTTTCTAAGCTTAACCTAAGCCCAAACCTATACTTAGAGCTAGATTATACCGCATAAATCCTTAATTTTATATGATTTGTAAGGTATTCTTGACCTTAAAAAGTGTAGAAAGTGCCTTTAAACTTACGTTGAAAATCTCGAAGAGCTGCTCGGAAGTCAATTCTTCCATATAGTCCCTCTCCCACTTCTTCATCTCCTCATCCCTCTCGTTCAACCACCACTTGTCCTCCTCCCACGGCGGCATCGTCTTGTGCTGCTCGCACCATTTTACCACCTGAAATAGTGTGATTTTCATAACTTTTTTGTTTGTTTTTCTGGACTATTTGTTTTCTGATTTTTAAAAACGCTTTTAAGGTCAACCAGGGTTGAAAAGCCGCTTCGCGGCTTTTCAACCCTGGGCCCGTCTGCCCCCATGATATTCTTGGCTTTGCATAATTTTCGCGGATTCGGATGAAGAAAAATGAAAAATTATCTCTCCGTCCCTTTATATAGGCTACCGCGACTTCCGGTGCATGCTAATTTGATCCTAACAAAGTGGGGTGTCCGATTTTTAAGGAAAAACCTAATTTTAATGTCGAAAACAGCATGTTTTGTAAAATCTAATATGTGTGCAGTCATCTCGGGAGCCTTACGCACCTAATGACGTATCGAACATACCCCTAAGTACTCCCCTTCTTGAGATACCACTGGAACACGGTGACGGAAGTTGCATGCAAATGCACACACACACACAAAACTATTTTTTTATATATAGTAGGATGAGCACCCCAAAAAGCATAGGAAGCATTTTGGAAAATTTTCACGATATTTTTGTAATTTCCTAGCAATAAAAAACTATTAAAAACACGGTAAAAGTACATAATATTAATCAGCAGGCGACCGAAAAAAATAACTTATACCCCCTCTAACAATACAATATCCCATTTTTTTTTAAATCAACGAATTTCCAGTTACAAGGGCAAAATCATTTATATCTTTCTATCGCCTAAAAACCAGAAATTACTGCCATTCGTTACTTATAATTCTACTAAAGACGGGAAATAATATCGAAAAAGAACTTACGTAGTGGAACGCTTCGCTGGGGACGTTGATCAGTGGAATCGGCTGCATATTCCGAATCGCCTCATCACTATCGATGCCCAAATCCTGGAAAAACGTGATCGGCCAATTTTTTGGATTTTCGCCATCAAACTGCTATGGTATCACCAGTTTAATAAAAACGTGTATTTTGATTCTTACCGCTGCCATCTGTTTGACGATACCAGAGAGGTGGGCTGCCGACTTTTCCATGGTAAATTCCTGGCCTTCCTTTGAGTGGAACTGAAATACCGTATATTTGAGGTATTTTTCTAGTAGTCATAATTTAACCGACAGTTTCAGACATCGTCCTACTTTTAAATTAGATACGCGTACGTCTATTTACGCAAAGATACTGTTGAATTGGCTTAGGATTGGGCTTACGCTTACGACTAGGCTAAAGTTAGACTTGAAATTTTTTAAGTGGGTAGGTAATGTTTTTGGTATAATTTTGGAGCGCCTTAGCATAACAGCATGTAATTAAAAATTTATATTGGTTTGATAAATTTATTTTTCGAACCAAAAAGGAAATTTTCGACCTTTTCAAAGCCGTTTCTACAATCCATGAAGCCGTTTTTACCCTAAATATGGGTAAAAATTACTAAAAACGATAGAGAAACGCTCCATATTTAAGTTCCAGGCCAATTTGAAGTTAAAAACCAGGTAATTAAATTTAATCCAAGAAATCTAGAGGAACGAGATTTCTCAAAATCTCAAATCGTTTAACGCCCAACCTAACTTTTTTTCACCAGCTAAAGCTTTTGTCGTAATGTTATGGCAAATCCAGTGACATACCCGATAGAGAATCTCCTCCTTGAGACGCTTCGACGATTCGGGGCCTTCCTCGACGTTCGGGGGCATCCTTTTGCTTGGGGAATCGGAATTAGGGAGAGCCAGAGCGAAGCTTAGGGGTTAATGATTTTACTGTCGCAAATCGCGTCCTTATATTCGGGCCGGCAGATGCTCGCGAACGTTCTCGAAATCTGCACTAGTAGGTCAGGTCAACTGTCCGGCATCGAACCATAGAACGCACTATTAGGACGGGGTACAAGAAAGGAGCTTAGCGGAACTTTGAAATTAATGGCATGTCTCCCTGTCTCTCTCTCTCTCTCCTTCTCTCTCTCTCTCGTCTCTCTCTCTTCTCTCGCTCTCTCTCACACACACACATCAAAATTTTTGCATAGTATTTGGGGGTTTTCCCGGAGAATTGCACATGTAAATTCTGAGTTCCTGAAAATTCGAAGTTAGGAATTTCGATGTTCGGAAATGTCGACATTATGGTGCCCGACATTTTGAAAGATTTGTATCGAGATGAACTTTTTTTTGGGAAAAAACTGGACACTTGCCTGAATTCCTGCTGAATTCAGATGAGAAGCCAATCGAATCGTCAGGAGCACTTCGATAGCCAGGCTACCGGCAATATAAAAAACTATAAAAATCCAGTCCTCTGTCAGGCGTATTTAGGGGATGAAGTGGATTTTGCTATTCCTCTCCTAACAAGGGAAGGGCACGCTCATAGGGTGGAGTTTCGAAAAACGCTCGCGGCTACCCCCGGGTAATCGTTTTCCGGAAGTGTTGTATCGCTGTCCACAGGCCTCCGTAGCAAAATCGGACAACGGCATCGTGTTCTCCGTAGTCGATTACCCGGGGGTAGCCGGGAGCGTTTTTCGAAACTCCACCCTATGAGCGTACCCTTCCCTTGTAAGAGCGGGATAGTGAGAGAGAGAGAGAGAGAGAGAGAAGAGAAAGAGAGAGAGAGAGAGAAATCTACGCGTATTTCTTTTGAAAACTATGAACCTTAGCACTGGTTGCGGTAGCAACAGTTAGTTTGCAAAAAATATGTATAGACTGCATCGAGGGCGAGGAGTTCTTTGACAACAACGGGCCATGTGATGACGAAATCTGCAGTGGCCCAGTGCCAAGTTTATCTCTGCACTTTGATCGCCCTCTATCTATCTCTCTCGCTATCTCCCTCTCGCTACGTCTCTCTCTCGCTCTCTCTCACCATCATTTGCAAGGGATTGAAAAACATACATTATTCTAGCTCGAATGCGGTCGCAGTCTGGTGTTTGATCTTTGCATGTGCAAGGCTGGCCTAGTGAGACGAGCAGACGGTAGATGCACAAATAGGGAGGAATGCAGCGAAGAAGAATCTAAGCCCCAACCGCAAAAATGAGAACAGAATAAAACCTCAAAAGCACAAGAATCGGAACTGAATTCCAGCGAAACCGCGACCAAAACCAAAAACATAAACCCCTGAACCTAAATTTGCATGCAAATTTGAAATCTCACTTCCGGTTGCTCAAACTTTCCCCCACCTGGCTCACTATCGTGATTGACAACCTACAGTACCCCTTCTTGAATAACCTACCTGGAAGTGATGATCCTCGATCATGAAGGAGGAGATTCTGTGATGAGGCCCGGCCATTGCACTCCCCGGTCAGGCTGAACCACAACACCATCCCCCAATAAGGGATCGTGTACTTTCCAATTTTTGAGTGAGGGGTCCCGGGCGGTAGCGGGGACCCTGCTAATACAGAAAAAGAGAGAGCGGATCTCTCTCTCTCTCCTGGCTGCGAGATAAGAGCCGTACTAACGTTTCTTTGTGCACTCCCTGTGGGGAATGCGTTCCAAAATTTGTTCGAAACACTCTTTTGAGGAGGTCTCGGGGTTAATGCTAACCTCAAACTTGGGTAATTAAACCGAAGCTGAAGAAGGGTGTCTGTTTTTCTGTCCTATCTAGCTTGCAGATATCAATGTCTCGCCGGGCAACCCTCCAGAACGAGTATCTGCTCGTCTGATACCTCCACTACCTTCCTTTGTACGATTCGCCTGTCGTGCAGTCTCGGACCTCTGCTCTCCCCACTGTCTCTCGCACCCCCAACACTTGACCCTCCCTCCCCGAGCCCGCTTTGCCTACGACCATACCACGTTGAAAGCACGGCATCCCGTCCGATCTGCCAAGTTAAGCAACGTTGGGCTCGGTTAGTACTTGGATCGGAGACGGCTTGGGAATCCCGAGTGTCGTAGGCTTTTTGCAACTTTTTGGGATCCATTATGGTTTTTCGATGCCTTTACAGCTACAGGAAGGCTACAGCTTCAGCTCTTTCGCTCTCTCTCTCTCTCTCTCTCTCTCTCTCTCTCTCTCTCCCTCTCTCTCACTTCCTTGCCTTAACATGTTGATGATCGACATGAAATTTGTGACTGCACAACATTTATCGCATTCCCAACCGGACACGACTACACGAATGAACTAAAAGACATAGGCAGAAGAAACAACTTCGAGGATTTAGCTTGGTAATCTCGGGTTTATATGTATATAGGATTAAGGTGGAAACACATCGTAGAGATAGAAAGACTAGAGGATGGTTAGATCAGCATCATAATCGGGGTGAGCATCAACTTCAACGAGTTCGACGTTGAATTCAAATAGGATCGGCTCAAAGAAGTGAGCTTCTCGGCTTGATCAACAGCTGTGGGAACGAAACGATGTCTTTCCTGAAAAAAAACGGGTTTGGTTCCGGTGGTGGGGACGAGACCTCTACATTTTAGGAATTTTCAAAGTTTTTTCAGATAGCTTTTCGATATAAATTATAGTTAAATTTGCGCAAAAACGTGATTGAATGCTTACTATTACGTTACTGGCATTTATGTGAGAAAAAATAGTTCGAAATCACCGCGATTATATAAATTTTGGACTAGGTAAGTATGAGAACAGAATGAATTCAATTGAAAAAGAATGAGGAGGGAACTATTTTTTACGGCTATTTTAATAACTTATTGAAATAAGTAAAACGGAAAAAAGCTAACCTCGCCTGCTCCTCTTCCTCCGGCGTGGCGAAGTCGTTCCCAAGCTTCCAAATTTCTTGGATCTCCTCCACCGTCCTCCCCTTGATCATCCCGGCTACATACTCGCCGCATCGGTCGAGAAGGCATTTGATGTCCAAAATCTCTGCCGCCTTAAATGAGTCATTAGCTGGTGGGATTTAATTGATTTTTTGACCTATACCACATTTAAATAGGCGATTGTTCATTAAAACGTGGTAAATTTTAGTTTTGCTGTTTTTCTGAGAACCTACCGTCATCAAATCGCAGAGCTGCTCGGAAGTCAGATTTTCCATGTAGTCCCTCTCCCACTTCTTCATCTCCTCATCCCTCTCGTTCAACCACCACTTGTCCTCCTCCCACGGCGGCATCGTCTTGTGCTTCTCACACCATTCTACGATCTGAAAAACAGTGTGAGACTTTAAGAAGCTTTTTGACGGAAATTTGACCTAGGAAATTTTTTGACGAAAACATATCCAAGTTAGCGACGGCGTCCTGCCCAACAAAAAAACGTTTTTAAGATAAGGCAAGCCTACTTAGAAATTTTTTAATGCTAACTTAAGTTTAGGGTGAAGCTAAGTGTGTCTTAAGCTACCAACTCCAAGTCAGGACCACTGCCATATCTTTTAAAATTGTAGTAAAAATAAAAACGAAGGCTGCTCGCAAAGACTTACCAATTTGAGCTCAGCGCCGTAGACGTCGTCGAGCACGATCGGCTCCATGTTCAGCATTGCCTCGTCGTCTTGGATGCCCAAATCCTGACAAAAAATATAAAGATGGAAGTCCCACGAAACCGTCACTTTTGAGTTGACTTAAACTTCAAAACTTTAGGTATGCTATTTAAACGCAAAAGGAAATATACAGTTTTAAATATTTACCTGTACCATCTGCTTGATGTATCCAGAAAGGTGGGCTGCCGCCCTGTCCATAGTGAATTCGCGGCCATCTGTGGAGTGCAACTGAAAAAATATATACTTCAAAGTTGGCGTAATGTAGAAACGTAAACTCTATGGGGGATTTTAAGGGCTCAAAACGGTAATTAGTAAAATCAATATCTTTAGACGAAACAACTAGGCTTAAAGGTATCGCTTAAAACGTGCTTAGCGGGCTTATAAAACTACGTAGACACCTATTTACGCTATAGGCTGACTGACATGGAGGGAGAGCGAGCTGTCAAGTGGAAAGCAACGCAACGTACCCGATATTTGACCTCCTCCACGACGCGCATCGATGTTGCGGAGGTTTCTTTGACGTAGGGGGCCATGGCTGGTGATTTGGAGTCGGAGTCGGAAGATTCGGTGTGTTGAAATGTGGGAATGATTTCCTGCTGAAAATCGGGCGCTTATATTCGGTGAGACAGATGGTCGAGCGGCGTCTCCAAGTCTGCTTTGCTCTCTTGGGTCAGTGAGGGTCAGCTGATATCAACGGCTTGACCCCTGCGCACTAAAAGAATCTCACTAATGGACGGTGTTATTCGGGTTTTCCAGATGTGATACTACTGTACTCTCAATTCAATATATCTAGTCATTTATCACTTTCACTTTTGAACTACACAATTCAACTTTCAAAACCCTGCGTAGAACTCTTCACTTGGACCATTTCTTGAATTTGCATGCAAAGTCTTCATATCACTTCCGGTTGCCCAAACTTTCCCCATCTGGCCCACTATATTGATTGACCATCTACAGTACCCGTATTTGGATAACCTACCTGGAAGTGATGATCCTCGATCATGAAGGAGGAGATTCTGTGATGAGGCCCGGCCATTGCACTCCCCGGTCAGGCTGAACCACAACACCATCCCCCAATAAGGGATCGTGTACTTTCCAATTTTTGAGTGAGGGGTCCCCGGCGGTAGCGGGGACCCTGCTAATACGGAAGTCGCGAAGTTGGTTCTCTCTCTCTCTCTCTCGCTCTCTCTCGCACTCTGTGAAAACTATATATTATTGCTTTCCTGACGTTATCAGAAAAAAAATAGACAGACGATCCATTGGAATTCGTAGATCGTTCGTCTAACTTTTGTTAATTTTATTTCGGTGTGCTATCCTGCTTTTTAAAAGCTGTTCTCCATAACACACGGTTGCAGCAATGAAACTCCTTCTCCTAGCCGCCATTTTCTGCCTGGTTGCCGCCGACGGCATGTGGTGGTTCCGTCATGGGGGCCAGAAAGCGGAAGGTGAGCTCGAAATTCAGACCTATTGCACTACCAGAATATACCTTTGAAATGTCTATCTAGAGATACATCTGGCCCATGAATAAATCCGGTATTTAGACTGCAAAGAATATGAGGCGCTACAATCCGGCGCTGGCTGCGATGCCGAGACATGTGAGGGACTGGTGAGAATTTCGAATCTTGCGGATTCTGCTAACACAAAATAGAATTTACATTACCACCTAGTAAATTTTAAGTGTTTCCACCTATGTTTTGAATTACGCATTTTAGAAACCATGCCCGAGGGTCCTCGTCAACGATGTTTGCCTGTGCCGCGAGGGTCTCGCCCGGAAACCTGATGGAACCTGCGTCCCAAAGGCAGGGTGCTCGCCGACCATGTTGAAGACCGATAAAACCAATTAAATTTCTTCTTCTTGGCAGCATCTTCAAATAAACTCTTTTTAAGCTGGAAATGGACAAGAATAAGCTACCCGTGTAGCAATCAGAAACTGAAAAAACGTGTCAATTTGATTGTAAAGCTGTCCGGAGAGCTGAATCTCTCAAATATTTTTGGTGCTTCCGTGTTAGCGGGGGAGCAAGGGATAATTTCTTGTGTAAGCGTTTTAGGGGTGAAGTATATAAAGTTAAGCAATTTCCAATAGCATTTTACAGCGATTTTATTTAGCAGCAAACCCAAATACATATACAAACGCTTTCAAAAGATTATAAAACTTCAGAAAAAGCTGACTTTTTGCGCCCAAACGTATGAAAAATGACCAAATTGGACAGAAACTTAGGCTACAAGACAGAAAATTATAACATGTTCTGATAAAGTTTCATAGTCTTCTGGTGATCAGAAACTACCAAAAACCTTACTAAACTATATTTTAATTCACTACTATGCAGGCATAGGCTTAATTAAAAAATCCGCCTTGCTCCACCGCTAACACGGAAGCACCATATTTTTTATTAAGAAAAATCATGAAAACCTTCAACCTTCGTCAAAGTGTGGGGAAAATAAAAGAAAATTGCAAAGCTTTGCAAACGGAAAATAAATTGAGGTCAACAATCGCCTTTTGTTGTGTTTTGTTTTTGTCGACACTGTTTTTGAAATACAATTTAGAAATACAATTTTCCACGCGAATACTCTATCTGTTTCAGTGCGCGAATTGCCCGGAATTTCTGATCCTTGATTTTTACGAAGTTACCTACAAGACCTCTAATTTCTTTTTCTTAGGCAACCTGGACCGGACATCCCTGTACACCCTCAAATGGCACACCCGCTGGAAAAGACACCCTTGATTTAACACAGAAAATTAGAGTTTAGAGGGTGCACACCGGTGTCATTTCCAGAAAAGGCAGGATTTAGTGGGTGTACCAATGGTGTCGGGGGTGTCCTTTCCAGGTTGCCTTTTTCTTATTCTTATTGTCAAATTTTCAGTCTATCTGTCATGGTTTTGCGCGTTCACTCCACCAATAGTATTTTCCTGTTCCAGGTATGTCGGTGTATCGGTTCACATCACTGAACTGCCCAAGCTGCAGCCGGCCCTTTAATCGTCGGAGGGACGCGACGCCAGTTTACCTCACCAACTGCGGAAGCATGGGATGCCTGAGCTGCGGACGGTGTATCGGCTGCAACTGCAGGTACAACCAAAGTTGCTACCTTGACGTGGACGAATGGCTGGATGCACTGACCAAGATGGATAAGATCGAGCTTTCTGATGACAAGAAAAATTATCAGACAACTTCGCCTTATGATATAATTCTTCCGCCGAAACCTAGATCTGAAGGAGATCGGGCGCTTCTTCACAAAGCAGTGGAGCTTGAGTTAGCGACATTCCAAGCTCAACACGCCGAAAACGAGGCTGCGAATTTGAAGAAGAAGTACTTGGAAAAAAGCATGCAGTTGGACTGCTACGAGAGTCTGACGATAAGTTGCACGGGCTGCAATTCAGAGTTTCCCTTGGAGGAGCTTTTCAAATGCAAGGACTGCAAATCAACAATCTGCAACACTTGCCTCACGAAGGAACACGAGGGCCATGAAACAATCGCCACGAAGCCGAAGGACATGTCCGAATTCATCTTCGCCAAGACGACGAAGCGCTTCGATGCGCTGGTGGCCGGAAACGAGCGCAACATTCGCGTGTTGAACACGGATATTGGCGACAAGATGAAGGAATTTCAAGCCGCTGCCCAGGCCGCCCTCGATCGAATGAAGTTGGAGCCGGAGCGCTCGGTTGAACTCGCCCACCAGGTCAACGAAGCCGCCGACGAGTTCGAGCGTATTTGTGAGAAGGCGTATCCGGTGACGCGTAAGATGAACGACGAATTCGACACGCTCATTACGCAGTTTGCTAAAATTTGCCCCAAACCTGAGGACGTTGATGCCTAAACAGTGCCTTCTCACGTCACTGATTTGCGAATTTTCATTGATCGGCTCAAATTTTGATTTATCGTGTTGGCTCGTGCTTATCTTTTTGCTTTGATTTGAAAGGAAAAGATTGTATTCGAAAATTTTAGCTTGTTTGCTGCGTTTTACGAATCTTAGTTGTTTGCTCAAAATTTATTTGCTCTTACTGCCTCGCTAATTATGTAGCTTTACTAGGGTTTTCGCAACGTCTTGTTGAAAAAGTCACAATTTTCTGAATACATATCGCTTTCCTCATTTCAATCGTTCTCTGTTTCCCTTCAATAAATTAAAACAAGCTTTTAGAAACAAAAATGAAGGGTCCGATCGCCATCCTCGGCGCGCGATCTCTACTCGGGCGGCATGTCGTCAACATCTTCCAAGAGCTGCACCCGGACATTGCCCTCGAAATGTGGACCCAGTCTGATGGTAAAAACACGTTTTTTTTTCACTTTTTTTCTGCTTTTTAGGTGTTGGCAACGTCAATTCAGTGAAACGTCTGATCGCCTGCATCTCCGAGGCCGAGCTGGTACTTTGAAAATTATATTCTGCAACTTTTGCTTTAGATCATCAACTGCCACGAGGCGCGCGACTTGTCGATGGCGCCGGACCGCGAGGCCCTGCATTCCCACAATGAGCAATTCGTCGCCGAGGTCTTGCGCAACAGCACGGCGCCGATCATCCACATTTCGTCGACCCTCGTCCAGGTATCGAATTTACAGATTATTAACTTTTCGCGCTATGTTAGCTATTTCCACCCTTTTTAGTGCTCCGACTTCTGGCCGAACACCTACGAGCCGGAGCGCGAGGCCAGCAAGTACGAATCGCGTTGGCCGTGCAAGGTAAATTACTTTTTGTACTCGGTTCAACTTGATTTTAGGCTTACTGCAAGTCGAAACACCTCGCCGAACAAGAACTATTCGCCTCGCGCAGATCGGCCGTTGTCTTGAGGTTTTATAACTCTAAAACCTATTTATTTTGGTTTAGGATCCCGTTCCTATACGGCGAGGAGGACTGGGGCTCCCCGGTGACTGATGCGGTGATGGCCGCCAACATTTTCGGCTCAATCCCGAATATTGGCGATCGCGGCGGCGCTTTTCAGGTATTTTCATCACTCTTTCCTATCTAATTTTTAGATGGCTTATGCGGGCAACGTGGCGAACAAGGTCCGACTCGCCGCCGTCGAATTGTTGAAGGGCTCGTTCCGGGAACGAGAGGTAAAACCTTAAAAAAATTTCTTTCTATAGTTTTTTAGATTATTATTGTTGGAGACGATACTCCGGTCGGTGATGTCTACGACAACGTCGTCGAGGCGGTGGCAAAGGTTTATTTTTCCTTTCTTCGCTTTAATTCTGATTTTTTAGAACCCGAAACGCCCAATGTCTACCTACAATCTGCCGTTCTTGCCGCTCTACTACATCTACCTCGCCATCGGCTGGCTGCTGCTCGCCGTCAACAAGATTTTCGACGTCAGCGGCTTGTTGAGCAAGGTTATTTTTACTTCATTAAAACCATAATTTCATTTTAGATGCCGGACCCCTCGTTGCTCTATCTCATCTTCCACCACTGGACCTTCTTCAACACGAACAAGTCGACAAATCTGCTGCCCGACCACGAGGAGCTGTCCCGTGAATACGTTGTAAAGAAAAGCCGCGATCACTATGCCTTGGTAATAGTTTCTAAAACTTCTGAAATCACCTTGCTTTCTTTCCAGATGAACCCGAATCGCGTCCGCACCAGCTGGCAGCTGCACATCGAATGAATCGCCATCTGATTTTCTCGTTACTGTATCCATTGTGTTTTCCTGTGATTATCTTCTCCCCGAGCTTGCTGTGCTTTCATCGCCTGTGAATTTTCTATGTTGATTGGACGCGCTTCGTGCTGAATACAGATTTTCATTACTCTTTTTTGTCAAAAACACTGAATTTTCGGTTGGAAACCACGAGGTATCGGTAGCGAAGTATCTGAAAACAGCGTGTTGAGAGCTGTTTCGGGACAATTAGCAAATGTCGCATGGTTTGCACGCTTTGGCAATGCGTTAATTAACATTTCAAAAGCTAAAATATTTCTGATACCCTATATTCGTATTTGCAATCTTTTATGACATGGTTTAAATTGATTTTAATAGTATAACAAGTCAGCGAGTTTCTAATCGCCATTTTAGTTCTACACAGCTCCTTTTGCCGCCAAAATGCCGGCCATGCTCGAAGCGTACTTCGATGATGGGCTCTCGCGCCGTGAGGTGAACCGCCTGAGCACGATGATCGCCGAGGTGATTTATTTCCTAAAGACATACCTTTCCTTTTAGCAATACGGCCAGATACGCTCGATCCACATCCGGTACAACGGGACAGAAAGAGTGCTCTTCAGGAAAGGCGCTGCCCAGGTAGTTTTGGAGAGTTTTTTGAGCAACACTTTTTTGTAGCTCCTCGCCCATCCGCGATTCCCTTGCGCCGGGGACGATTGCCCATACTGTGAGCAATATCTGGATCGATTTGAGGTGGACATTCTCTAACACTGTATTTTTATATATGCTGATTCCAGAATACCGGCGACCCGCTCCTCGACTTCACTTTGCCTTATGATACCACGTGCAAATCGGCATCTGCAGTGAAAGAAAATACTATGCGAAGCTTCAACGAGGTTTTCGAGTTTACCGGATTTTGTATCTTTATTTAGACGATCCGCAATTCTGCAGCCGACCGCACCGCATATTTGGATTGCTCGCCTACGAATCACAGCTCGTCATTGTTAGCGAAAAAGTTCATTTTGCAATCGTTTTTTAGTGAAGGATATTTCACGATGCGTAGCGGACTCGCTCAAGTAAATTTGGACCAGACGCTCGACGGAATGGAAATGGTATCTGCTATCGAAGAAACGTAATTTTGGGTCTTTTTTGGACAGTTCGTTCCTTTGTAGTGCCCTCCCTGATGACGATGACGACGATAGTGATGGTCAACACAACGCTGAAACTCCAGTTCCCCAAACCGTGATAGCGGAGACAGTGGAAAAATCGCCGCCCACCGAACTCCACGATCATCACGAATCGTAATTTTTTTGCGAAAATTCATTTTTTCCTTTTAGGTCTGGCGTCGAAATCAGCATGTCCGTTGAGCCGCCACATGATACTGAAAAAGAAGAAGAAGAAGAAGAGGTGCTGTCCGCCGCCGAGGATGCCATGGACACCGAAGCGCCTTTTGCCCCAATGTAAGCGTTTTTTAACGCCATATCCCTTTGCAGGGATCACTCGGCTTCTGGTGCGATTTTCGACGAGGTGCGCGCAAGTTCCCCGAATAATTCTTCTGGCTACCAGGTTTTGAATTGTTTCGATTTGGCGAACCCATTTTTAGGGCTCCGGTTTCGACCCGGATGAGCTAAACGACATTGCTTCTCCATCCGGCAGCGATTCACCGAAGTACGCCTTTCAGATTAGCCTTGTTGGCTTTCTTGATTCGCTATTAGTGTACTTTTCATTATTCTGCAGCTCGTCCGTTCGTCACAGTAAAGAAGGCGTCGATCAAGCCGTCGTCAAAGACGAACAATTCAGCTTCGAACCGTTAAACCTGTCAGCCCGGTGAGTGGATTTGGCCTCGCTTTGAAAACTCTGCTTTTTTATTTGTAGGCCAGATTTTTTACGTTTCTGAATGGATTACGTTACTAAAAACCGCTTTCCACGAGGGGACCATAAAAATACAAGAAATCTCCTTTTTAGTGCCGAGGGAAACTCTTGCTTCGAGGTTTCGATGAAAGGCATTTTCCCGGAGCGCGAGCTTTCTGGTCTAATGGTGGTCGTTTGGCCTTTTTTAAGACCCTTTTTAGCACCAGCTTCTCGCCGAACGCACACTACAGGTCGCCGATTTCCCGGAGATGGCAGCGCTGCTCAATCAAGATGAGCTGGTGTGATTTTTCAAACGTATTTCAATTTCTTTTTCAGGAACACGGTTTCGATGAGCAAAACGACGATAGGGAAGATGAGCCGGAGAAGCCAGAGTCGGGCGATGACGGCTTCGACGACGATTCCTTCGACGATTGCCACGGCGAAAGTGGCGATGTGGCCCTCAACGATGCGATCGAGGCCGCGCAGCGTGGAGATTACAGACAGGTCGAAACTTTATAAATTTTTATTAGTAAGATACAGTGTTTATTTTCCGACCTACGATGGCCAATTTGCGACCAGAATTTTAAATGTTGAAAAATTGTCATAGGTTTCTAGCGATTTTTCGCCGAGATATAAGGCGACCTTGCTCTAAAAACTTCTAAAAGTGCTATTATGGTCGGGTTACTACGAATGTCTGATTGAAGAAGGCGAGTTTTTAGTATAAAAGATTAAAATTAGCCATATTATTTCATTTCTGGGCTTGTAGGACCTCCCTCCCCCCGATAATGCCAAAGAACCCTTTATTAGCTGAATGTTTTTATTCCAGCAATCGATGATCTCAGCCGCCGCTCAAACAAATCCAGCTGATGAATCTCAACAGACGGTAAAACGCTCTTCGCTTTCTTCAATTGATTTTTTCAGACAACCGCCCCGACGCAACGAAAATTCGCCGACCGCCTGAAGGGCATCGCCTGCTCAGTTGAGGCACCGGAAACAAACTGACCCCAATAAATTGTTGTTTAGGCGTGCCGCAAGCAACGCACCAAGTTCAAGTCGATCCGGCAGGTACTCGAGCATCTACTCGGCCGCCATGCGAAACGCTCGCTGCCCAAGAAAATCCCAAAGATTTGGAGGTGAACATTTATTTGGTGAAATAAGATGATTCTTTAGGTGCGAAGTGTCGAAGCGCTGCCGTTTCACTTCTTTCTACCGCCACAACCTACTCGCCCACACCAGGACCCGTCACCCGCAGGCTGGCACGAAAGTGGTTCCTACACGGGAACAATGGTGGGAAATTTATGAGTGTTTAAAAACCTAAAAAGGACAAATTTTATTCATTGGGCAGATTGACGTATTATTAGTATTATTAGTTCAGTGTTTTTACAAATTTTGAAAAGCTATAATTAATTTTACGGCAGTGGTTTAATAATAAATTTTATTCCGTTAGTGAATCATTACGGGGTGGAGGATAAGCCGTTATTTTGCTCAAAAGTATACGTCAAATTTAATGTCCATTACAATTTTCGAAAAAAGTAAATCGTTTTGACACTTTTAATCGATGAAGTTTTGAATTCCAGGCATCCCTCCGCACTGCTGGCCGTCCGGGACGCTGCCCGCCACTTCTTCCCGACCATCGAGAACCGTGTCGAAAAGTAGGCCAACTGATCGTTTGTCTTAACTTTCTTTTCCAGGTACCTCGTCTGGATGATCAAGTCGGGCCAAGTGGACGTCGACCCCAACCATCCGCTGCCCTCATAAGCCTTTTTTAAATCCCGTGTTTTGGTCTCCTTATCGTTGTTGAAATGGCATTAGCTTTCACTTGTGATTTACAATTCTTTAACGAACCGTTGTCGATATACTTGTCTCGTAGCTTGTCTGTTTTCACACACTGTGTAGAGGTTGCCATCTTGTAACCATTTCCCGTTGTTCGCCTTTGTGCATTGACCACTGTACGATAAAGTTTTACATTTTTCCGCCTTCTTTGCCGGTAAAAACACCTCTTGACGTGTAAAGTATTTTCTGTTATCTTAAAGTACTTTTGAAGCTGTATTATTTTATCGTTTAGCTTAATGTTATTAGCGTAGAAAGTAAAAAAGTTGCTAATTCTCTTTTTAGTTGTGAATAGCTCCTTTTTCCGCCAAAATGCCGGCCATGCTCGAAGCGTACTTCGATGATGGGCTCACGCGTCGCGAGGTGAACCGTCTGAGCACGATGATCTCCGAGGTAATGTATTACCAAAAAGCACACCTTTTTTAGCAATACGGCCAGATACGCTCGATCCACATCCGGTACAACGGGACAGAAAGAGTGCTCTCCAGGAAAGGCGCTGCTCAAGGCCAGGTAGTCGGAAAGGATTTTTTTCAGCACGAGTGTTTAGTTCCTCGCCCATCCGCGATTCCATTGCGCGGCGAACGATTGCCCCTACTGTGAAGAATATTTGGATCGGGTTGAGAATACCTGCGACACGCTCCTCGACTTCACTTTGCCTCATGATAATACGTGCAAATCGGTATCTGCAATGAAGGAAAATACTTTGCGAAGCTTCAGCGAGGTTTTCGAGTTTACTTGTTTTTGTATCTTGATTTAGACCATCCACAACTCTCCAGCCAACCGCACCGCTGATTTGGATTGCACGCCTACAGAACGCAGCTCATCATTGTAAGCGAGTCACATTTTTTTCCCAAATTTTCTGCAGTGATGGTTACGTGACGGTGCGCAGCGGATTGGCAGAAGTAACTTTGGACCAGACGCTCAACAGAATGGAAATGATATCGACTATAGAAGAAACGTAATTTTGGGGTTTTGTTTAGGAAGGTTCTATATTTTTTAGTGTCCTGGCTGATGATGATGGTCAACACAAGGTTGAAGCCCGAGCTTCCGATACCGGGAATGCCGAGGCGGTGGACAAGTCGACGAGCGCCGAACTCCACGATCATCACGAATTGTAACTTGTCTAGATCGGTTTTATTTTTATTTTAGTTCTGGCGTCGAAACCACGTCCCATCGGCCGCGACAGGATTCTGAACAAGGAGAAGAAGAAGAAGATGAGGTGCTGCCTGCCGCCGACGATGCGATGGATACCGAAGCGCCGTTTGAACCAATGTAAGCGTTTTTTTTAACGCCAGACCACTTTGCAGGGATCACTCGGCTTCTGGTGCGATTTTCGACGAGGTGCGCGCAAGTTCCCCGAATAATTCTTCTGGCTACCAGGTTTTGAATTGTTTCGATTTGGCGAACCCATTTTCAGGGCTCCGGTTTCGACCCGGATGAGCTAAACGACATTGCTTCTCCATCTGGGAGCGCTTCACGTACGTCTGTAAAGTACGTCTTTCATATTTGATTTGTTGACTTTCTTTATTCGCGATTAGTTTATTTTTATTTTATTTTGCAGCTCGTCTCTTCCGCCTGGGCAGCAGGCCGTCGATCAAGCCGTCATCAAAGACGAACAAATCAGCTTCGAGCCGTTCAACCTGTCAGCCCGGTAATTTGATATTCCCTTTTGAACCTTTTTTTTCAGTGCCGAGGGAAACTCGTGCTTCGAGGTCTCGATGAAGGGCATTTTCCCGCAATGCGATCTTTCTGGCCAAATGGTTCGTCGTTTCGCTTGTTTTAAAACATCTTTATAGAACCGACTTCTCGCTGAGCACACACCCCAGGTCGCCGATTTCCCGGAGATGGCAGCGCTGCTCAATGAGGATGAGCTGGTATACTGTTTGGAAGCGTAGGGTTATTCTTCTTTTTTTCAGGAAAACGGCTTCGATGTCCAAAACCACGATAATCAAGATGAAGAGCCCGACAAGTCGGCACCGGGTGATGACTGTTTCAGCGACGATTCGTTCGAAGATTGCCGTGACGAAAGTGGAGATGTGGCCCTCGACGAGGCCATCGAGGCCGCGCAGCGTGGAGATTACAGACAGGTCGGGTGTTATTTTTATAGGTGCTATTGTATTATTAGGGGGGGGAACCAACTTTTCCCTTTTAGTATTGATTTTTTAATGTGTTTTTTTTTTATTCTTGATGCTAATAACAATTGTTTTTGTCAAAAAAAAAACAAAAAATCTCTTAGAGATGAAATGGTCACATTAAAATCCTTGTAGGTTCTTTAGCAAGTTTTGCCACTTGAAGTATGGTTGAATTTTGCTAAAAACAACGAAAAATGGCTATTACGTTGCTAGGAGCCTCTGAATTTGTTGGGGAGAATTAGTTTCGGAAGATCATGCGAAAGCCTTTACTCTACATACTGATTTACGTATTTTGTACTTTAGCAATCGAACACCTCAGCCGGCGCTCCAACAAACGCGGCTGACTCTGCAGATCAATCTCAAAAGACGGTAAAACATCCTTGTGTGTTTTTATATCGATTTTTTTTTTCAGACAGCCGGCCCTACGCAACGTCAATTCGCCGACCGCCTGAAGGGCATCGCCTGCTCAGTTGAGGCATCGGAAACAAACTAACCCGAATAAATTGTCGTTTAGGCGTGCCGCAAGCAACGCACCAAGTTCAAGTCGATCCGGCAGGTCCTTGAGCATCTACTCGGCCGCCACGCGAAAAACGGACTGCCCAAGAAAATCCCAAAGATTTGGAGGTACACTTTCAATCGAGTTTTCAGCAAAAGATGCTTTAGGTGCCAAGTGTCGGAGCACTGCCATTTCACGTCCTTCTACCGCGGCAACCTGCTCGCCCACACCAGGACCCATCATCCGAAGGCAGGCACGAAAATGGTCCCCACGCGAGAGCAATGGTTGGCGGTTTTTAAACTATTGGTTTAGGATCTGGTTTGTTATCGGGGGAGGAAAATTGTACGGGACTATTTGTTGAATGACTTCGATTGCCAGAGTATTCGAAAATCTTTTTGAATGCCTAAAAATGACATATTCTATTATGTTTGATCAATTTTAGATCTGTTTGGGGATTAATTAAGTTTTTTTGTACAAATTTAGAGCCTTATAATTATGTATTTGTACTCAAATGCCGGTACGGAGGCTGTAATAATATTTTGTTGTTCATGAGTGCGTCACTACGGAATGAATAGCCGTTTTTTCTTCAAAATGATTCTTCGAATTGGATTTGCTATAAGATCAATTTCCACAACTTTATGTCAACTCGAACTCGAATTGAAATTCGGAGTTACGGCAAACCCAAAGTAATTTCTGTTTTTGACACTTTTAATCGATTTACTTTTGAATTCCAGGCATCCCTCCGCACTGCTGGCCGTCCGGGACGCTGCCCGCAACTTCTTCCCGACCATCGAGAACCGTGTGGAAAAGTAGGCCAACTTATCGTTTGTCTTAACTTTCTTTTCTAGGTACCTCGTCTGGATGATCAAGTCGGGCCAAGTGGACGTCGACCCCAACCATCCACTGCCCTCATAAGCCTTTTTTAAATCCCGTGTTTTGGTCTCCTTATCGTTGTTGAAATGGCATTAGCTTGTCGTTAGCTTTCACTTGTGATTTACAATTCCCTAACGAACCGTTGTCGATATACTTGTCTCGTAGCTTGTCTATTTTCACACACACTGTGTAGAGGTTTCCATCTTGTAACCACTAACCCGTTGTTCGCTTTGGTGCATTGACCACTTTACGATAAAATTTTGCATAGTTACGCTTTTATTTGCCAGTTGTTCAATACGGCTTCGTGCTGTTGGTTCTCAGATTAGTTTAATTAGCATGCAAGTAAGTAATGCGACTTCCGGTCACCCAAACTTCATACGTCTGGCGCACTGTTCTGCTTGACCAGCTACAGTACCCAATTGAGGATAACCTACCTGGAAGTGATGATCCTCGATCATGAAGGAGGAGATTCTGTGATGAGGCCCGGCCATTGCACTCCCCGGTCAGGCTGAACCACAACACCATCCCCCAATAAGGGATCGTGTACTTTCCAATTTTTGAGTGAGGGGTCCCGGGCGGTAGCGGGGACCCTGCTAATACGGAACAAGAGAGAGCGGATCTCTCCCTCTCTCTCTGCCTCCCTGCTCGGGCCACGCGAAAAAACAAGCTAACAATTTAAAGGTGAGTGGAAGAAGTTGAAAGACTTTCTTTGTGCACTCCCTGTGGGAATGCGTTCCAAAATTTGTACGAAACACTCTTTTGAGGAGGTCTCGGGGTTAATGCTAACCTCAAACTTGGGTAATTAAACCGAAGCTGACGAGGGGTGACTGCTTTTCTTGCCTGTCGGTATCCTAGGCATGTATCTCTCAACGGGCAAGCGCCCAACGAGCGATCTCTCGTTGTCTGGGTCCCCTTTGACACCTATCCACGCTCTCTCAATAGCAGCAGGCGGCTCCATTGACTGTAGAGACCGCAGACAACGAGATGCTCGCTCATTGGGTGCCTGCCCGGTAGCAGACATGGAAGGAGAGCACCGATAGGTGATAAAAGCAGTCACCCCTGCAGAGCTTCGGTTTAATTACCCAAGTTTGAGGTTAGCATTAACCCCGAGACCTCCTCAAAAGAGTGTTTCGAACAAATTTTGGAACGCATTCCCCCAAAGGGAGTGCACAAATGAAACGATTGGAAATAGATGGATTCCGTGTTTTCGAGGTGGCTTCAAAATGAATAAGGAGACAAAAAACCTTAAACGTAGAATAAAAAAAAGCCGCGCGCTAAAACTCTGTAAAAAGCCTACGACACTCGGGATTCCCAAGCCGTCTCCGATCCAAGTACTAACCGAGCCCAACGTTGCTTAACTTGGCAGGTCGGACGGGATGCCGTGCTTTCAACGTGGTATAGTCGTAGGCGATACGAATCGGGGGGTGGGAGGGTGAAAAACACCAAGATTGATGTATCCTTTCGTGCCCTTTAAGATATCCAGATCGCGATTTGGAAACACCATTTATTAAAAAGATTTCCTGATCATCGCCAAGGGATTGGAACACACTCATCCCTTTCTTTGACTAGCTTGTGGCCGTTGCGCACTTTTACGGCCTGGATGCCGACGCCCCGACGATTCTGGGCAACGTAGATGTGAATGTGGTCGAAGCGGGTCGCTTCGTAGGAGTCATTCTTCTCCGAAAACTGCAAAAAATAAGGCAGCATTTAGCACCGTGCGATGCGTGTCGCGCGTGCCAAAAAGAACCATGGGGAAAGCACTGCAACCAAAGCTATGATCTGGCCTTGCCAGCCCACCAACCTCGGTATGCCGAAAAGCTGTGGCGTCATCGCCGGAGCCAATCTGCGCCTTTAGAAGGTTTCGAAGCTTTTCGGGCAGTACGTATTCGGGCTGAAATGTCATTTTTAGGTTCGATTTCGCAGATGCCAAAAAACCGTCGGCGTTCCATAGCGGTCCATGGTGAACGTAATCCGGAACGTCAGAAGTCGGCTGGCCCCAGGGAGTGGACGATACTAAATTCGGTTCTGTCTCTCACTGACTCTCTCTCGCTCTCTCTCTCTCTCTCTCTCTCTCTCTCTCTCTCTCTCTGCTCTCTCTCTGTCTTCTTTGCTTCTTTCTTTCTTGCTTCTTCGCTTTCTTTCTCGAGCTCTCTCGCTCTTTCTCTCGCTTTCTCTCTCTCCTCTATCTCTCACTTTCTCTCGCTCTCTCTCTGTCTCTCTTTATCGCTTTCTGTCTCTCTCTCTCTCTCTCTCTCTCTCTCTCTCTCTTTCGCCACCTACCGTAAGGAAAGAAGCCACTAGTATTTCCGTGACTATGTCCGTCGTATCTTTCCAGTTACCTTTACCATTGTTGCTTAGCCACACGGATATTTCGGGAATGTGCGCAACCTAGAACACTGTGTTTACGATGTTGATTCTGAGCTCCAGCACCTCCGCGAATATCAGCCCATATTCGCCATCAGTAACCGGTGGTCGCCAAGCAGTCGCCCCGTCTCCAAAATGAAGCGAAAACTAAATGGTGGACATTAAAGAGGCTGAAAATTCATGCTCAGCCGCCGCTACGCCTTTGATTTCACACTATCGCGAGGCGACCGCGCCGTCTGCTTGCTAGCACTTTCATTTAAACGTGAAAACGCGTGAATGCCTAAATTTGCTGTCATTTCTCGCATTCTTCGGCGGTCTATGATAAATTATTCGACCTCTTGTAATTATCAAAATTTTCGCTTAGCAACGGACGGCTTTTTCGGTCGTTCAATGACGTACGCGTTGCGGCTCGCGGTCTGAAGGACCCAAGTGGAAGCCCCTACGGTATTTGAGGGCTTTTCGCCGCGTCGGGCGCGGTTGGCGCCATGGTGTTCTGGCTAGCTTTGGGGTGAGCCATCGTTGGTTCGACTCCCGCCCGCTGCAAAACCTTTTGCTTTTTCGCAAAATGCATTTTTCTCGAGCCCTTTAAGCGTGCAGCCAGAGCTTTTGTGAGCTTTCAGGGCTGTAAGTTGAACTTTCCATACCCTAGTTGGCTGACGGGCCAATTGCCGTTCTGCGCGCAGCATGGCCTTGAATTCCTCTGCCGTCTCTGCCATCTGGCCGGTGCCGAACGGCCCACGCAGCACATTCGGAAAGCCTATATTGAGTGCTTGGAAAAATAAGGGGACGTATCTTGCGTCATTTAAGTCTTGCAACGTACCGCTTCCGCCTTTGGTTTCGAGACGCAAATAGTGCTGCCAAATCTTGTCCCCATCAGGAATTGGTGGGCCGGTCGTTGGTGGAAAATCTGAGATCAGAAAAGTCAGGGTGGCATTAATTGAGGATACCTTAGCCACTGGGCGCAGTTTGAACTTTTGCCACAAGTCGATCCGGTGGTAGACTGCCGTTTTTTGGGTATCCGTGAGGTCGAGGAATGGGAACGGGGCCCGGCTTGTCATGCTGAAATCAACAGAACTCTCAGTTGATGGAAAACGTCAACTTTAAAGGGACTAGGAAAGGCGAGAATCGACCTCGATAGTTAGATAGGCATCTACCGCGACGATAAGTTTATGGAAAAACGGATTTTCAAAGCGTAACTGATTTAGTTCAGCAATAAGTCAGCGCTCCAAATGTCGGCTACACGATACTTATTGGCCTCTCCTTTTTCAAACCACGCGGGCAGCCGCGTAGTTTGGTTCGACATCACGAGCTTTTCACGCATTAATGACAAAAAAATCTCTTTCGTCAATTAACTCAACCGATTACGCGACGAAAATAGAACCGGACATCTTATAAGTTTGCAGTAGATTTATTTTATACTCATGAATTGTAACCTTTTTTGTACTGTGCATATAGCGTGTTTTCTTGCGCATTCCATTATTTTTATTAACTGTAACCGGAAGCTATCCAGGGTTTGACACCTCCACCGAGATAATCCTCGGCTTGTATCGTCGCAATAGTCGAAAAATGTGCTCTCGATAGCTCTTGGTGACGAGGATGATGATCAGGTTGTTCATTATCGAATGCGCGCTGACGTAGAGCGGAGCCACGCCACCCACTGAAAAATGGGCATTAGCTATCGCTTTAAAAAACTAAAAATCGATAAAACAAATATACAAACCGCCACGAAAGACGGTCGAGTTAATTTTTATACTTCGTGAGAACGTAAATTTAGCTCGGGGGTTCAGAAGCGCTTCTACCTGTCCTTTGGACCGGCGCGTAGCTGTCGAGATTTACTCGATGCAAGGGGTGGATTTTTGTGCTTCCTGTTGCTTTAGTACCTAAGCAAGGTAAAGTTATCGTTTTTATTTGATTTGTATTTATCAGGTTGGTAGATAAGTCCTGTCACAATTTTTTAAATCTCTCTATATAGCAGCAGACATGGCCGATTTTCACGTTTGATACCTGATTTGATAGGTCTTGGGCTGCTCTATAATGGGAGTTGCCGCACGAGGCCAAAAAGTTACAGGAAGCCGAGTTACAGCACCGGGAAGTTTTTCATAAATCTTGAAAAAGCTTTTTAGCGTGATATCTCTGCATAGCGAAATTTGCATGCGATACTTTTAACACCAATCGATAGTTCTCGAGGAGTAGATATCGATAGATGTTGAGATCATCAAAATTGGACACCGGATGGCCAAGATACGACCCCTTGAAATTTGGTTGATTTCTTAGAACTTTTCCCGAAATCCCATACATTTTACGCATCTGTGACAAATTTTGCCAGTTGGTTTTTGAGCGCCCGGAGAAGGTTTTGTCTAAATGTATGGGAATTCGGAAAAAGTTAAAATTGTTAAAAAAGTTAAAGTTAAAGTTAGAAATCAACCAAATTTGAAGGACCCGTATCTCGGCCATCCGGTATCCTATTTTGATGATCTCAACATCTATCGATATCTACTCCTCGAGTGCTATCGATTGGTGTTAAAGGTATCGTATTCAAATGGCTATATGTAGAGATAGCACGCTAAATAGCTTGCTCAAGATTTTATAAAAAACTTCCCGGAGCTGTAACTCGACGGCGACCGACTTTGGGGACCAAATCGGGTTTGCCCAGGTAGCGCGTCTCAAGATCTATCAAATCATGTATCGAAAGTGAAAATCCGACGTTTCTGCGGCTTTTTAGAGCGCTTTCAAAAAATTGTGACAGGACTTATCTACCAACCTGATACATGACATGGGAGTTAGGAAACGTAGGTTTACCTAGCGCAGCGTACCGAAACATATTACGCAGCTTTCTGAATGAATTAGATTAAATAAGTAATGCGGCATGGTAAAGGCAGTACTCACGGGCCCAGAACAGCTCCAACCATCTGCTAAAACTGCGCGCCAAAAATTGGAACATCATCGTCGCCAGGAAGATGAACCCGAATGGGCCGACGATGAAGAGGAAGAGGCCAAGCGTCTTAAAGGGGTCTTTAGCTTTTTTTTTGCTTTTCATGGAGCATTTTAGAGAGACGCTGTGGTACCTGCAAGAAAAACACGGTCGCAAATTGTAGGCGAAGCAGCCGGGTGCGTCGGCTTTCCGCAGGATGGGCTGGATTTTTCCGTATATGGAAACGGCCGACGTTCTCGTAGACGATAGAGAGGAATACACACGCGTAGATGGCGCCTGCGAGAATCGCGGTGACCGCCACCGCGGCAAAGTACCCCATGGCATCTGGGGTGAGTTCGATTAGGTAGCAGCCGACCTCGCCGCAGAGGTCGGGGATTCGGGCGCAGATCTGACGATGGTTAGGTTGCCATTTCTCTTTACCTCGCTCTCTGTCTCTCTCTCTCTCTCTCTCTCTCTCTCTCTCTCTCTCTCGCTCTCTCTTTTCTCTCTCTCTCTCTCTCTCTCTCTCTCTCTCTCTCTCTCGCTATCGCTCGCTCTCCCTTTCCTCTCTCTCTCTCTCTCTCTCTCTCTCACTCTCTCTCTCTCGCTATCACTCGCTCTCTCTCACTCTCTCTCGCTCTCGCTCCTCTCCTCTCTCGCTTTCTCCGGCTTTTTTCAGTACAAAATTACTCACCGCACTTTGGTCAACTGTCAAGCCGCCCTGCTCGAGCAGGACCCTTGATGCCTGCATGAAGAAGCAAATACAAAATACAAAATTGAACGCAAGAAAACATTCAAGAATCCGTTGCAGACGATGCCGCGTTGAGTTGACGACCTTTTGACGTCGAATCAGACCCGTATAAATAATAGCCGTTAGGAAAAGGCAGCAGCTGATGAAGTAGAAATTCTAGAGAAAAATTAGCGTTTCTTTATTTTCGATTTCCAGCTTCAGCAGCATGTATTACAACAAAACCAACCGCCACTAGCAACGCCCGAAACGGGCTGGGATCGAAAAACGTCGAGAGGGGCTTTGCCGCGCATTCCGGTAAAAATATGATTGGTTTGAAGAGGGAGACAAAGGTATCGCTCAGCTCGCACACTATCTGAAGCAAATTCGACTATAGTAGCTTTGCGTACGCATGAAAGTAGATGTCCTAGAGCTGTTGTAAACCAATTTCGCCTTTTAAAGGAGTTCGAAAGTCTCAGAATCGTCCCCCGCTACGGCTAGGTATCGCCAGCTACGCGCGTAGACAAATGACGAATGACGTGTAGTCGTCAAATTTGTGCGAAACTGGTTTAAAATTGTTCCATAGGGCGTTATTTGGCGTCGCGCGTAGTTGTCGAGGCCCAGTGGATGCCATGTGTTGATGTTTACGCTTCCTAGTTCCTTTAAAATCATATCTAGCACGTTTGGGATGATACTTTAGAAAAGGCCTTAAGGGTATGGGTAAGGTCCTTAAAGCTAGCATACCAAGATAAAAAATTGCAGCCGATTGTACGCCGGCGTGGCTTTCGATCTGACGTATAAAAAGCAATAGGCTGAAACAAAAAATAGTGTTGTTCCAATTGTCCAGAACAAAGTGTAAGTTATAGAAATTATCGATTCGCCGGTAGATGTTGGGAGGAACATTGCGGAATACTTTTTATTGAAGTTTGGATACGGAATGCACCGTTGAGCAGGTGGATTTCGTAATTTAACAGCTGCGGTTGCGAATAAGTAGGAAGATAACACTGCAAATAATTGGTGGAAAGCTGCTCAGGGAATAACAGGTACTCTATGTGAAAACGCTGTTTTAGAGTGAGGGAGGGTCAATGAAAGAGAGAGAAAGAACGAGAGAGAGAGAGAGAGAGAGAGAGAGGGAGAGAGAGAGAGAGAGAGAGAGGGAGCGAGACCGACACGGAAGTGAGATTAGCCTTAAGCTTCGCCCCGGAAATCGCGTCAGTTTTGCGAACTCAATTTTTATTTCGAATCTTGACGTTTCCTCTCAGATTTTATTCGATAAAATTGACTAGGCGCCGATCTTTGTCTTTCCGGATTATCTCTTACTCTCCATCTTTCCATCTCTCCCTCTCTCCCTCTCTCTCTCTCTCTCCCTCTCTCTCTCTCTCTCTCTCTCTCTCTCTCTCTCTCTCTCTATAGCTTTCCCCTTCCGGTGACTCATTTTTGCAGAATTCGAGGCTAGCTTATCGCAGAGATTCGCGCCCCGAAGGCGTCTTTGTTTTGGGGTAATTATATAAATTCGGCCCGTTCTGTGGTTCCTCCTCAGTTAGATAAGAATTACCCAGGCCAATGCCCAACATTTCACGCGGTCGAGGGCATTTTTTGCCACCAATTTTCCATCCTCCTCCCTGTTTTTTAGACTTTCCAAGCTTTTTTTAAGGGATATAGGTTTGTAAAGCTGATTTGAAGCCCTATATTTGAAAACAATGGCTAAGAAGGTCTCGCAACCCTAGAAATTCTAGATTACTAGATTCCCTCTATTTTTGCTGCGCGAAAATTATTGAGGAAAAATCAAAAAAAATGGAAATTTTACCCTTTTCCCGTTTCTCTCGCTAGAAAAAAACGGTATTACAAAATCTGAAAAAGTTTCGCAATTCCAGGGTTGTCCAAATTACATTTTTTGCCGTTCCTTTACGGAACATTGCATCTTTGGTGCGGAACTCTGTCGTCATGAGCGATACGGCGGGGCCCCGCCTCCTGTTTGTTTTTGGGGGTAGAGGCCCCAAAAAGCCGTGAAATCCAAGAGGGGCGGCTCTCTTTTCGAAACTGGAACGCGCCGACAGGTTACGACATGTTAAAAAACGCAAATTACACTTTTTTTATCGCTATCGCTCTCCCCAACGTTTTCTTTCGCCCTAAAGGCTCGAATTTGAACTTTTCGTCGCGTTTGTCTGTCTTAGCCACCTCCATCACTCGCTCGCTCAAGCACTCTCACCTTCTCTCTCTCTCTCTCTCTCTCTCTCTCTCTCTCTCGTTCGCTCTTTGTGTCTCTCTCCCTGTTTAGCTCTAATTTGAGAAAATTTACTTAAATTCTGGCTTGCTAAATTATTATTTAATATTTTTCTATTTTACTATCCTTTAAAATTTTATCTCAATTCCCATCGTGTCCTTAATTGCAATATTTTGTATACTTTTCCATACAGGCGTTATGCCATTTAAAACGAAAACCCACCTAAATATTTTTAGAAAAATGGCTTTCCAAAAACCATCACGACTAACTTCAAATTCCACATCGTGGTGGACAAAATGCCAAGTTATAGTAAGGAGCATTAACTATATTTTTTATACATATCTTAATTTAGAGCACTTATCTCAGCCAAATGGATGTAATTTATTTATGCCTGGGCACGCTGGTCAATGTTGCCGGCGGAATTCTGCAGACAAATGGAGAGAGAGAGAGAGAGAGAGAGAGACTGAGTGAGCGTGAGGGAGAAATTTCACTACTTTAGAAATCGTTCTTCATGAATGTGGCCGACAATGTGGGGAATCAACTGCGAAAAGTGGCTTTTAAGGTACCATTTAGCGATTCATCTTGTATACAATCTGCTTCCAGAAAATCCTGGATCAGGAAATGGCTTGGTTTGAGAAAAAGAAGCCGGGAGCTTTGTATGCAGAGTTGATGCAGTGAGTCTGTCTCTCCCTCTCTCTCTCTCTCGTTCTTTCTCTCTCGCTAAACAATTATTCAGATCAACACAACGCGTTCGCCACGTCCTCAACATCCACCTCTTGCACTCGGTCCGTGCGACCTGCACAGCTATTTCTGGGATCTACATAGCCTTCTCGCTCAATCAGAATGTGGCCCAAATCGTGTTCGTCTTCTTCCTGTGCTACGGGCTGGCCACGTTTTGGTTGGATCGGGTGAGTCATTAAACTTGGGAAATTTATCAAATTATTTTTAGCTCCGATTACACAACCGGGACCATCGGGTGAAGACGAGGGCATCTGGGAAGTTATTCAATCAGGTAAGAGGAAGGGAGAGGAAGAGAGAGAGAGAACGAGAGAGAACGAGCGAACAATACAGGAAGAGATAGTGAGAGAGAGAGAGAGAGAGAAAGAGAGAGAGAGTGAGATGCGAGAAGTTTCGGTTATTTCAGGCCTTATCTTCCATCAGAACCGTCCAGGCCAACAATGCTCAGGAGTTCGAGAAAACGAGGTACCTTGGTTTAGTTTTTGCTGGTATATTTCTTATTATTTTTAGATACGCCCAAGTGCTCGAAGATACCGGAATCCTCGACAGGAAGAGTCTAATAATGGGCTCGACAATTAGCTGTCTCTACTTTGTCCTCACCCACATTTCCCACTGCTTCAACACCTGGATGGCTGCGGGGTACTTTTATGCCGGGGTGACGAGCGCGACTACGGTATTGGCCGTGGGTTTTTATAGTCTTAAAAATTATTGGGTATTTTAAAACCGGAGTAGCTAGCAGAGATTATTGAGGAAGGACTTAAGAAATTATCTTCACCTAACAACTTGTAGAAATCTGGATAAAAATTAGTTGGGATCCCCTTTTGGACATTCGCAAATTTTGGAGTGTCTGCGAGGGATTTTCAATGCTAAAATGTTTAATTTAATATGATAATTTTCAGATCGGAATGGCAGCAGATTCTGCCGCAGACGCTGTCGGCGACATGATGCGAGTGTTTTTCGAGTTCCAAAAGGAACTCGACGTCGCCCAGCCTTTATTTGATATTTTGGCGCTTGCGGACGAAGATGACGAGGATACGGTAGGCGATTGCATCTGAAAAACCAATAGTCTCCCGAACAATTCAGTCCGGGACCTCGAATTGCGAAATCACCGAGCGGATCTCGTTTAATGACGTCCATTTCACGTACCCGATGAGGCCAGAAGTTGAAGTATTAAAGGTCTGGTTTCTGGAATCGCGTAAAAGCACTAATGGCCATTTAGGGGCTTACATTCGAAAGTGATCCCGGGCAAATGATCGTTATCGTCGGGTCTTCAGGATCTGGGAAATCCACCATATTACAGCTCATTCTTCGGCTATATCGTCCGAATTCTGGAGAGGTTAGTTAGTAAAGGAATTCTGAAATCTTAAATTAATCGGATGAGGTATCCCAGTTGACGATGGCATTATGAAATAATTCCATTACATTCCAAATTCCAGATCCGCCTCTCCGACATCCCGATCGAGAAATATTCAAGGGAGAATCTTCGCAGCATGATTGGCGTTGTAGGACAGGAGCCGGTGTTATTCAGAGCATCGATTTTGGAGGTTTACTTTTACCTCTCAAGTTTTAATGGAATTTTAGAATATACGCTATGGCAAAGAGGACGCTACTGATGCGGAGGTGATGATGGCACTTCAGAAAGCTAATGCCTTGGATTTTGTCAGAAGATTGCCGAATGTAGGATCTCGCTCTCTCTATCTCTCTCTCTCTCTCTCTCTTTCTTTATCTATTTATCTCTCTCTATCTCTCTTCCAATACCTAAATTTAGGGTTGGAACACAAAAGTCGGTGAGCGTGGCTGTCAACTTTCCGGAGGCCAAAAACAGAGGATCGCCATCGCTAGAGCCCTAATCAAGTCAGTAAAACTCCAGAAATCAATAATTTCTGTACCTCTAGAAACCCTCGAATCCTGATACTCGATGAAGCGACAAGTGCCCTGGATAGCCAGAGTGAAGCGGAAGTGATGAAAGTATTGAGACGAAACTCGAGGAATCGAACGACCTTCGTTGTCGCTCATCGGTTATCTACCATCCGGGATGCCGACAAGATTTTGGTGGTCAATTCGGGTAGAGGTAGGGTCTGAAGCGGAGTTAAAATTGTGCTGTCACACCACCTTTAAAATTCGAAATCACTAGAAAAATCAACAATTTAGTCGTCGAATCCGGCACGCATTACGAGCTGATGGCAAAGAATGAGCATTATGCGAATTTGGTCAAAGCGCAAGTGTATGACAGTAAGTTTGAAGAATTTTCTGATGAATTTGCAAGTTATCACGTTTTTCTATATAGCTTTAAGGCCCTGAAATCAAAAAGCAATTTTTCGATAAATTTTTAGCACTGCGAAAGCGGCACTCTACCGAAGACTCCGAAACTCTAGAGGTTGAAGCTGAAGCCGTGGAAATGGAGATGAAAAATGCTGACGTCGAAGAAGAGGAGAAAGACATTGTAAAACGGCTAGAAAAAGGTAAAAAATTATATTATACGTTCAGAAATTCTAAAGAATCTCTGCTAGTTTGCCTCGGCTGTTTGGCTCGAATGCCCCAAGGGAACTCTGCTAGTTAGTCTTGGCTTTCTAGGCCTTTTTAGCTATTGAAACGAAACCAAAAACTCGGTAATTTTTTAGAATGCCGTGAAGAAGGCGTAACCCCGGCAGGCTTCTCCCAGATCTGGGCTTGGCTGGAACCAGATCGAGCCCTGGTCTTTTTCGGGTTGTCCGCCTGCTTACTCACAGGAATCATGAATCCAATCTCCAATTGGATTCATGCTTATGGCCTAGAGGTACTGTGGAGCTACATTATTTCTCATACCGTGTCCTTCCAGTCTTACGCCCAAATCGACAAGCAAAAGCAGTTGGCCGCCGGGCAGCGTGGCGCCTTACTGGCTCTACTTCCGATTCTGCCAAATATGGTCGTAAGCATGGCCGGAGCGCTGTGCCTGGGCACTGTCGGGATACGGCTTGCGAATCGGTTGAAGGTTCAGGCAAGTAATATTGCGTAATTACTTCCGTAAACTACTTAGCCATTCATACCCTATTGACCTAGATTCATTGTGTAGTAGGACAGAAAAAATCGGTAGCACCTAAATCCTGAAAAAAATCGGTTATTCCGGCCTTCCGGGCAGCTACGGAGACTGCAAAAAGTAATCCCTAACCCTAAAAAGCGCAAAAAGCCTACGACACTCGGGATTCCCAAGCCGTCTCCGATCCAAGTACTAACCGAGCCCAACGTTGCTTAACTTGGCAGATCGGACGGGATGCCGTGCTTTCAACGTGGTATGGTCATAGGCGCAAGTGGCGGCGGGAGGGAGGTTGAAGTGTTGGGGGAGGAAAGAGAGCGCGGTCAGTCGAGAGGTACTAGACAGTTAGGGCCTCCCAGCGAGGGCGTTGAACCTGGTGACACCGACAAAATAGCAACTTTTTAGCTATAGAAATCGTATTAAAACTATAAATTAAATGCAGTAATCTCATTCAATATTAAATAAAGAAAGTTCTCTATTTAATTTAGTTCTTCTCCAACGTCTTACACCAAGATGGGGCCTATTTTGACGAGCCGAAGCACGCGACAGCGAGACTTGGAACCAGGATCTCGACCGATATCCAGAGTATTAAAGGGGTAAGGACTAAAACGACACTTATAACGGCTGAATATACCTTTAATACATACTAATATAACCTTTCTAGGCCCTCAGCGGTCGATTTACGAACACGCTCGGCTCGGTTTTCGTCATTTGCAGCGGGTTCGCCACCGGGTTCTACTATTGCTGGCCACTCGCGATTATTAGTAAGAAAAATACCTTTTAACTAAATTATACAAATGCTATAGTGATCGTAATGACACCTCTATTCGCCTTACAACAACTGGCGCTCAAATATATCAAACCGAGGTCGCATCTCGACCAAAAATTGAGCGAGGAAGCGGCGAGAGTAAGCATTTTTTTGGTGTTTTTTGTTTTATTCCGATATTTCTATGGTCATTTTAACTCTAAATAGATGACACTTACATCATAAATTTTCAGAGCTGTC
>JBBGBA010000294.1:0-70322 GCA_038088335.1 Mesorhabditis sp. LJ9110
GCCTACAAGCCTAAGCCTAAGCCTAAGCCAAGCCTAAGCTAAGCCTAAGCCTAAGCTAAGCCTAAGCCTAAGCCTAAGCCTAAGCCTAAGCCTAAGCCTAAGCCTAAGCCTAAGCCTAAGCCTAAGCCTAAGCCTAAGCCTAAGCCTAAGCTAAGCCTAAGCCTAAGCCTAAGCCTGAAGCCTAAGCCAAGCCTAAGCCTAAGCCTAAGCCTAAGCCCTGAAAGCCTAAGCAAGCCTAAGCCTGGCCTAAGCCGCAAAGCCAAGCCTAAGCCTAAGCTAAGCCTAAGCCTAGCCTAAGCCTGGCCTGGCTAAGCCTAAGCGCCTAAGCACTAAGCCTAAGACTAAGACTAAGCCTAAGCCTAAGCCTAAAGCCTAAGCCTAGCCTAAGCCTGAAAGCCTGGCCTAAGCCTAGCTAAGCCTAAGCCTAAGCCTAAGCCTAAGCACTAAGCCTAAGCGCTAAGCTAAGCCAAAGCCTAAGCCTGGCCTAAGCCTAAGCCTGGCCTAAGCCAAAACCTAAGCCGCCTAAGCCTAAGCCTAAGCCTAAGCCAAGCCTAAGCCTAAGCTAAGCCTAAGCCTAAGCCTAAGCCTAAGCCTAAGCCTAAGCCTAAGCCTAAGCCTAAGCCTAAGCCTAAGCCTAAGCCTGCAAGCCTAAGCCAAGCCTAAGCCAGGCCAAAGCCTAAGCCTAAGCTAAGCCTAAGCCTAAGCCTAAGCCTAAGCCTAAGCCTAAGCCAAGCTAAGCTTAAGCCAAGCCAAGCCTAAGCCCTAAGCCTAAGCCTAAGCCTCAAGCCGCTAAGCCTAAAGCCTAAGCCTAAGCCTAAGCCTAAGCCTAAGCCTAAGCCTAAGCCTAAGCCTAAGCCTAAGCCTAAGCCTAAGCCTAAGCCTAAGCCTAAGCCTAAGCCTAAGCCTAAGCCTAAGCCTAAGCCTAAGCCTCCAAGCCTAAGCCTAAGCCTAAGCCTAAGCCAAGCCTAAGCCTAAGCCTAAGCCAAGCCTAAGCCTAAGCACTAAGCCTAAGCCCTAAGCACTAAGCTAAGCCTAAGCCTAAGCCTAAGCCTAAGCCAAGCCTAAGCCTAAGCCTAAGCCTAGCCTAAGCCTAGCCTAAGCCTAGCCTAAGCCTAAGCCTAAGCCTAAGCCTAAGCCTAAGCCTAAGCCTAAGCCTAGCCTAAGCCTAAGCCTAAGCCTAAGCCTAAGCCTAAGCCTAAGCCTAAGCCTAAGCCTAAGCCTAAGCCTAAGCCTAAGTTCCATATCACATAGATTGTTGCATCCTCTACACATTAATAGATTCCTCTTGTTTATTGACATGACAAATAGCAGGTTTTTCGTCAAGTTAGAAGACGACGTCGACGGACTGTGATCTTTTTTGATAGCCAATGGGACGATTCTGCTTCATCCGTTCCTCTTCTGACATGAATAGACGTTCCACCTAAGAATTATAATTTTCATTGATATTGCCTCTCTTTGTTGTACTTACTTCTTCAATCGAGCAATTCTTTGTCTCCGGTACTGCTATCACCACAAAAATAAGGGCAATTGCTGTCACACCCCCGTACAGCCAGAATGTACCTAGAATCACGGAGATTTGATCAAGCGCCATTCTTACAAACCATATTTGGTGAGTGCCTGTGAAAGTGAGAGGAATGTGAGAGAGATCAACAGATTGAAGGTCCAATTGGCAGCTGTGGCCATTGCCACGCAAGTCGATCTCGCCCATAACGGGTAGAATTCTGCGTTCAGCACCCACGGTAATGGGGCAAAACCTAAAAAATGGTTAACAGATGGCTCTTTAGCTTTGTTCCCTGATCCCTGATCTACTCACCAATAGAAAAGAACCCTAAATACAGGATCATCAGGCCGATTGGCAGCATTGTCAGGCCGGAACGGCAGAAAGACGGACTCCATTGATATGCTTGACCACGGCCATGCTCTGTCCCATTAATGCATGGACCCGTCAATGAACGATCGTCAGTATCCATCGAAAATGGCACGCAATAGCCTAAAGCCGCGAATTCCCGTAAACAAGCGTAAAAACTAACCGGCATCAGCTGCCTTCGCCTTGCAAAAGCCACATCGCTCATCCGTCACACAGTAGTCACAGTTACTGAAGAAATTTGGGTATCAACACTAATATTCTCACCTATACGCTTTGCAATGGGCAATATGATTGACAGGGGACGCTGTATAGTTGTTGATCACCAGATCGGATTCTCGATTTATCGCCAGAAAGGCGCCACCCATCGCCAGCAACGTGGCTCCCTGGATTTGCGAGGGTAAGTTAGGACTTCACAATTTTCTTGAAGTATAGACTGACCACGCCAAGCACAGACGCAATCAGCAGCACCCGTCGACCCCATCGATCCACCATATACAGTGGCAAAAATGTGCACAAGAAGTTGACGGCTGTCGATTGAGGATGGTCAAAAATCAACCGACTAACCAGAGATCGCAGCTGAAATCCATATTGTCGCGTGCTTGCTGCTGACGCCGGCTGATTGGATAATCTTTCCCGTGTAGTACCTACATATTGTCGTTAAATTTAATTCAAATTATCACTAACATGATGGTGTTGATCCCGGATAATTGTTGGAAGCCTTGTAATACACAGCCGACAAGTAGCGCCTTTCTCACGTGGGCTGTCGTGAAGATCCGCCATAGCAGGGCCATACCTGGGTATTGGTTGAAATTCGTGGCTCGAGGGGATGAGGTATCCGTTTTTGATGGCACTAACCAGTTTCTTGAGGGACAGTGCGTCCCCTTTCAGCGGCTAATGTCAGTTCGGCTACTTCGTATTCAATCCAAGCTTTGTCGCCGTTGTAAATTTTGTCTAGCACCTAAAATTCTTAGATTAATAAGTGTTTTTTTTGCGTAAAGCTAACTAGCCGTCGCTTTGATTTTTTATGGCACTTTTTGGCTTTTTTGGCTGGTGCGCTTTGAGATTTTCACAATTAAGTGCTATTGGATTTCGTTGGAAATTGACGAAAATACCTACACTTTTGGCATCTTCAATCCGGCCATGTTCATACAACCACCGAGGCTTTCTGGCATGCAAAAGAAGACGACAAATTGAATGCCAGCCGGGATTGCCGCAAACCCGAACATCAACCTGAAAAAATCGCGGTGAAAAGGCAAAGAAGCTGCACCTCCATCCGATAGAAGTGGGATCGATATAGCTGAAGACGCCAGCGATCAGATTGGCTGCAAAAAGTCCGAACGTGATGAGCAGCTGGAATCCGGTGATGAGTGTGCCTCGGATGTGGGCCGGCGAAGACTCGCCAACGTACAGCGGCACAATCATCGACGCAAACCCTGAAATCTCGCTTTTTACTTGGTACGTTTCAGGATTTCATAAATAATTATTTGGAGAAAAATGATTTTTGGAGATAACTGCCCGGCGAAAAACTCAAAGATAAACGACAAACCGATCGCCAGCCCCAGCAGAATGCGGCCTCCCGTCAGCATGATCTTTTCGACGGCAATCGCACAAACCAGGGCACCGACGGTAAAAACGAAGGAAGAACCGATGATCATCTAAGATTTTGCCAGGGTATTCCGGGTTTTCACCAACCTTTTTCCTGCCAAAACGATCTGCCCCAGGGCCCGCTAATAATGACCCGACGGCAGCGAAACCTAGAAAAAAGTTTGAATCGCGAGAGATAGCAGGTTTTGCTTCTTTTCGTTGAGATACCTTATTTAAAGTGTAAGTACCGTTGGTTTCAAGTATCCCTGATGTCTGTATTACCTGGCGTAACAGAGATGATGACTTCTTGCCATGCATAAGACAATGGCTTCATCCCCCCGTTCGAAGGGACGAAAAGCATGGCAGAAGAGACAATGCCCGTGTCATAGCCGAACAAAAAGCCGCCTGGACATCGATACTGGTTGAATCTCAGACTAATGCTTACCGATAACGGCTGAGAAACAAAGCAAATAGACAAAGATGCCTAGTCGAGGACGATGAAGGGTCGATCGAGCAGTGATTGATTCGTAGTAATCTGTAAAAAAGCTATCTCATTTTTTACATATTGGTTAATATTTCTTTGCTAAATTTAGCTTACCACACTCATTTGAACCATCTTGCTGGTTGTAGCTGTTTCCGTGACCCTAAATTTACCACTAAATTTTAGTCCTCGGAGACTTTAGCAGCTAAAAGAGCGACCCAGGAACTCCAATGGCTTTCTTTATGCTAAATTGTAGGAAGTTCTTTAAAAGCCTTTTTAGGAATTCGGCACGTGACCAATTATCCCTGCGCACCATTTCGATCCAATTATTTCTCTGAAATGCTGCCCGGCCAATCAGCCCAGCTTCTTATTCACGCCAAAGGACCCAAAAAACAGCAGCAATTTGCTGTTCTTTCGATGAAGCGCAACATTCGAGAAATGCGGCATTGAAAGCCGAAGATCGAGCGGAAGCAGTGAAAAACATACGAGAAAGTGCGGTTCGCATTATCGGGGAACCAACTTTTTTATAAGGATTAAATTTTTGAAATATAATAGGGAATAAAGATTTCTTAGCCATTTTTACTATCCCAAGCGCAAAAACTTTATGAGATTTCATTAAAATACAAACAATATAAATTTTTCGTCCAAAATTTCATCTAAAAATTTTTTCTAAGCTGCTTGTGTAGTTTTTCGACTTTAAATATAGTTAATTTTGCTGAAACAATTTTAACATAATTATGTCGGTACCATGAATTTCTGGACTGATAGAAAAAATTAAACCTCCCCCGATATTGCAAAAGCGCCGAAAATCCCAAAAATTTGCACGAATCGAGCGGATCTCTGAAAAGACAGGAATTGAGGGGGAATGGAAGAGCATCAGGTGTCCCAATTGGCCATGTTGCGACGTGAATAAATGATAATCAAAGGGGGGGCAGTCTCCACTCTCGTCGCGTATCTCGTTACCCCAACCACGTTCTCCCAATTACCGCTTTCTTCCAGAGGGAGGCAAGCTTTTTAGAAAAAGGTTTCTGGCTCTTTTCACGGTTCGGAAGCAGAAAGTTTGTTGCTCCTTAGTTCTTACAAAATGCGCTTATTGTTTTGCCTCTTTGGTCTCTTCTTTCCCGATAAGGTTTTCTTAGAAAGATTTATTCGTATTCGAATGAGTTTGTACAATTTTGCGGGGGGCTTATTACGCTTGTCGGGGCTTTCAATTACTGTACACAGATCTGAATGATTAGAATAATGCTTTTTATGCGATAGTTATCCGGCAACCTCTCGGTGGACTAGCGAAAATTACACGATCAGAGAAGTATCTATAACATTTACACTAGCAATTGGATGTCAACAATGTTATATTATGACTTTTTGAGCATAGATCGAGATAGTAAATGACAAAAATAATTATGCTTCCATATTGTCCGGCTCGGGTTGTTTCTCCTCCTCTTCGGTTTGTTCGTCCACTTCAGCCTCAGCCGCTGGAGGAGGATCAGCTACAGTAGACGTGGATGGGACGGGATCTGGCGGGTTTTGAGGGGGCATCTCCCGCTCGAGCTCTTTGATTCGGGCCTCGCGCTCTTTCTCCTTCTCCAGGCTTCTTCCTCCATTCGCCGGATGCTGAATGGATTCATTAAAGTGAGAAGTTAAAGTGTAATTTTATCGTTTTTTGATGCTTTCAAACGGTTTTAACTTGCTCGTTCTGGATGTTACGCCTACCTAAAAGGCGTCCGGACGCTGATGCTTACAATTCGCCCCGAGTCGTTGTCATCAAAATCCTAAACTTGATTTTCTACGTCTAGCTGGTATAACGCACCCGGAAGGTCACTTTCCTCCCAGTCGCCTTATCCTGGATCCACACTTCGATACCGTCACTCTCCGAGAATTTCTAAAATTTGCTATCGTTTCCAGAACTTGAATCTACCTTTGTCCGCAACCGCATCCGTTTCGTCCGCATCAATTCGGCACGCGTTGCGCACAGCGCCAAATATAGGCTCGTCGGACGTAGGTGTAATTTGTCGGCTTTCCAGGTTACCTGAAACCAGGATGGTGTATTCGGCTATTTTTGGTGCTGGACTGTTAACCGGGGGGGCGGGGGAGGACAGCTAGGTTTTATTTTTTTCGCCTCCATCTACCTGTTAAGCATAAATAATATTATTTTATAGGATATTTAGTAGTTTTTCATGGAAAAATTTCCGAGCAAATTTTCATGATTTTGGTTTGGTTTCCACAGATAACTCTACCCACCATGATATCGCGGCTTTTCAAATGCAGTTGCTCAACGAACGGGATCATTGCCTGCTCGGTGATTCGTCGGCATCGTATCAGGATCATTTTGCGCAACAGAAGCGAGTGCTAAAAAGATTTTTAGGTCCTGAGCATTGCCGAATTCGTTATTTTCTCTTCTCTTCGACCCACCGTGTTCATATGCATCAGAAATTCGTTGCTCGCCTCGTCGCAGTTGATCAACTTCAGCTCGTGGACGCGGGGCCATGTTCCTGCCTGTAAAATGGTCATATTATATTCACGATGATTTAAAAATACCATCAAATAGTTGTCAAAAAATGCAGGGTCATCAGCGAACGAGGCCTCAATCTTTGTGACGATGCTGAACAGGGCCGGCGAGGGCAGAATTCGTTTGAAGAACGAGCTGAAAATATTCAGAAATTACGCACAAAGTTGCTATAAAAATAAGGCAGATCTATATAATCAATTTTTGATTTTATGTTGCTTCGATTTTTAGCGGTTCATTTAAATAACTGCATATCCTTCTCAAACTCCTATCTTACTTACGTGGGCTTCGGATAGTTGATAGGGGCTTTCGTTAGAAACGATAGATGCGTCCAAATATTCAACCGTTCGAGCAGCGGGGCCACCGTATTCAAATCACGCAACGCCTCGAGGTCGTTGATCATCGACAGCAACGCCATTTGGAGGGTGCTGTAATGGGCGGTGATAAACGATCGACTACTGTCGATTACCAGCAGACATTTGTGAAGACGTGCATCACTTCCGACAACCTTCCATCGCATAATTCGAGTTTCAACCATTGCAGGCTTAGCGAGATACCCTCGAGTTCTTCAAGGGGACGGATACCTTCGTGGTCTTTCAACACGGCCGCAACGATTTCTTCAGCTAGAAATTTTATATATTAGACGATTGACGATTTTACCCGAGTTTTTAAAGCTAAAAAATTGATAAAAAGGTATGAAAAATTACCAGAAAGGTTAACATTTGCTATTTGAAAATTTTTGAAAAATATCTTTTCTGATCCCCTAGCAATCAAAAATGGTGATAAACACTTAAAGAATACGGCACATGGTATCGGCGAGAAGGTACAAATTAGCTTTCCACCCGTTTTGAACCGGCATTGCAAAAAGGGCCTCTACTCTAAAGAGCGACCCGACGATTTTCAGACAAACCTTGCTCCCTCTCGGCCCTCTCCCTTTGTCGTTCTCTCTCCTCCATTCTCTGCCTCCATCCCATCCTCTCTGGCTCTCCTCCATCAACGATCGGGCGAAGCGACGGGAATTTGCAGAATTTCAACGCCTAATGTTTCAAATTAAATGTTGATAATTCCAGAACTAACCAAAAATCGAAGATGTTCAAGTTTCTCTCGACTAATGAGACGAAGGAAACGAGCGAGGTCATCGATGGTGTTGAATCGGGCATGGGAGAAGCCAAGGAATTCGATCAAGGGCATCTGGAGGCAAGGCTCGATACGTTTAGGTAGGAATACATACCTGATACAACTTCTCGGCTACAGTAACCCATTGTGGAGGGTCGTGATGGGTGCCTCGATTCGAGAATTCGAACGTTGTCACGTTGGGTGGGAATTCGATTGGGGTATCTAAAATTGTTGGGGTTTAAAGGGGCAAGAAATTCAAAATCTAGTTTGTAAAAATTGAAAGGTGATGCCGGAAACTACCAGAAAATTGATTTCGTGGCGAAAAACGCAAAATCCTTGGGAAAAATCGGAATGAAATCGACTTTTTGAGGGCGCGTAGATTACATGCCGTGATGTAAATTCACTACAACATTAAACGCATCAATATCGGTGATTACCGGGCTAATTTAAATAATTAAAACTTCTAGAATGATTAAAATGGCGTCGCGATTCCAGAAGTGGATTCAGAATTTGCAAATTAACGCCTTTACACGTCGTCTTATGATTTTTGAAAGGCTTAAAATCCAAACGTTTTATGGCAAAAAGCAGACATGGCAATCCCGGCCGGCCCAGCCGCACGGCCGAGCCGCCGGCCTAATTTCATAAAACCGGCCCCTACGGTTAAGACATATTCCGAAACCGGCCCCGGCCCAGCCGGATTTATCGTGATCCGGCAGGTCCGGCCGAGCCGGAACCGGAAGTTGTTCATTTACGTGAGAACGTGAATCTTATACAAAATTCCTGAAGGAAATGACAAGATTTCTATATGGGTGGTTTTCTTTGCCAAAAGCTAATTGATTGAATCCGCAATTTGCTTACCGGAAGCGAAAACTCATTCGGTCCGGCTTTCCGGCTTTTCAAAGCCGGCGGCCGGGGCTCCGGCCTCAAAATCCGCGGGCCGGACCGGCTCGGCCAAGCCGCGCGCTCGGCGCATTCAATTTTTCGCGAAAAAGCTGGCGGACCAAAAGTGCCAGGGATTGTTACGGCAACTAGGAGTAATTATAACATACCTCCACCAATATAAAAATTGTCCATAATAAGTGTGCGTAATCCGTTGAAAGCCGGCATCTGTGTCATCCTCACTCCATTCCACACATTTTGCCCATGCGGCCTCATCGTCAACGCCCCCAGTTCGGGCAATTTTCGGTCGAGATAGTCCAGGATTTGTTCCTGTAATTTTGTAGGTATATGTTGTGTTAAATCTAACGAACTGGCGCATACGGATAGACATCGACACAGCTCATCTTCATCTTTGATTCGGCTAGCTGATCTGCAAGGTTTTTGATGATTTTCTTGTTGGTATAAAATTACTTACCAATAGCGCGCTGCCCGAATTCTGACGATTCATACCACACTTTGGCTTCGCTGACATTCTTGATGTAGCGTAGGATATTGATCAGCTCATCGGGATTCTCGACGGTAATCACCCTAAAAATTACGAGATTTTTTACTCATTTTCCGCTCATAAAAGATAGAGTGAACCAACTTTTGACGGGAAGAGTTGCGGCGCACCGAGTTGAGCCAGATGTGCTCCTCGAATATGTTGAGCACGTTCACCTCGGCCACACCGCTGCTCTTCTCGACGATTAAATCACGGAAACGACGGTCAACCTACCAGTTTCTTTGACAACCCTGGAAAATTAGACTTACCCTGACGAGCGATGCCCTCTCGCGAAGGTCAAAGTTGTCAAAGACACGGAGCAACACTTCACTGGGGATCGAATCGAAGAAGTGCGGCTTCATGGCACGGATCACTTCACTGAACACTTTGCACACCTGAAAAGGTCCAATTTCTGTTGCTGGATTCTAGGTACTGGGCTATTGACGTGGGGCCTACTCCCAAATTTTCGCGCTTTATAGTGCGTTTTATATGGTTTAGAGGTTTTTTATTACTAAAAAGGCACGCAAAAATAAAATTTTCATTTTATTTTGACGAAAAACATAACATTTCAAATAGCTCATAAGTCTTTTATAGAATTCCTAAGATTAAAAACAGCGTAGAAACTGGAAAAATCTTGGTAATTATAATTATTTCATCAGTAGGATGTTACTAACCAATGATAGCGTTGCCGTCTGGTCGGCGTAAGTGAAATTGGAAAATATCCTTGTGAGAACATCTCGAGGAAGTTGATCCATTGCCACAGTGCCTAGGGCTACGGCATCGATCTGTTCGCCTAGCACATTCACTTCCATCATTGTCACTCCTTCTGTTTTAAGCGGCGATCGATAACATCTGCAAATTCTGTGATTTTTCAAGCCAGTCTTAGGGTTTTTTTCGCAATATCGAGGGGAAGCCAACATTTTCTAGGCCGTGACTTTTTCATATATAAATAGAGTAAGTGTTTCTCAACTATTAAACGTAAAAGCATTGCAAATTCCTATCTTAAAAATTATAATTCTTCAAATCAAGTATATAATTCTTTCGACCAAAAATTGCTAGTTTACGATAAAATTTCGTCTAAAAATTTGTTCCACGTTTTTTATATTGTTTTTTTCCACGTGAAATCCTACTATATATAAAAAAATGCTGGGTATCAATTCCTTAGTCAAAATCAGCTGCTTTTTGATATTAAAATAGGTTTTCTTATGAAAATCTCACCAGCCTCGAGAAACAATTGCAACTAACGGGAACATAAAGGTGAGGCGGCTTTATTTTTATTCAAAGGCTTATGCAGTGTAGAATATGATGGGGTGCGTAGCGGCTTTTTCACCCCAGATTAATTTCACTAAAAACACTCAAATGCTACTATTTAGTTTCTACTTCTGGACCAGAAAAAGAGACCAGAGTTTTAGGGGATTTGTACAGTATATTTAATTAATCAGGCCCATACCTATCACCCACAAAACCATCAGTGCAGAGGCAGTGGGTGGGTGGGGTGCCATTCATTTGCCCCAAGGGAGGGGCCACACATCTGCCAGTTGACCCAGCATCCGTACGTTGCGAGTATCGGCGCGTAATATTGTCCCACATCCCGGGCTCAACCAATCTATCTATTTGCTGTCTGTCTGTGCTTGTCTGTTCCCTCCTCTCTCTCTCTCTCTATCTGCCGTGATCAGGGATTGATTTGAGTCGTTGCAAAACAACACTCTCTGCCCGCCCCATTCTTCCCCCCTCCTGCCCCTAGCTGTCCATTTTCAACCCGCGGCGGTCCCTGTTTTTCCCAGGTTTGCCGGTTTTTTATATCGGTCTGGACCCTTGTGTCTGTCTGTCTGCCAGATCCCAAACAACACCGGGTTTTTTTTTAGCCCCAGAAATCTTGGATTTGATTGTTTGAGTGGCGGAAAGGGCCCGGGCTCATGGTCTAAATGAATTTACATGATCTGTTCATTGGGGCTGCTTTTTACAGGGAGGATGGCCCTTCCCTTTGGTTCAAAATCAGAAAAAAAAAAAGAAAGTGTTTTTAAAAGGTTTTATATCCGAGCTTCAAAAACTTTAAAATTTTGAACCTCGTCGAAAGATCTATTTTGAATTTTGTAACAAAAAAATGTTCATGTTTTGTCTCAAATTAAAAACAGTTATTTAAAATAGGAACACTAGAAATTCGATCTAGTAAGTCCCCCCCCCCGATGATGCCAAAGCACCCCTTGTTTCCAGTTTCTGAATTTGCGGGTTTAGATTGGTGTTGAACTTTAATTTTTCAGAAGGGTCAAAAATGAAATTTTAGTGGGCATTTCTGTTTCCCAAACCTTCGGGCATGACGTATGGGACGCGGACGCGATTGCAATATTGAGAACTTTAAGAGATGATAAGGACGCAGAAGTTTCCCGCTTTTTGCATAAAATGCCAGTTGGATGAAAGGGCCCTTTTGGAATATCGTGTTTTTGGATCCCGCCGGGATGTGGGGGGGAATTTTTGGGAAGGGGTTTATGGTCTTTTTAATGAAAACTGTTTTTTTTTAATTAAGAAAGTTAACCACGATTTTCACCCATTGAAAACACTGACGCAGTTGACAGACGCCGAGACAGATGGATATCAGAGGAGAATGTCCACCCAATTCGACACGTTTACTGTGAATATCAAGGACGAGATTGTCGGGTTGAAGGTATCGGCATCCGGCAATATTAGGGCAATGGTCGCTTAAAGGGGGGGCAAAAGGGGGTGGAAATACTTTTTTAACTTTTAAAAAGCCATATTTTAAATGCTTTTCATTTTAGCTCAAAAAACTTGATTTACAACGATTTTTAATTAGCAAAACTGTTCACTATAATAAAGTAATAATCATGTTTTTGTAGAAAGACCTCGAGCTCCTCGCGCTCACCAAAAATGGGCATTTCGACACCGGGAACGTGGAGGAGGTGTTGGCCAAATACCATCCGCTATCACGAACCGAATTCGCGGATGAAGTGGCCGCTTGTTGCAGGTATGGAGGGGAAAATATGCACTAGATGTCACGCTCCCTTTAATAAATCGACAAACCGGAACTATTGGCCAAAAATCAAAAAGTTCGCCCGGTGCGGGGATTGAACCAGGGCCTCGTGCCTATCAAGCGAGCACTTTACCATTTAGCCATCTTAGAGCGCGGGCTGGTTGTGCCTGAAAAACCATATATTTGATTTTCATTTTGCTAAAACTTTATAAATTGCTGTCGGTATAATAGGTAAAAATAAATCTTTATAGCTTCCTGGCGGAATACGTGGGCAGTGCAGCCGAAGAAAAAGAGGGCCGAAAACCGCTGTTTATCACGGATTGGGACGGGACGATGAAGGAGTACTGTACCCAATATGCCACCAATCTGCAGGTCCGTTGGTTTTTGTAGTTTGTATCCTGAAATCCAATAATTTTTAGCCGATCTACTCGGCGGTTTGTATGGCCCGTTTTGCAAAGACTTATACGAGATTGGCTGCCGTGTTGACTGCCGGTCCATTACGGTAGGATATAGCCAGTTTTTTAGGAAAATTTCTGCTTTTAGAGGACCCGGAATTCTCGATTTGACAGCACTTCCTATCGACGGACCATTACTATTCAGCGGATCCTGGGGTAGGTACCCACTTTTTGGAGCTGCGTATCTAAACATTTTACTCTTAACATCTTAGTTTTTTCGAATCTGGCTGTTTCGGCTAGTCTGAAAGTAAAAAACTACAAAAATTCTAGAATCTTTACACAAATTCAAATTCTTAAAGGGGCTCCGAAATCTGGTCCACGGCCCCCTGCTGTGATTCCTGGCAAATAGCCAGATGCGGCCGCAACGCGACCATTCTGATACTATTTTTGGAATCCTCAACGAATTTTGATCATTCCAGACTTTTAAATTATGAAAATTGATCAGAGAATCACCGAGATCGAAAGATTGGGTGCCTTACAAGCAGGGTTGTTCACGGACGGGCTCGGACGGACGCGGGCCCGGACCCGTCCGCGTCCGAATAATTGCCCCAGGGCGGACGCGGGACTCCGGACGGCCGGACGGGCTTGGAAGTAGCGAGCCGCTATGCAAAGCGCGGGCAGCCAAACCAGGTAATTGATAAGACGTTTTCGCCTTTTTCCGAAGCAAAGCAGTTTAATAAAAAGGCAACAACGATCAAATGTTAATTTGTTGCCAATGATTCTGCATGTGCCCGGTCATTTGCATTGCGGACGGGACGCCCCAGCCGCACCGCGTCCGTCCGGCCCGTCCGGGACCCGTCCCAGCCCGTCCGCATTTTTTTATGCAAATTGCGCGGACGGGACGGGTCCGCGTCCCGGGCCGGACGGACGCGGGCCGGACCCAAAATGAACAACCCTGCTTACAAGGCATTATAATCGCCGCGCACCAAACTCGTTTTGCCCCAAAAAGAATTCGGTTTTTCTCAGACATGGCAACGGGCCCGGCCCCCGGGCTTTTTCGGCCCCAAAAATTTGCATGCGGCCGGGCCGACGGGGCTCGGCCCCACTTCCGGCGGGGCCGGGGCTCGGCTTTTCTCGCCGGCCCGGGGGTTTAAACAAATAGGCCAGCCGGGCCAAGGCCGCACTCTAATAAGAAAACCCGGCTGTAAATAACTTTTAAATTTCATCAAATACAAAAAATATATTTTGAAGGTTGCCATACACCCCAGGTCTATGAAGCCAGATCAAAACGTTTCCAAGCCGTATTTCTACCTTTTGATCGTTGGGACAAATTAAAACCAATTCAATTAATTTTACCAAGATCGATGTTCTAACTGAACCAACGCACATAGAATTTCCATTGCAAATTTGCATATTAACCTCTGAATTTGGACGCAAATGCGCTATTTTAGTTTCCGGGGCCGAGCCGAATCGGTCGACCGGCCCGGAAAATTCGGCCGGGCGGCTCGGCCCGCAATTGCATAGTTTTTCGGGGCCCGGAAGTGGTGATTTTTTCATGCAAATGAGATTCCAGGCCCGGCCCCGGGGCTCGGCCGCCCGGAATTGCCATGTCTGGTTTTTCTCAAACATTTTACGTTTTTTCGCAATCAAATCGCTTTTTTGGCACTTCTCGGCAGTGACCGTTTCGTTTTTTGACCCGTAGGTTCAATCCCCGCACGCACGAATTTTGACTTCTGAGCCCCTTTAACAAAAATAAAATTTTTGAGGTAGCTTTTCCGTTTTTAATATGATGATCAGGCCTCATCCCCCCTGATAATGCCAAAGCTCTCTCTTCCCTATCGCTCTCTTTCCAGGTCGTGAATGGTGGGTAAATGGGCATCGTGTTGTGCATGATGAGGGAATATCGGATGAGGGTATCGATGCCCTCGAGAGAATGAAAGATGAAATGGGAACCCTCCTTCAATCGGGCGACTATTCTCAATTTGCCCTGGTTGGGAGTGGTGTCCAGAGGAAGGTAGTGTACTTTGATATCTGAGGGGAAATATACAACAATTGCAGGTAGATCGACTGACATTGGGTGTGCAGACAGTATGTGGCCATGTTCCTGTTGATTTGTCGGAAAGATATCAGGATGAAGTGAGGGAGAGGATGCATCGTGTCGATCCGTATAATCAGGTTGGTATTTGGATGTACGTAGGCGTATTAAAAGGTACTCAAGTGGAGGTTTTGGCACGATACCTGCCGCTAGCACCTCTTAACGGCTCGTGCGTTGCGTATCGCGGTTTTGCCCAATTCATAGAAAATCCATAGCAAATGAAATACTTTCCTCCTCTGTTTCATAGTTCGATACGTTCCAGATCCTTGTCTTTGACCCATCAACAGAATTAGAAGTGGAAGTGGTGGCCCATTCGTCGGGTACCGTATGGAATAAGGCCAATGGGGTATGGTTTTATGAATTTTGTGGATCTTTGCCATTCCCTGACGTCCCAGTCCCTTTAATAGTGGTATCTTTAGGTGGCAAGTGTTGTGGAGATTAAGGGCGACAGTCTGAAGCCCCCAGGACGAGTATTGGTCTGTGGGGACACTATGTCTGATATTCCCATGGTCAAAAAGGTACACGAGGAGAATCCACAGGTTTGTGCAGATTTTAAAGGGGATTGTGACAGCTCTTTTTGCTCGCAAAAATAGTTGAAAAAAGTCCATTTTAAACTTTATAAAGCTTATTGAAACTAAAGTAACTCAATAAGACCAAGACTAATTTAAAATTCGTGGTTTCATGGAAAAACTGCATTCTAAATCTACAAAATTATTTACCTTAACATGCTAATAATAGACTTTTGAAGAATCCGGCACATGTCATTTTATTTCGCCCGCCTGCCTTTTTGAATGACATGTTATTGAATTAGAGATAGAGTTAGAAATCCAGATTTTTTATTTTTTGAAAATCTGAAAATTCCAAATCTAAAAATGAACGATTTTCAAAATTTTCAGGGAGTAATGGCGCTGTTCGTGCGGCCAACCGACGCGATCCGCAGTCGTCTCCGCGTAGTTGATGATGAATCGAGAGTGTGCTTCATCTCCTCTCCAGATATATTCCATTCGGCCGTGGCCCGTCTTTTATCACAGTTACCGTAATCCTGGAAAGTACTGTATCTCCCCTCTCTCTGTCAGATATTTATCTCTTTATCCATTCATTGTGCCATCTAGCTCCACTCTAGCCATTTTTCTATATATTATTCCCAAATACGTGTAACCAATAAATTGCTGGTAGTGAAGAAAATAGCGTCTAAAAACCCGGAAAAAAATTTTAAAAATAGAGTAAAATGCAATAAATTTCCGGGGTCAAAATCCGCATTTTGCCCCCCTTGGGGATGGTGGTCAATAACATTTGTGTTTATGAAAGAGCAGAGAGGCAACGATTTTTCGCTCTCACTCTTTCTCTGTCTCTGTCTCTGTCTCTCTCTCTCTTCCTCCATAAACATCCTTTCTCAAAACTGACCATCTGATCATATGCAACACGTTATTAATTGACCTATTTCAGTTTTTTTGGCGTAAAAATGATTCGCCAAAAAAGTTCTATCCGCATTAATGGATGCAAAATTAAACCCTATGAAATTATAACCTGAAAACTGTTTTCAGGCCATTTTTCTGCTCCAATCTACCTCTATAAATCCCTGTTTTCACGTAGCGCCCGACGAATCGATTGCCAAGAAGATTGATGGGCATTTTTCCGGAAAAGGTGTTGGGATTCATCGGGGCGATTGGAATCTCTAGTCCACCGATTTTTTTCATTCCCCCGGGTCGGGTCATTTGCAAAAGTTTACACGGCCCACGGGTGGTTTTCAAGCGGCTAGGAGGGGTTTAGGGGTGAAAAATGTCAGCAGGTTTTTCTCTCGCTCTTTCTGTCTCTCTTTCTCGCTTTTAAAACCACAAAAATACCGATATTTTGCGAATTTAGATTACAGAAAAATGTTGTAGGTGTTTTGCACAGTTTTCCGTTTTGGATCTATCTAAATCTAATTAAGAGGACCATAACAATTTAACCAAAACGCGATCGAATACACCCCTGATAATGCCAAAGTACCGTTTCTCTCTCTGCCTGTGGGTCGGTCTATCTCTCTCGCTCTCTTCGGCTCTCTCTCACTCTCTCACTTTCTCTCTCTCACTCTTCCTCTCTCTAACTCGCTCTAGCTCAACATCTATTCCTCGTATCATTCCTCAAACTATTGCCCTCCACTACCCTTATCATCTTATTGGTACCCTCGGATGACCCTGACTTGATATCGCTATGGAATAAGAAGGAAGGGAATGGTGGGGGAGAGGGCCTTTTTACACAAAAGAAGAGAGAGAGACAGAGAGACAAGGAGTGTCATTTCCTTACTCCTTCTCCTCCTCCTCCTCCAGGTGGCCCTCCACCCTTGTCCCTCTCTCCCCAATAATCTCTGCCAGCCTCCCCCCCTGACCCCTAGCCAGTCTGCGGCTCATTTCCCCTCACCCTTCAAATCTTCTTCCAGGGGCCAATATTGCTTGCAATTTACGAAATTCTAAGGGGAAATTGAAGTTTTTTCGATTTAATTAGGTTTAATTAAAGTAAGAATTTCTAGACTTTTTCTCTAATTTTTTCAAACGAAATCCGGACATTTTAAGCTTCATTAAACCCGAAATACAGTATAATTGTTATCTAGTGTTGCATATTTTGTTGTGTCTAATACTAGTCGGCACTTTCTCTCATATCTATTCGATTCTAGTCGCTCTTCCCCCTCCGCCACTCATTTGCATTTTGATGCGATGCGATGATGATGTCTAGTGGGGGAGACTGACCCAAAGCCCCATCTCTTCACTCCGTTTATAGTTGTATACTTCCCGAAATTAGACTAGCGACAGTTCTTTCTCTCGCTCTCTCTGTCTCTCTCTAGCTCTCTCTTTCTCTCTCCCTCTCTCGCCTTCTCTCTCCCTCTCTCTCCCCTCTCTCCCTCTCTCTCTTTCTCTCTCTGCTCTCTCTCGTCTTTAGCTCTCTCTCTCTCTCTCTCTCTCTCTCTCTCTCTCTCTCTCTCTCTCCCCCACAAACCATGGAAAATTCACACGCTAGACCCGATTTCCCACGTTTTATAGCCGGCCCCTCGAGCGGAAAAGGCAAAAGCTAATGGTTTTTAGATCGTTTTTGGGCGTAACACCATTTTTGCGGGAGCTCTAGGCCGCTTTTTGGGCTGTTTTAGCGGGCTCCATGCATTTCGAGCAGCAATAATACGCTTGAAAGCCTGAACCCAGGCCATTTTCTATGTATATAGCCCAGGAAAAAAGGTTAGAAACCAGAGTTTTGATGCGTTGAGACTGATTTTGAAATTTCAAAAAACTTTCCGGTTTTGTTGCTTTCATAGTTGCAACTAATTTCTGTAAAATTCCTGTATTTGGAGGGCCTCTATTGTAACCATCCCTCGTCTCTATAGCCCCCCTTCTTGTTGAATGATATGAAGCTGTGTCAACATCGAGGCAATGTGTCTCCCCCTTTCCCTCCTGTATCTAGCTATTATTGCCCATTTCCAGGCTACATATACTACCTATTGTGGCGATTTCTATCGATTGAACATAAAATTAGATTTAAAACACTATTTATGACGATTTTTTAGACCAAAACTTCGCAAAAAAAAAAACTGTAGAAAATCGTAAATTGTCTATGTGATACTTGAAAACAGCGTTTCTTAAATTGATATGCTGATTTTAAATATTTCTATAGTCTTTTACATCCAGAAAGCGGCAAACTAATCCCTGCCTTAACTGGGATTCCCCGAGAAATGGCCGATGAAGCCCCCCGTCATTCATTCGGCCCGTCAGCTTCTGCCCCCATATTGCATCAGAATTCTGCGCTCGCATTTTGGCCCCGGATTCCCTGGGATACAGTTCTTTTCCTTGCTTGTATTCCGCACCTGTGCTATCCGCATTTCGACAACATGTTTATTTGGCGCTAATTTTGCGGAAATTCTGAAAAACAGCTGTTCTTGGAAACGTGCCCAGAACTAAAAAAAAACTAGGACAAACCAGAAAAATAGCAAAGAATAAAGGTCTCCGCAAAGAATCTCTGCTAGTTTGCCACCGTTTTCCCCAAGGGTTCTTACAAGCTTGTCCAGCCATACCGGCTCGTCCTTTTCCGCCATAGACTTTGCTAATCTGTCCCCATTTCCGTCAAGAATCTCTGCCAGGTTACCTTGGTTTACACGATATAGGGCTTCAAGGCCGTTCTCCTGAATCATTTTTGCTATCTTTAAAGTTAGACACCAAAAGCCCATTTGGATTAGTCATTTCAACGAAAATAGTCTTCTGAGTAACCAAACAGACTATCAGAGCCCGCATCTACCCTTTTCGATCAGATATCAACATTGGAATAGCCTCGGGATGTCCGATTCCCAGTAGTGTAACATTCAAGGCTTTGCCCTTTTATCCAAATCATCATCGACTTCGAATTGGCCGAGATTTTTCGTCAGAATTCGATTAAAGGAAAGCAGTGGACCAGGATGGTTTAGGACGCGGTTTCTTTAAAGGGACAGTGAATTTCCTAAAAGGCCATTTTCACAGCTTCAACTGTTTGTTAAAAAACGCCGAAACAAAGAAACCATTTACGAAAGCTGTTCCTAACTCCCCCAAATGTTGCCGCACTTGTCAAAAGGGACCCGATCGTAGTGTTGATTGGCCAATTCGCGGAAATGACCCTTTCGGGTCCTCTCTCTCTCTCTCTCTCTCTCTCTCTCTCTCTCTCTCTCTCTCTCTCTCTCACCATCCGGTAATGATCCTTTCTGTCGGCAGGATGAAGCCCCCATTTGTGGCTTCGTCGCCGGCCTCGGAATGGGCTTTGCGCGAGGACGAACGATCTGTTGACCAGAGTCGATCGTAGTTCCAAACAAATCGCTGAAAAGTAGGCAAAAAATAAAATTTTTGTTTCTTGCGAATCTTCCGAGGTTCGTAGTGAATTTTAGCCAACGTGTCTCAAAAACTTTGCCTTTACAGGAGGCCCTTTAAACCGCTAAAATTGAGGTTTCTAGCTGAAATTGTGACATTTTCATTTTCCGGACCCGCTAGAACAGCCATTAATGCGCCCCCAGATAATATTAATGTGTTGTCTAACCCTTAATTCGGTCAACTTGGCCTTTCATGTTCCTTTAAAAGGGGCGTGGCTTCATTTAGGAAAAAATGGTGTCTAATAGGGCGGGGCCAAGACGATGAATTGAGTCATCACATCGGGGAGGAGGACTGTATAAAAGGGACACCGAACCATTCCACAACATTCTATGACCAGCCCTTGGCCCCGATCTCTCTCTCTCTCTGTCTGTCTCTCTCTCTCTCTCTCTTTCTCTCTCCCTTGCTCCCTCTCTCTCTCTCTCTCTCTCTGCCATCCACCCACAAAGACCATTAGTCTACCAGCCGATGTCCCTCCTTCTACCCCCTTCAAAAGACATCCTGCCTTTAGAAAATCTTCCCATCCATAGGGCACTTTTTAGAAGGGATGCCCACCCTAGAACAATGCCAATAAGATCATTTTTTGTCTAGTCTAAATTCCGCCTGTTTTAAAGGGGTGGTGACAGTTTTTATGTTGCCCGCTGGGCAAATTTCTATGGCTTTAGATTTTGTGAGCTAGCCTTGTGAATCCCTTTAAAATCGGATAAATGGGATAAATTCTGTTTTTACTGCGCTCTTGAGCAGAATTTTTTTGGGAATATCAGGGTTAAACTAGCTATAATTTCGCTTTTTTAGGCCAATCCAAATTCTTCCGTGGCTTTCCAGACATTTAGCTGCTCTTTTTCACCTCAAAAGTCCCAAAAATACCATGCCGCATGTCGAGACGCCCCAAATAAATTACCCGCCCCACCCTCATTTATCCATTTTTTGTGAGGTATCTCGTCTGGCCCTTTCCTTTCCCTCTAGATCAATCGTCCGTTACTTTCCTCCGAACGGTGCAATCGGACCCAAAGGCTGAGAATGAAGGTGGGGGTATCCCCCTCTGCCTTCCTTGAAAATGGCTGTAAAATGGAGGGCAAAAAGATAACAGAAGGAGGACGGGGGATCCCCGTCAAAATATAGCTCGGAAGAGCTGGCTCTCTCCTAGAATTCTAGATATCACACCAGAATAGTTCACACATTATTTCTCGCACTCTCTCTTTCTCTCTCTCTTTCTCTCTCTCTTTCTCTTTCTCTTTTTGGCATGTCATTCTGGACTTTGTGTCACTTCGCGGTCCATTTTTTCGATTTTCGATTCTGTTCGTTTCTAAAACTCATCAAATTACAGTTTCCTAACTTCCCGTTAAAAATCTTACTTTAGATCAAAGTTGTAATATTTAATCCGATCAGCTTAAAAGAATCTCTGCTATCCGGCCCTACACTTCCAAGATATCTCTAAATTTTTCGTAACCGGGAAAATGGGGATTAAACGACTTCTTAGAGCTCTCATTAATGTGTGAACACGCGGTCATTTTCCTATTAAAGGCACCCGAAAGTCAAAAACACGTCTGTCGACACCCAGTGGCGAAAGGAGGGTCGAAACTGACGCTTTTCGGTCGTTAGGCTCTTTCTAGTTGCCGCCATCAGCTTAAATCTTAAATTCTATATGAATTGTTTATATAATTGATTTTTCATCCAGACTCGTTGAGTGCCGCTTTCAAAAACCTCAATCCGTGCCTTGTCCGGTCCTTTAAAAGCCTCTAGTCTTATTCTCTTCTGAATGGTAACAGATTGGCCATGTGCCCCCCATTCGCTTCTCTTTTTCTTGTTGACCCATTCCCCCTTCAGCCACTTATCAGTTTTTGTGTGCTCTCGAATATCGGCTTATCCACCTTGTTCTGCACCCAAGGCGCCTGTTGCCATTTTCAGAAAAAATCATAGAAATGGGTTTATAGAGCGTTTCTCGCTCTAGCTCAGTTCTCTCTCTCTCTCTCTCTCTCTCTCTCTCTCTCTCTTTCTCTCTTTCTCTCTCTCTCTCTCTCTCTCTCTCTCTCTCTGTAATTTCCCTATTCCAGCTATGGGTACGAAGAAGTACGAAATCGCGGCCCAATCTCCAAAAGATGGAGATGAAGAAGAAGTCGAAAAGAAGCTGGAAGAAGTCGGAACGGTCCAGATCCCGGATGGTGGGTATCAAGCGCAAATCCCTAGAGAATCCCCCCTTTCAGGTGGCTATGGCTGGGTGATAGTTGCCGCCTCTTTTCTGGCGAATGTGGTAGTTGATGGAGTAATCTTCACAGCCCCTGCTTCGTGTACTCCTCTTCTCAAGGGTGCCTTTCTATCGTCTGATTCTCGTGTATCGCTTGCCCATTCGTTGATGCAGGGAGGATATTTGCTGTCAGGTACGGAATTTAAAGTTGAAAATTGGGCCGGCTAGCAGGGGTTCTTTGGGAGAATCTGAAAGGCTAGAGCGCGGTTTTAGCGCGATCCGTCATGCAAACTAGCCCAGATCCTTAGAAAAGACTAGCAAAAGTTATTAGCTTATGAAAACGCGGGTGCTAGCAGAGATCCTGGGAGAATTGATTACCGGGTCTGGAAAAAAACCAGTCTTTGTAAAAAGGCAATCGAGCAAAGATCCTTGGAAGAGCACAATCCACACAGGATAGGCAAACTAGCAGAAGATTTCCGCGCAAGTGCAAGCTAGCAAAGTCCCTTTAGGAAATTGATGCCGAGCCAAAAGTTCACGTTCCGAACAAAATGTTCAGAAATTCCTAGGCAATTTAGCAGAAATCGTTTAAAAGCCAATCACGCGATGAAATCCCTTATTTTCTAGGTCCCCTCGCTTCGGCCCTTTCCATCCGCTACGGTTGCCGTTTCGTGACAATCGTTGGGGCGTGTGTGGCCGCCTTTGGATTCGTTGCCTCGACGTTCGCCGATCGGATCGAGATCATCTACGTGACCTATGGAATTATTGGAGGTACGGATTTTGATTGATTATAGGGATTCAGCGTGAAAACACCAATATCTCGCATTTTAGGCGTCGGATTCGGGTTGATGTATCTGCCGGCTATCGTCGTCATTTCCCAGTATTTCTCGCAAAAACGTGCTTTTGCTACTGGATTGGCCGTTTGTGGATCGGGGATTGGGACTTCCTTGTTTGCTAATGTAAGTTAAGCACGTTCAAAAGAATTTTCTCTCGCTCTGTCGTTCTCTTTCTCAATCTCTCACTCGCTCTATCCCTCTCTCGCTCCCCCTCTATCTCACTCTCTCTATCTCTAGCTCTTTATGTATCTCTCTCTTGCGCTCCTAGAAATTGGAAATTGTTTTCTCATCCTCCTTTGTTTCAGCTGAACTCGCTCGTGCTCCAATACACGGATAACAACTGGCGTTATTTCTTCTTCTACCTGGCTGGATGTTCAATGATTGGAATCATCTCGGGTCTCCTCTATCGTCCCCTCCAACCAACTGATGCTCAGGTCGAACAGGCTGCTGCTATTGTCGAGAAGTATGAAAAGACCAAGGTACCTATTAATATTTCTAGAGTTTTTAAAGAGCCGTTGAAGGCAAAAACTTGTGGATTTCAAGCAAAAATCGATGGACAGTCAAAAATGGTGTGAATTTCAGCAAATCGAACATTTGGAAGGTGACAAGGCCAACCCTGAGCATCCATTCCTTGCCAAAATGGAGCAAGAGGCTGAGCATCAGGTAATAGCAAAAATTTAAAGGAATTCCCAGTTAAAAATCGTCACGGGGTAGGCTAGCAGAGATTCTTTGGGGATAAAAATTTTTCAGGGAGATAGAATGTTCTGAAATTTTTAAACCAAAAAATTATTTTTCTGAAAACATTAATTTTTCTACTTTAGTTTCCGCCTTCTTATGGAACCGTGCCAATAATTGGCCAGGTTAAAATTAGCCTACTGCGGTTTGAAATTTCCCCCAAAAGCTTGAAATCTTTCGAAATTTTGACTTTTTCTAGTTCTTATAGCCTCAAAATACGAGCGAAGCCAACCCTACAGCGCTTGGGGAAGCTTTTAGAAAATCTTACTGTATCTTGAAATTTTAGGGAGGCGACAAGGTGTGGTCGGAGCACGAGAAGGCCAAGGAGGTGGCCCGGGAAGTGCTGCAGGAGGTGAACAACCCGCTGGCCAAGTCGGACGCCTTCTATCCGGGCAGTACATCATCACTCAATCAGAGGGAGAGGACTGCTTCTGGTACGTCATTTGGAAGGAATAACAGAACTACAGATTACAACCAGTTATGCTATGAAACATTTTACAGCTTCTGCCGTCGACAAAGAAACATTCCTTCGTGATAACCGTCGATCTCAACTCAGCATCGCCTCGCCAAAGACTGGAACATTCACTGCTGTTAAGGAGGTAGGGAGAATCTGGGATTAGATACCTTTAAGGTGGTGTTAGTTGCTTTAAAGGGATTGGCAAGGTATTTTTGCCATGGATTTAGCTATGGATTTTCTTCGGGCTTGACCGTACCGCAACCGCATCGCCTTTGTCCTTGGCCAAAGGCCTCGGTTACTCAAGGAAAGGTTGACGCCTTCCATGTCGCGTTGTGGTTGGAAAGACCATCTCGCCACACGTCCTTTTAAGGGGCCTGGCAAGCCATGGCTATGGATTTTCTGCGACAGCGACGCGACACGCAACGCGTCTGTCTTTTTACCGTCTTCAAAAGGCCGTAAATTAAACTTCTAATCGATCACGCAACTAAAACGTAGCGTGTTGCGTAACGTAGCCCAATCAAATTCGCTAAATTGCGAAAAACTTATCCTTTAAAGAACTTTGCCTATAAAATAACTTTCAAGGAGCGTTAAAGGCAAACCTAAAAACTTTATTTTTTATAGTTCCTGAAGGGAATGGTTGATATGGAACAGATGCGTCGTCCCTCATTCCTTCTGCTGGCCCTCTCCGGATTCTTGACAATGACATGTTTCTATGTCCCATTTGCATTCCTTGGAAAACACGTCGATCGGCAAGCCCTTATCACCTCTCATTAATGCATCAATCTATTCCAGCGTCGAGGCCCATTCCAACGAGACATATACGGTACTACAGAAGGATATGCCCATTACTGTCCTTGGCTTTGTCAACATTGGCTTCAGGATTCTGTGCGGGTACGGAAATTTTGCGAATTTTTGGATTTTGCCGGAAAAGTGAAAATTTGTACGGGCAGCTAGCAGAAAAATTTAGGACCGGAAATTCATTTTACAGATGATTTCGCGAAAAAACGCGTTCGGCAGTCTAGCAGAGACCATTTGAGGCCAAACAAAATTAGCGGGCAGGCTAGCAGAGGTTCCTAGGGAAACTACTATGAAGAACCACTCCTCGAGACTAGCTAGCAGAGCTTCTTGGCAAGCTAGCAGAGACCTTTTTGGAAAGCATAAATCGGTCTCAGAACTTGTGGCAAGCTAGCAGAGACCATTTATCCGAAAAATCCATAAATCTCAAACTGTTTGCACTAGCAAATGGCACGCTGGCAGAAATCTCTTCTGAATAAACGATCGTAATCAATTACACCCCTATTTTCAGACGTATCTCCGACAGTCCGGATATCGATTCATCCCTGGTCTCAGCCATTGCACTAATGGGTGCTGGTTCAATCATGGTTGCCGTCCCGCTCTTCTCTCATTATTGGAATTTCATCGCCTTCACCGTGCCGTTCGCCTTCGGAATTGGTTAGTAGTGAATTAGCTACAAAAATAATATTTTATTGACGGAAAATCACAAAAAAATTGGATTTTTTTGAAAATTTCGGATCCTTCAATGATAATAAATTCTCTATAAAATATAGAACACCTAATAATTTTAAATTTTAGCCTGCTTTGCCGCCCTCCGCTCGGTGATGTGTGTGGATTTGTGGGGCACTCAGAAGTTGTCTTCCTCCTTCGGCACCCTGATGTTGTTCATGGGATTCGGCGCACTTCTCGGCTCGCCATGTGCTGGTCAGTTGGCTTTTAAAGGGTCTTTAAAGGGACTGGCAAGACAAGGCTATGGATTTCCCATGAGCATGGAGCAAACCTTTCTATTGCGTAATGAACGCTTCGCTCGCATTGCGAGTTGCGCCTAGTAACTAGACAAAAGCCAAAACCAATAATCTGTAGACAAGGCTTCGCCGGTATTTTTTAAAGGTATGGCGACAGCTAGGTGAAACCACACCCCCTTTTCAGCGATCATCAAGGATTTCTCCGGAATTTCGACCTGAGCTTCTACGTCATGGGATCGCTGATGGTGCTTTCTGGTGGGTGTTTGTCATTTTTTTAAGACGCTAGCTGGATAAAAATAGTGTTTGTATCTTTTTAAAACTTCTTTAAATTAATGAATTTCAAATTACATGAATCGTTTCGATTTAAAAACTCGATTTTTTAGTTTTTAGATAGTTTAAAGATTTTGTAAATGAAAATTCAAATAATTTACGGATTTCAGGTCTCGTGTGCGTTCCGCTGAAGCGTATCCGCGCCTGGGAGATCGAGAGGGAGACCCGCACGGCTCCCGTGGAATTGCAGCCACTCAACGCATAAATTCAAATGCAAAATTGTCTATTAAAGGGACCGGGAAGGCTGGATTTTAGCAAAAAAAAATAAATTGAGATCTAGAAGCCCTAGAGTTTTTCAATTCATAGAATCTAGCCATCAACGTCTCTTTAAAAGCTGAATTGTCCTTTTTTTCTACAAACTTACAAAACGAGATTTTTACCAGTTGCAGTATTTCTCCAGCCGTATTTCGTCTTTTAAAAGTCTCGCGAAGGCAAAAATCATCGATTTTTGGCGTAAGACTACGTTTTTAAGGCCGAAATTGCCTTCGCGGTACCTTTAAAGTGCAAAACGCGGATTTTCCCTGATCCCCCATATTTTCCTTATGGTCTCTTGCCCCCGTTCATTTCCCCCGCTATTTCGCCTCTGTGCCAAGGGTCACAGTTCCGTTGTGCCTTCCTCTTCTTTATTTGAATCGCCTATTTTTTGTAAAGTATCGTAATTTTCAGATTTCGGAATAAATATTTTGGTAGGAAAATGCAAGATTCTGGGATGAATTTGACGGAAGAGGTGTCAGGCTCAAAGTTGGGAGTGTCATTTGAGAACTAGCGGTAGAGAGAGAGAGAGAGAGAGAGAGAGAGAGAGAGAAAGAGAGAGAGAGAGGCAGAGAGACGGACAGAGAAAAAGAAGACATCTGTGTCTCGTTTATAAAGATCACATTCCCCGGGGCGGCCCGTTCGGTGGTGCGACACTTTTTTTGGTTGGCTGGCCGGCCATGCTTGGCGCTTGCTTCTGCTTTTTCGTACTGTTAAAGCCTCTTCTTGGGAGTCTGGTAAGTTTTACGTCTGTTTTTCTTGAAATTCCTCAATGGTCGTTGCTAGCTTTCCCTAAACCTGGCTAAACATGAAGCAGAAAATAAAAATTCGTATAGAATGTCAGAAAAGTACGCCCGCAAAAAAATCCCAAAACATTGTTGCTCGTTTCCCTCATTTCTGGACGCTGGATTTTGCAGAATTGGCATCGGAAAAATCCATGGTGAATCTATGACCGAAATAACCCTTATTTCACTTGTCTTGCCAGCCCTTTTAAAACGTCCGTATATTTTCAGTGTCAGCCCTCCTCGCCCGATACGTGTCTCCCCGGATGGGAATGTCATAATCTCTCGACCAATATCCCCAGAATATCTATATTTAATGAAGCCCCACTTGGGGTTTGTCTATTACCAAGTGATACTCAAGCTCAAGAAGAAGAAGAAGAAGAACAGCCTGAATTTCACGAATTACGGTATCTAATATGCTATTTTTCTTTTAAAAGGTTTTAGCGGATCACTCAAAAACCAATGCAATCATACCTCATATTATACGCTACAAATTGAAGATCGAATAGTACGCAACAATCCGTCATTATATACACTAAATCATGGACAAATGACCGTAAAACCGGAAAGTATACGGTAAGTGCCTGAAAGGGCCAGTAACAGCTGGATGCTGTACTTTTTATTACGTATTTTCCAGTCAAAATATCCTATTCCGGGAGATGCTGCGGTATCTATTATTGGAAGATGCGGAAGAGACTTTTCTTGAATGTATGGAATGCAATAAAGAGAGGACATATTCACAGAGAGAACCCGCGTTTGCACAGATTACGGTAGGTGGGGCGGGCTATAGAGGGGGGCCTGGCAGGCTAGCAGAGAGTATGGGAGCCATAGCGCAGCTAGCAGACTCTTTTAGAAAGAAGGAAGGTCAGGCAGGGTAGCAAAGACGCCCCAGGAAATTCCTCTCAGGATAGCTAACCCTCTAGCTAACGGGCTAGCTAGCAGAGATAGTTTGAGAAAGCGCGTTTTCCAGGCAAGCTAGCGAAGATCATTAGATCCGAATTTCAAAACAACATTTTTCAGGATCTGTTCGTTGACATATTATGTCGTCGTGATGAAGAATGCCCAGCTAGAGAGATCTGCATCGACCACACCAATATTCACAAGTTATTCTCACGATTTTCCCTGCGAAAATGGAAAAATGTTGGGTACTGTAGGTCAGTAACAAAACTTGAAAACGCCCGAAAACATATCGCAATTTTATAATTGAATTTTTAATGAGATTAAATGGAATTCAGTATCTGATTTTCAGCCCAGTCACGTGGAGAGAATCAATGGATATATGGTGTGCAGTAGAATCTCTGCCTCTTCTCCAACAAATGCCCTTCATTGATGGTCATCCACTAGAGGAATACGATCAAAAGGGAATATTATTGAGAGAATGGTCTCATTCCCCTTCTATATCTAGAAGAGCTTCTTCCCATTTGAAATCTCTTTTATTAATACAGGCATTTAAGGCACATACCAAATGTATTAGAAGCGTGGCTTAAAAGAATGCAAAACAGAATACATTTCCAAAGCGTAATCCTATTTTTTTCTGCCGCTCTATAAATTTCTATTATTGATTGTAATATTTATCGACTGAATACGCAGAAAATGCTAGAACACGTGCAAAAAGTTCTAAAACTCAAAACCATGGCAAATCCGCTTTTTCTTATCACGTAGCTGGCTGCAGAAAGAGTCGTGATGGCGCAAAGTGTTATTCCGATCTCGCTGACACTTTCAGAACGTGGATATTCAAGATTTTTCGAAAATAGAGGCTTTTTTCTTGCGAGCAAAATACCGAAACGCATTCCCAGGGTCTTTCATCTTCTGCAAATATTGTTATCTAGCCCCCTTAGAAGACGTCGAAGACAGATGATCAAGGGCAGCGTATTCAGATCTCCTGGCGCAACGATTTTCTGGTATCTCAGAAGGAGGATTTTTGGTGTTTCATTGCGAGGAAAAATTTCTAGAAGCAAAAACTGGCGTGATTCAGCCTTCTTTCGCAAACGCTATAATCTAGCTTGTTCAGAAGAGGTGGAAAACAAATTCTCTGGCGCAATGATGGACGAGCGCATAAAATGGCGTGGATTCCGGGAGGTGAGCGCCCTGCCCATTCTCAAAAATGACACGCAAATCACTGCTGCTTCCGCTTCTCCTCCTGGCTGTGTTCATCAACGGTTCATTTGCGGGGCCGTTGGCCTATTTCTTTTGCGTAGGAAGTCAGTGTTTTTACTAACACATTAACAGATTCTATAATTCTATTCTATTCTATACTAACGGCGTTCAAAAAGGCAAAAAAATATTCAAGAAAGCTAGAACGACAAATCCAGGCTTGAAAAACAGTTCGTTTTCGATGAGTCGCTTTGTTAGAATGTCAACCAAAATATTGTTTACTTTAAATAATTGATGAGTATATTTAGGTTGCACAGGAGTATGTTCGGGTGCTGCGATTATCACCACCGGTGGACTCGGAGCCGTCGGAGTTCCAGCCTGTCTCGAAGCCTGTGTCGGGGGATGTGTTGCCGTTGGTGTCGCCCCGACTCCCTGAATTACCCAACTCTGTACTAATTGAAATTTTTCTATCTCAATAAACTTTTTAGACTCATTTTCATGCTAATTGGACTGACTGGTGACATGGCCAGATATTTATTTTCGTTTAATTTGCGTGTACATTGCTGATTTTGCCATACATATCCAATATTTCTAGATGGATCAAGACGAAAAAACTGCACCACGGCCTCCACTACCATCGTATACATGGAGAGAAGGCGGAATTGGAGGTGTGCTCGCTGCCACCGCCGGGTTGACTGTAGCCGTCGGAGGAGGACTTGTCGCAATGGTTCTCGGCACCTTGGGCTTCATTTCCTAATTAGATTGCAACATTCAAGTCATCAATATCCGATTTTTCTTCAATAAATCATGTGTTTTAAAGGGCAAGATGTGTTAAGCATAGTTTCTTACGCGAAACATGATGCATCGTCTCTCTTTCTCATTCTGTCGCTCTCTTTCCCTTTCTCTATCGCGCCCTATCCCTCACTATCTCTCTTTCTCTCTCTCTCTCTCTCTCGCTATCTCTGTCTCTCTCCATCACGTTTTTAGTACATAGAAATTACAGGTAACAAGCATAAATCCATTTATTCTCTCTTTCCCTCATCGATGGCTGCCCATTTTGTACAATACAGTAGTATCCGTTCCGTTTCCTCGATTCCCCTCTTCTATTTCTCCATCTGCATCTGTTTCCTCTGTGCTTCATATGCTCTTCTCTTATATCGAGGCCAAAATATTGCCAGAAACGTCGCGATCCCGATTGTCACAAATCCATTCCAAATGATGAATGGGTCTGTAAAATAGAAAAAATTAGAACAGGATTTTAAGCTCCAAAAATAATGCAGAAACGTACATTTCCACGTGAGTACCGTATCCATATCTTCATTATGCGTGACACATGTTTGTATGGCCAATTCTCGAGGGGATGGGGTGCCATTCGCCAGATTTGTTGTCACCACAAAGATTACACCCAGGATTTGACTGGAAATCGATCGATTAAAAGGTATTATGTTTTTAAAGGAACTGGAAAGCCAAGAATCGACAATTGCTGATTCGGATAGGTTACTGAACTGAAAAATCTGTATTTTCCATCAATTCTCAATGTCACCATCTTTTTAAAGGGGCCGGTAAGTCGGGGCTAGGGATTTTGCGATTTTGCCAAACGCAACGCGCTGGTCGGCCTTTCTATCGCGTAGTGGAATTGGACTACTAGGCGGCTGATTGACTGCGGCGCTTCGCGCCAAATTTCGTGGCCATAGGCAACAAAATAGTTAAAAATGGCTTTCCAGCCCCTTTAAACCCCGTTCTTTAATGCACTTTTTTCCTCTCTCTTACCCAATCATAATAATAAGCCCAGTTGATGTGGCCTCAGCCACTGGATATGTACATTCCACTCCTAATTCCAGTCCAATTGGATAGATGGCAAAGCCGAAACAGCCAAAACCACAGATTGAGGCGACGACCCACCACGGTTGGTTCTGAAAGGGAGGAATTTCTCATTTGGTCTCTCTCTCTCTCTCTCTCTCTCTCTCTCTTTCTCTCACCCCTCATACCTTCATGACTTGCTCGAATTTCCCAGTCTTATCGACGATAATCCCGGAAACAGCAGCTCCAACCAATCCAGAAACAATCAATAGCGATCCCATTCCACCGGAAAATGTCTCCGAATAACCCTGAAAAATATGTACTTCATTAAAATTATTGTGTTAGATACTGGCTACCATAATGACACTGAAAACTAGGCTATAAACATTTTTTCAATTGAAATTGAGCTAAATACCAATTTCTAAATACCTTTAAACACAAAGCCGGTTGTAGATTGTTATAAAGGGCATTAAATAGCCCAACCCCACCACCAAGTGAACATGCCAAAATGACGAAACGACGAGACTTTAGGCAACGCTTCACTCCCTAAATACGATAGATTCAGGGTACTGTAGAGAGAATTTCCGAAATCAGCAGGAAATTGGGCTAGAATGTAATTTAAAGGTTTTAAAAGATTCCGGAAGGGTACGGTATCAGTGGCGCGGACTAGGTGGATAAGGTATATACCTGAAGAAATGGTGGTGGAGGAAGAATATCTTCTTTCGAAGCAGAGACAGGGGTTGGAGGCTCATTTCTTGTAACGAATAGGGCCATTATACCCGCAAATACCGCCACTCCACCCACCACCGAATTCTGAAAAATAGTCAATGTTTTTTAACAAACCAGTCAATTTTTCCAGTGCTCACTTTACAGGGCTACATTCGATGCAAACTACAATCCTGGCTCAAAAAAGCCATTAGGATTACCGTGTCGGACATGTGTTAAAAAGATACCGTAGTCGTTTTTAGCTTAACAAAACGGTTACAAACACGATAAATTTTCGTTAAACAACCAAGAAATATGACTTTTACGAAAATCTGGAATTTTTCGGGCTATAGTAAGCTGTAAACTACGATGCTAACGCGTAAAAAAATATTCGAATTACCGTACCATGAGGAAAAACCTGGTCGGGTGATGTTCATTAACAAATACCGAAGCCACCATATACATCACAGCAATTCCCAATGGATTCGCCATACTCCCCAGGGTATTTGCTATATTCCGCTGGAATGACCGTATTCCATGGAATTTTCCAGGGCTCACCTGATCATCCGGGAACCAAAAAGCCGGCCAGTTTCGTTGGGAGAAACATGACAAATGGTTGGGCAAAGCCGCAATGCATTGCCCCGTGAACGTTATTGGGAACCGCTAAAAAACTGTAAAAAAATGGTTTTAAAATCTTTAAATAATTTGTATTTCCCTGAATGGTTTTTGATAGTTTCTAGCCATTAATGTGTGAATATGGCTTTTCCAACACTTCAAGGTCCCTTTAATTGCTGTATTTTTCTGCCAAAAACCCCCGTTCGATTTCGAGTAGCAATTTGTCAGTGAAATCTGTCCGCCTGTCTCGACCCCTGCAGTGGAACTGTCAATACGAATATCTCTCGCTCCGATCACTTGTTGATGGGTGTTAAGAGAAATTCCACGCATTCCTATCGGCGCTGCGATTGACAAGAAGATGGAAATGAACGGCCGGAAATGTTGCGAAAACGGAAAAAAAATCACTCTCTTTCTGTCTCTGTCTCTCTCTCTCTCGCTGATTGCAATTATCGATTTTCGTCTCTTCCAAAAGCCATAGCCATTTTAAGGGCCCTTGAAGTCGTAAATCCAAAATTTACGGTTTTTCAGTCACTTTAAAATCCTATGCTGCTACTGATTGTTAGGCTAGCAAAACGGAGCTAAAAATGTAGTAATTTTTTGAATTTGAATTCTATACTATTAAAAACTAAAAATCTCAAAAATTCTGACCCATTTCTTGTCAAGCGAATCCATGGAGCCGATGATACGGACGACATTCCCTGCCAAATTTGTCGCCGCTCCGAGCCAACACTAAAAACGCTCATTTTATCAATTTATAGGGCCCAAATTTAGATAAAATAATTTGTTCGCTACAAAAACCGACAGCCGATCGGATTCCGAATCGATCAGTCCACCAACAAGCGATGAATCCAACTGGGATTGAGAGCACCATGAATATTGTATTGAAGAAGAGAGGGGCGTTTGAGTAGTCGTAGAATTGTTTTGTTTCGAAGGTCACGGGCGAGAACGAAATCCATGTCTGAAAAATTGTATAAAGATCGTATTACTTTTTGTCAGGACTTTGCAGTTTCTCTTGCTGTCACACTCCCTTTAAAGTTTTATTTTTAGGGTCATCCAGCAGAGATTCTTGGTGGAAAACCAGTTTATGGGATTTGAAAGGGATGGTCCCATCTGTCTCTGGCTATGGCATAAAAACGAGGTTTTACTTTTCCAAATTTCTCTTTTTCTGCTGGCACGTTCGCTTCATACCACGCATTTTTAGGGCAGACCAGCAAAGATTCCTGGCGGAAATATGGATTTACAGATATTTTAAAAGAAATTATCAAATTTTTCGAGATTTTTGCACACCTTTCCAAGCTAAATCTACCTTTTCTGGCCTCTGTTTTCGATCAGAGCATGGTCCCCTGACTCTTCCTATCTTATCACAAATTCCAAGACTCAACACCCCGCTTTTTCTCAACACACCAGGTTGTCCTGGCTAAAGTTGCGACTAATCGGGTTGTTTTCTAGGGGAAAACCCGGATGGATGGATTTGCCTTCAGCGAGCCTTTAAAGGGATCTCGGCAACAAGTAACCGCCAGCTTCGTCTTTGGCGCAAAGCCAAATCTGATATCCAGCTCTGGAATCCGCTTTTGGTCGATAATCCATAAATTATACGTAGATTCGGGCCTTGACTGGCCCTTTAAACCCCCTCAGAAAGTGAAGTTACGCTCGATGGACGTAAACTGGGAGGGACACTTTCACCGGATGGAACCACTAGAGGAAGCGGCCAGATGTTCAATAAAACAGAGAGAGAGACAGAGAGGGAGAGAGAGAGAGAGACAGACAGAGAGAGAGAGAGAGCAGGGAGAAGAGAGAGAGAGAGAGAGAGAGAGAGAGAGAGAGAGAGAGAGAGATCTAACCTCTCGCATCCTTCAACTCACATTAGCATTCGAAAAATTGAGCAGCATCACCACAGCCAAATAAAACCATCGTCTACGGTAGGCATGGAATTGTGTCTCCGCCATTTTGCATAGATTTATGGGCTCAAAATTAGGCCAATTTTAGCGTTTTCAAGGACCATAAATTCAAAAACTGATAGCCGTTGTTAGGTGCAAAGCGGAACAATCGAAACAAGCCCCTTCAAAATTCGATTCTTCAACCCTTCTCTCTTTCGGGGCCACGTTTTCTGGCTGTTATCTATAGCGGCAGTCGCTAAATTCTCAGCCCCTCCAAATCTACACAACTACCCTGCAATACTCTTTGCACTTAGGGTGGGAGAGTCGGGGGAGCAGGGATCATACACATTTTTGCTGAGTTCGAGCTCAGTACCGAATGATCTCAACGAGAGGCTCGATGAAGGCTTTAAAAGCTTGTCTTGTACGGTCCTTTAGCGTTAATTCGTCTGTATGGCGATTCGTTTGTTTGTCTGTCTGTCTCTCTAGCCCGGTCTCTCGTCTCTTTCTCTCTTTCCCCTCCGTAGCTTTCTATCTCATGGCGCTTCTCCTCGCTCTGTCTTCTTTTGTCTTTCTTCTTCGCTCTTCTTTCTACTCTTTTTACGGTCCCAATTCTCATTCTCTCGACTTCACGCCACCTCCACTCTAACATTTTGCAGTCCATCGTCGTGTCCATCGATCGATCTGTCTGTCTGTTCTCCCCCTTGTCTCTCTCCATCCACTAGTATTCGATCGCTCCGCTTAGAAGAGACTTTATGATGGTAGAGAGAGATAAGGACGGACCGATGGAAGGGGGACACCGACTACTCACGGGTCGAGACAGACAGACAACCCTAGAGGCCATATATCCATTGGTTCCCCTCCCTACCCCCATCCATCGATTGAGGGGTCTCTCTCTCTCTCTCTCTCTCTCTCTCGTTCCCCTGAGGGGGCGATCGTACCAGGGTACCGGGTCACCCCTCTCCTCCCCCGATCCCCTCTATGTCTCTCTCACCTCTCCCCTATCTCTTACTTCGCCCTCCCCTCCCATACCCTCGAAGAGTGAGAGAAAGAGAGAAAGAGAGAGGGGAGGTCACCCAATGACCCCCAACCCCCATCCCCAACCCCTACCCCTACCCCACTAGACCCTAGACTGGACCCTGTTAAGGGTATAACTCGAAATACCTTTGACCTGGAAGGCCGAACCTTTTAGAATCACTAAACTGACACCCGGAGAACCTATCTAATCCCGAAAATCCCAAAAAAAAAATCGATGATTTGACTTCGTCGACAGTACAACCGCGTAGTCAGCTCGATAACCGATACCGTACCCTCAATCCTGCCGGAGATTACGGTAAGTCCTGGAAAATGAGCTAGATTTTAGGTTTCAAGCCGTTCTGGGAATTTTCATGGGGTTTAAAGGGGTCGTGAAGCCAGGAAAATGAGGGCAGGGCCGTTCCGATCGACCCGAGATGGAACTCGCGTTTCCTAGCAGTCCAACACAAGTTCGGATCTACGGGTTGATCGTTGATGGCTATTGTTTACAAGAGAATATTTAGGATAAATAGGGCGAATGAGCAGTATTTAGAATAGAAAGGACGGGAAGGGGGAATGGGGGCAAGGGGGGAAGGGGGCAGCGACTGACCAACGGGGTGTCCAATGCAACGAATGAGAGAAAGGAGAGGGAAGAAATGGGCGGGGCGTACACCCCTGTGCCGGCCAATCTTTCTTTCTCTGGACTCTCTTCAAGGGAGAGGCTCTCTAGAGGGGGAGGGATGTCTGGGATCTCTCGATTCGGGTGGTCTATAGAGAGTGGTCAGTTGGAGGGACAGAGAGGGGAGGGGAATCGCCCTATCATTCGCTCGAGAGGGACCGGGGACAGTCGCCGAATCGCGGGTCAGAGAGAGACAGAGAGAGAGAGAGAGAGAGAGAGAGAGAGATAGACGGACAGACAGACAAACAGAGACATACAAGGCTAGAGAAAACGATAGATCCAGTGACAGACAAAGAGACAGAGAGCTAGAGAAGGTCATAGAGAGCCAGAGAGACATACAGACAGACAATCCCCCACCCTGACCAACGAACGGTCCCGGCTCATCATCAAAACGAACGAAACCGTGGGGGCTGGCGTTCAGTTCAGAATCTGCGAAAGCCAGACTAAACACGCGAGAGGAGAGAGAGAGAGAGGAGAGAGAGAGAGAGAGAGAGAGAGAGAGAGCGGGACAGATGTTCCACCACCCTCCTCTACTCCCTTCCCTCGAATGTCCAATCCATAAATTGAGTGTATGGGGCGACTTGGTCAAATTAGTCGACGAATTATGGCCGTGCGGAGCTCAAAGGTACAGTCGAAAATCTATTGGAATATTTGGACATGCGGGTAGTCAATCCGTGAAGACTGTATTCAAATTCGACTTCCTATACCCCTTTAAACCAGTAGAAAATTGGGAACTACAAGCTACAAAGTTCCAAATCACCTCCAGATCCAGATCGATTAGCTTCTCGCAATTCCGAAATGTTTCGGTCAAAGGGCAGACATAGCGAGTGAGTGAGTGAGAGGGAAAGAGAGACAGACAGAGACACTGAGAGAGAGAGCTAGTGAAATTAAGGGTGAGGAAGAGAGAGAGGGCAGCTGGGGGGCTTTTGCGTGATTTATTGGGGAGGGGGCACTCTGGATGGAGGGTAGGAAGGTCTTCTTGCCCTCTGGACATCCAATGGAAAGGGACGGGGACCAGACAACGGTTGTACTAGGGCTTTACTTTAGGGACAAGGGAGGGGTGAGCTAAAGGAAAGGTCTTTGCGTCTGTCTGCCTCTCACAACCGAGCCATTAGTGCGCTTTAGTCGTACTGCAGACCGTATGTCTGTCTCTGTCTCTATCGCTCCCTCTCTCTCTCCATTTCTCGCTTCTAGTCTATATTTATGTTAGCCACTCATCAACTAGCCTCAAGGGGGTTAAAGGGACCGAAAGCTCGTGTGTGTATTCTAGGTTGAGGACAAGACGATTAGAAAGAACAAATAAACGCGGAGAGAGAGAGAGAGAGAGAGAGAGAGAGAGAGAGAGAGACGGCCAGTCAGATAGTCAGAGCCTGGGAATGACAACAAACTGCAGACAGACAACGGAACGAGAGTCTCGGAACGAAGAAACGAAACTGTCTAGCCGGTCCTCACGGTTCTGGATGTACGAATTTTACTAATTACGTGGGTATCTAGGTATCTACAAAGCCGATAATCAAGTTCCATTTTTTGCGCGCTATCTAGTCCCTCCCTTCATTTTCCATATTTTTAGAACCTGAAAATCGCGCTGGTAATCCCGTGATACTTCACTTTGCATATCCCCCACTCAATTCCGATTGCCTAAGGCGATCGTGGGGGGTGGAATGGAACGAAACTGTACGGTGGAATGAAATGGAAATATATGGATGAGAGAAAGGGGATGGAAGGGAGAGGGATGATTCAGAGGATGATACACAGCACATCAATACAATTCCCACCCCCTCACATTCGCTTTTCAGAAATGCATTTCGAAAATGGGAAGAGAGGGGAGAACGGCAGGATTTAGAATCGGAGGAAAAGCCATGGAAAAGCTGAAAAAAAATGATGAAAATCAAAAAAGGGGTTTTCGTGGCGTCCGACAAGAACCGGGGTGAACGAAGGCCAAATCAACCGGAAATTTACTAGTTAAGTGCAAACGAACGTAGGAGTTTTGCGTAATTTACTGCTAAAAGGAAAAAAATTGGCCCATGCTCCTTGATTTTAGGGAAATTAGCTAAATTTGTCTTTTTCGCGTTTTATTTACTTTTAGTTTCAATTTTGACCAATTCCAGTGTAGGTCTCGAACTAGAGTGCGGCTTATTCAAACCGGGTTTGAATAAAATTTCCGTTATTCAATCAAACCGGTTTGATTTGAATACGGGATCCTTATTCAAACCAAACCCGGTTTGAATAAGGATTCCCAACTCAAACCAAACCAAACCGGTTTGAATAATTTGAACAAGGTTTGAATAAGAACCATTCTCCAAAACAGCCTGTTTTCTGCATGATTTTGCGTTTTGGCACCAATCTATTGGTGGTTCGCTTTAGGGTCGTTTGGCAGCATTCCTGACAGGTTTTAGGGGTTGGCGGACTATTCCGAGACGTTTTTTTCTGGCAGCCCTGCTAAGGTCATCACGACCATTAGGATGATTGTGAACGGTCGTGAATGCCAAGCCTATGGTTAAAAAGTGTGTAACCCCTGTAAACTAAGCCGATATCATCATTATAATGGTCATGCAAGGTTTTGAAAGGGATGTCTCGAAATCTTAGCCGATTAGCATCCATCGGATCGATTAACATGCTGATTTGCCTGTTGTTCAAACCAATTCAAACCAACTCAAACCGGGTCGGTTTGGTTTGAATAACGGATCCTTATTCAAACCAAACCGGTTTGATTTGAAAAGCAGATTATTATTCAAACCGCCCTTATTCAAATCAAACCGGTTTGAGTCGCGATTTGATTTGAATAAGCCGCACTCTAGTCTCGAACTGCTCTTTTGGTCTCCGCATACAGTATGCCCTTGGATACGCTAGCCGGTCGGAAAAACGAAAAAAAGCCATCAAACTAAAAAGAAGCCAGAATAGCTGATGAAGCTTTGGAAGCCCTACGTGTTGCGTCTCTAAAAAAGCATCCAGAATTTTATACACAACGTTTCTAATACTGTCAAATACCTAAATACTTACTACTAACCCTGCGGAGTCCGAAAGTCGCGCCCCCGCCACCGTACCCCATCCACCCGTTTCACCATCAAAAGGCCGAGCGGTGTAGTTTGTAGTCGCCAAAGGGAAGGGGTTATCAAAAGAAGCAAAAAACACGGAAAAAACGTCGAGATCCTGATGAATTTGGGTGAAGAATGAATTCGTCAATAGAATCCCTGCGTAGCGTCGAGCCATGGACCTTGGAACAGGATAGTCAGGTATCGGAGATTAAGCCGGAAATTGCTAAAAAAGGAAATTTAGATTCTCTATATCGTAGCTCAATTAAAAAACAATCTTTCAGCTGTGTTCCATCTTCGAAAATCTTCTCCGGCATGTCCAGACGAGGAGTCAAGATCTACAAAGTCGACTCGTCAACATTAATCAAAACGTTGGCTGAATCTTCACCTCTAAAATCAAGTTATTTCTAGGTTAGTTCCCTCGACGCGACTGTTGAGTGCATTAATGGAAGACTGGACTTGTTGGCCAGTCGCCAATTCGTAGAACACGTACGTTTTGGCTTTTATTTGCGTTAAAATACCAAAAAAGACCTAAAAACTACTTTTTCCAGCGAATCGTCGAAGAAAATCTCACCCGCCCATCCCCAAGTCACGAAATGTCGAGGGATACGGTAATTCGCTCGTAAAAAAATTAAGAAAGGATTTTTAGCCGGCTGCCCCGTCGCACGATGATACCCGGAATTCGCTTCGGGACGCCATCCGGCACGGCGTCGATTTTCTAGCAGCTTGTGGGCTAGGAAACGAGGTTTGTCGTGTTCTGTAGTTTGTAGCGTTTTCCTTAAAGTACTTTGGAACGGTGTCAATTATAGAGAAACGACTTGTTTTCCATTTTTTGGCTCGAAAATTGGGGTGTCTGAGCTAGTGAGTCAGCCAAAACAAAGAGGGAAATTGCTTGACCGCGGTTTTTTGGCCGAATTCCAGCTTAAAAAGTTCGCTATTTCGGGAAAATGCACAGCTTTTTGACTTCAACGGACCTTTAGCTCAATTTTATGCTTTTCAGGAGCTCCGCCAGCCCCATCTGATCGGATCGGCCGAGTTCTACACAAGCGTTTTGCCAAAAATGGTTGAGATAGTCACGGATAACCCCATTCCACAACTTTCCCAGTCAACCGATTACGGTATACAAATAGCCGCCCGGAATTACAACTGGCAATCGTTTCAGGAATCCCTCCTCCTCCAGTCCCGCCTCAACAAATTCCTCTCCGAATTCCGGAGCCCGAGTTTTCAGGTTAGTACCATAGCCAAATAACGGTTTTTACGTTTGATAGCGTAACGTATTGTAGCGTACTAAATTATCGTAGATTTAGACCTATATTTTTAGATCAAGAATCGATAGCTTCAGCCGGAATCTCGGCAACTACAGCTACAGTAATCCAGCCAGCTCCACCGGCCGTTGTTCCGGTTGTTCCGGTCATTCCAGCCAAACCGGTTCTACCGTAAGTCGCACAGAAAATTACAAGAATATTAAGCTAAACTTTCACTTCAAGTTTTACTGTCGCGATCTTTAAGGCTATGGATTTGAAAAATTAAATTCAGAAAACCTACCGTAACCCCCGCCAGAAAAGGAGGCTTATTCGATTCGGACGATTCAGATGAAGAGGACATATTTGCACAGGCGGTGGGTTGACGGTAGATTGGAAGAGAAAGAGAGAGAGAGAGAGAGAGAGAGAGAGAGAGAGGAGAGAGAGTGAGAGCGAGAGAGATATAGCTAAAGATAGAGACTAGTTAAAAGACTTGCTGTTTAGAAGAAGCGAGTGGCAACAAAAAGCGAATTTCCATTCGATAGTTCTCTATCGAAAAAATCGACCGTATCCAGTATTGGGATTTTGGAGGAAGAGGCCGAACCAGAGGAATTGCACCAAGATAAGGTATCCCACATAAAAAAAATAGAAAATCACTACATTATCCAAAAAAAATCATGTTAACCCACAAAAAATGTTTTTAGCCCTCTCAACCGGAAAAGCCGAAAAATATCTTTGCGCCTTCCTTGGCTGATGTACTCAGGTTGGTTTTATATTTATTTCTATTGGTTTTTAAGAACCTTCTATGTAATTAAAAATTCGCTATAAAGTACCGTTTCCATTTTTTTAGTGCCACCTCAAGCCTGCGCAATAAGCCTACTGACGCTTCCACTCCGACCGTACGACAACCTCAACCAGCCCCAAAACTGTTTGAAGAACTGCCTGTAGTGCGGTAGGCTACAAACTATGTAAATTTGAAACGTCGTGTTGTAGATCGGAACCTGTGAAAGCTGAAAAACCACAGGAAAAACCAGCCACTAGCAAGCCTTCAGTCGAGCAACCCGAAAAAGTCGAGCCTAAAGGCAGTGTGACAGCTGAGAAATCAAAGCCTGTGGTCCAAGTTGAGGCTCCGAAAAAAGAAGAGATCGTTAGCCAAGTGCCGGACGTACAGAAACCAACCGAGAGCTCAAGTTCAAAGGCGATTTCAAGGGTAAGCTCGCGTTTTTCGAGATTCTGAGGCATCTAAAACTTCTTCATTACTCATTAATCCAATCCATCCAATTTTCAGTCAATCTCCCAACCAGCCAAGAAATCTTTGTTTGACTCTGATGATTCGGATGATGATCTGTTTTCAGCTGCTGTAAGTTGGAGCCTGACGTTCAGGGAAGATTTTTAAGGCGCGAAAAATCTCCCAGCGAGCACCACCACCACAGAAGAGTGCACAGAAAATACTCACTGAACGGGCGGTTGAACCTGTTGCTGGTGTGCCGGCAGTATCACAGGAAAATCGGTATGTTTCAACAGACTTGGAAGTCAGAAATCGTCAAAAACCCTGGAATTTTGGTATTGTCATCTCTTGACAAAAATCCCAATCTGAGGCTCATATTTTCAGGGTCCAGTCTCAAGCTGAAACTTCTGGAGCACGAGCTGAGGCTCCAAAGCCTCAGCCTCAGCCATTAACGAGCCAGAAAAAGACAACAAAAGGGCTCTTCGATTCGGATTCCGATGACGATCTTTTTGCCGCCATCAAGGTAATTTTGACAATTTTAGCTTAATTTTTTGAAATGGCTGAAAATTTAGGTATCAATGATGTAACTTTTAAACCCCTTTAAAGTATAATCTTTGCTTTGTTTACCCATATTTTTTGCCAAAAGATCCACTTGAGACTTGTTAACCGAGAAAAAGGTGAAAAGAGTAGAGGTGGTAAATGATAGTGCCTTTGTGGGTGGGTATTTGTATGGGTGTCACTTGAGTGTCTCTCTCTCTCTCTCGCTCGCTCTGTCTCTCTCACGCTCTCTTTTCCAAAGGGAAGAGCCTCCCCTTCCAGTGGCATCAGGTTGTAAGGCCCTTCCCCCTTCGCCACTCTAACCCCCATACTATTTGACCTCAATTCTTGCTCTTTCTCGGAAAATTTGATGCTTTTGAAGCATGAATTAAATATACAAATTCACGGGTAACTAGCAGAGATTTTGAGATGAAAAACTAGACAAAACGAGCATTTTCTGTGGTTTTTCGGTGTTCCAGGTTTAAGGCTAACTGGCAGAAACCCTTTGAGAATTTCCGGGAGCCTTAATGTGTGGTTATAGAGGAGGTAATTGACTGGTTTGTGAGGGCATAGTTACCCCTTCTCCCAGTATACCTCGATCCCTTTTTTCTGTCTCTCGTTGTGTAAATTCTCCACCAACTCCTCTTCCTCCTCCTCCCCCGCATCTTCTCAATCCACACAAATATCCCCTCTTCTGCCACTTAAACTTTTTGTTTTCTCCTCTCTCTCTCTCTCTCTCTCTCTCTCTCTCTTCTCTCTCTCTCCTCTCTCCTCAAATTGCCCGATTTACCGTCGAATAGTCCTGGAATTCCCCTCACCGGTTCCTTTTCGTTCCTATTGACGTCAATCAAAATCCCCTTTTTACCGGGGATTTTAGGGGTTTTGAGATTTTAAAGGAACATTGAAGGCAAATAGCCTTTACTGTCCTTTTTAAGGGGACATCAAAGTAAAATAAGCCTTGAATAAGAAGTTTTTATGGATTTTCCGAGCCTGCGAAACGCAACGTGGACGCGACGCGGCAGTTATTAGCGTGTCGTAATCGATTACGCAATTACAATGCGATAAGCTCGCGTTGCATGTCACATCGTGTCAAGATCTTTTGTGGCAATGGTTAACCCAATAAAAATCCATGGTTTCAAGCCACGTCAGTTCCCTTTGAAATGACGTTTCTCCAATGCGAATAATTTGCCCATTTTCCATATTAAACGCTTCCCCTCCATAATTTTTAACCATTTTTTCTTGTTTATCTATTGGAAAGACGGCCGATGCGTCAATCGTATTAGAAATTCATAAAAAACCCACATTTTTCTTTTGTTTTCCAGCCTCGGGCAATTGGAAAAATAGGGAAAAATGGATCAGAAAAATATGATCTGGTGCATATAAGGGGAGAGAGACATAGAATACAATGAGTCAGTTCTACAGCCCTTCCGAGCCAGTCCACTCGGTCCATATTTATTCTCAACTGGCCATTCCCACTCCATTCTCTCTTCTTCTGCTCACTCTACACGTTTTGCTCACTTTTCAGTGCCATTTCTCGGGAGATCGACATGATCGAAGGGTCATTTTGCTCGGCTGGCATCCTAGCTGTTGTGTTTTTCAACGCCTAATGTATCAAGTATCACAAATTCAGTTTTTCCCAAATAAACTCTGCTGGTATTGCCCGGAAATTGTTTCTTCTCCCTAAATGATCTTTGCTAGTCTCTATTTTCATTGCGTAATACAATACAACTTATATTAAGGGTTTTCACTGGGTTTTTATGTCTCCTTTAGAGGGAAGAGTATTTCAGCAATTCCTTATTTATCACCGCCAGCCTGCTCCCTGAAATGCTTGCAAAAACTGGTTGCCCAGATGACCCCACCTTTCGCCCCAACGTGAACATCTACCAAGCATAAACTATCACCATATGGCCATGAATTCTTGGTTTTTCTCTCTCTCTCTCCTCCTCTCTCTCTCTCTCTCTCTCTCTCTCTCTCTCTATTGCCCTCCTCGAGGCTCTATCTCAAAACACCCTCCGGCTCCGAGATATCGATTTTTGAGCAAGAGCTTCAGCGAAAACTTCTCAATCGTTTTGCAGTATCGTATCGATCAGTAGAATCCATTTCAGAGGCGCCCGGTCACTCATCCTCCTCCAAAACAACAGACGGAACAGCCGAAGAAGGAGCCTGAACAATCGGCGGCCTCTGCGGTATGTAATTTGTAGTATGTAGCCTAAAAAGTGCGAATTTTTGTCTTCACTGTCCCTTTAAAAACAAACATTTTCAGGGTCGTCTCCTTCCTGTCAAAGCGTATATTGGGACAAGTGAGAGGGCTGAGAAGAAATCAACTCCAGCTCGAATCACCCATAAAAAGTCTCTCTTCGACGACTCGGACAGCGATTCGGAACTTTTTAAGGTATCATGAATTATCTTAAGAATAATATATATCTTTAAGAAGCCAACAAAACCCGAGCCGAAGAAAGAGGACCCTCCAAAACAAGAACCACTAAAAACTGCCCCGGAAACTACGCAACAATCCATCGTACAACCTACAGTATCACCAGTGAAAGTCGAGGAAAAGAAGGAGCAAACGGTCGAAGAATTGAAAGACTCGATACGGGCACTTTTGAAAGAGAACGAAGAGGCCGATCGGGAATTGATTAGGGATATTATTAGCCCGGAAATAGCCAGGAGTGAGAGAAGGAGAGCGAAGAAGAGCCCAGAGAAGCCTACAGTACCCAAGGATACTGTAGAAAGTCAAGAGAAACCGGAAGAAAGCCTGATCCGGTTTCAGAAGCTACTGCAGCTGAAACGGAGGGTAAAGCCGTTGAGCCGGAAGTTGAATCAAGTCCGGAATACACCTCTGAACACTCTCAAAAATCTGAACCGGGAACTACCTTAATTCCAGAGGAGCAAGATACCTTTAAAGTTTCACCTCCACCCTTTGAAACTGAAGAATCAAACCCTGAACCTATAGAACAAAAGCCTGCAGTACCCGAAAAGTCTGAAGAATCTACCGTAGCTCCACCTCGCATCGAAGAAAATTAGAAGAACCTCCGACTCGACCCGTTTTTGAGCCGGAACCGAGCCTCCCATTTTTGGCCTTCCGAAGCCCTCCCCTTTTTACAGTACCGCTAGATACTGTAGAAAGTACTGTAGCACCACCTCCCTTTGAAGGAAAACTCGAAAAACCTCCTGCTCCGCCCGTTTTTGAGCCAGAACCCGAAGCCCCGCCTCCTTTCCCGAAGTCTAGATCCCCTCCTGCTACCGTAGCTAAACCGGTAGAAGCGGATCTTGAAGTCCCACCACCATTTTTGGGAAACCGAGAAGAAGAAGCTCTCGAAGCTCCGCCTCCTTTCCGATTTGAGCCTGAAGAAAGAGAAGAGCTTCCATTTGGGCCTCCCTCTTTTGCGCCTGCCGCTGAGGAGCCCGATTTTCCACTTCCGATCCCGTCAGATCATCTTCTCTACTCTCCACCGCCTTTTGATATCAATCGATTGAGTCGGAAAGGTATCGTATAATTACCGTAGTCTCGATTTAATGGCATTTTTAGAAGAAGAAAAGCAGGTCGAATTCCTGCTGGGCCCTCGCCCACCTGGAGCTCCATCCTCCTCCACTGCCTCCCCAGCTTCATCCTCATCGGCTACCCTCTCCGTCGTGCCGCCTCTGAACAACCACCACGATCTCCAGAATCGAGACTATTTGATGAAACCATCCCTGCTCTCCTCAATGGCAAAAGGGAGACCGAAGGGACCACCTAGAAGACCTCCTACTACACGAAATCGACAGTCACAGGACAGCAATAGGTTTGAGATATTACGCTATGAAATTGTATACCTCATTCTAGCTCTCGCCCAATCTCCGTCACTTCATCTAGAGCTTCTTCAACCGATCAGAAAGAGGAATCGGCACCGATCTTCCGCCGAAATCCTCACCGATCCAGATTCGAGCCACGAAATCAATGGTTTTACCCAGGTTTTTTACTTTTTATAACATTTTCATACATTTTTTTAGTAGCCCAATCAAATCGGATGAGGTGGTGATCGAGAGGAAACTGTCGAGCACGAGGATATCTGAAGGAGGATCAACTTCCGGGAGAAAGAGCTCGACCAGTTCTTCCCGTAGCTCGTTACATGGGGGTGATGAGGATAAGAAGAGTGTTACTGCTGTACAAAACAGGTAGAACACTATAAACTATAAAATATCCACAAAATTTCTAGTTTAAAAATCATATTTCAGTCCTCCGATCGTTCGAAAAGGGTCGACCGGAAGTCGTATTTCCATCACGTCGCAAATTGTCAAATCTCAGGATGCGAAAGTAGGTTAAAAAAGTCGCTTTGCTTTAAAAACCTTATTTAACCCATAAAACACATTCAGGAGCCAACCCAACCAAAAAAGAAATCGCTGTTCGACTCGGAAAGCTCGGATGATGATCTATTCCGAGGAAAAGCCGCCTCAACCACGAAAACCGCCCCGAAAAAAGCGTCGGTTATCACCACGACAGTCACAAAAGATAATACGAAACCCCCGGCTGGACCGAGCTCAACTTCTAGTAAGTTTTAAACTATAGTAATTATGTATTAAAGCCAACATGATCTTTTTGAAACAAAATACATCAAATGTTTCAGCTACTTCTCGCCCTCCCGCTCCAAAAACCACTTCCACCGCCCCGAAAAAGTCGCTTTTCGATGACTCAGGATGATGATCTGGACCTTTTCCGAAAGAAGAAATAATTATTCTACAAGAAAACATATGTTTTTGAGTGTCTAGTCCACCTTTTGCCAAAAGATATTTCATTTTCATCCTATTTTTGTGGCCTCGATTCGATGAGTGCCTTCTTCCCATTGCCTTTCAGTTCTTCTACCACCAACCCCGCCCCCAAAGTACGAGTGTTTTATATATGTGTAATGTGACAAATTATTCTTGTAAAGGAATTAATGTGCTGTGGTCTAATAAATTTAGTTCATATCGTTTTCTTGCATCACTTTTGTATCACATCCATCGGGGGCTGACGCTGCGCGGGGATTTGCCCGCCTCAAGACCCTGCAGGCGCTGTTCCACTTCGTAGAGCCGGTTTCCAAGAATTCTAAACGTCGCGATCTTTCGGACTGTTGGATATCTGACTTGTTAGCCCTTCTCTGATGGGCGAGGGCCATTTGCTTGTCGTTGCAGAGGTCGAGAAGCACATTTGAAAGGGCTCGATAGTCACTCTCATCCAAATCAATCGAATGGGACGAGAGCAGCTCACGAACTAAAGGTCCTTTATCATTTTCAGCCTACTTTTATCCTTATTTTAGTAGATTTTACTTTATAATCGTTTTCCGTTTGATCGTGGATGAAAGATTACACTAAAAATTTCGTGAGCGCTTCAAAATTTGGAGAAAATAGATGGTTCAAATGTAATTGTCTTAGAATTTGAAGGTATTTTTCAAACCCACTCTGTTTCATATTGACAACAGCAACCGTTGGCTTCTCCCCCTCATCCTTAGAAGTCGACCCAAGCTCGGCTTGTCTTCTCGCCGCCACATGTTCAGCTACACTCTTATACTTTTCAAGGTTCTCCTTGATCGTTTGCCGTTCTTCTTGTGCCGAGTCGAGCTGTGCCTTTAGGTATCGATTCTCGGCCATTAAACTGTCGAGGTCTTCGACTACCTAAACCGGGGTTCTGTCGGTTTCGTTATTTGCTTGGCAATTTGCCGGATTACAAGTTTGATACGAGTTGTATCATACAACCGTTACTTACCCGTTTCGGATCCCCATTGAGTAGATATGTCAATTCTTGACTCAATCTCTCCACCTTCTTCACGAGTGCATCCCTCTCTAGCACGAGCTCTTCCTTTGTGCTAAGCACTGACGCCATATCCGCTTCTAGCTGTCGGTTCTAAAGCCATAAATTCTTTTTTTTCGTACTACCTCCGAAACTAGCTTTTCCTGTCTTCCGATCGTTTCCCCATCACTTGTCTGCTCTGAGCTAAGCCTTACGGAATTCTAGGAGTTTTTGTTCAGAAAACCCCTCTGTATTTTCATACCCTGGCCGCGGAGATGCTTCTAGTTTTACAATCCCAGCATTTTCCTCTATCCGCTCGACCTCGGCCCTGGCTAGTTGTTGCCGAAAGGTTTTACAGTCTTTTTGAAGGTCTGAAAGTCGTTTTCGTTCTGTTTTATTAGACTCACCTCGAATTTCAGCCTTCAAATCGTCGACTAGCCTCTTTAACTGTCCATTCTCCGCTTCTAGGGCTTGTATTCTTGCTTTTGAAGTCTCTAGCTCTTTCATTGTCGTGTGTTTCAGTTTCTAAAGCAGTTAGGCTATCATTTTTCGCAGCATTACGTTGGTCACGTGCAGCAGTTGTTGCTCAGATCGCTCAAGATTCCGTTCATAGGTCTCTGCTCGAGCTTTCCAAGAATCCCGAGCGGCTTGTGCTTCTTCTACATCTTTACCAAGCCTCAATAGAGCGTCGGTTTTAGCGGAGAGTTTTCCTTGAAGGGTTTGTACCTAGAAAATGGGACATAAAACTTCCCTGAGCTTTAGAATTATCGAGGAGCGCCAAATTCTTCCCCTAGAATTAATTTTTCGAATAGAAAACTAGGAAACTGCAAAAATTTTGGGTTTTTTGAAGAACGATGTCCGAATTTCGAATTTTTTTGAAGTTTTTAGCTAGTTTTCGTTCTAAAACTATCGTTGAATTTACTAAAAAACTATGAAAATACTTAGTATCACGGCTCGTCAGGCCTTACCAAAAACGCACTTCTGGGTGCGGGCCCTCTCCCATGGCATGTGGGTTAATCCTCCCAGGCATGCCCCCCACACCCGCCGGGTTCGGTTCCTCTGCGGCGCGAACTCCCCCATTTTGGTAATCTTTGTTTTGCTTTTTGCTCCAATGTATCACCGTTCGTCTACTGTAACACAAAATTAAATCATACTCGCGAAAAAGCCCCAGAAAATAGCAAAAAGCGGCCAGAACGCGTTTTAAAGAAGTGAATCCAAAAAAAGTTGCAATTTCGCTCCATAATCAGGTTTCAGGGTTGCTATTACAATTTTTTTTGGCTTAGTAACGATAATAAGTACGCTCTGAGGCGTTTATTTGGCAAAATTGGGCTGCAGCAACGAAGCTCCTGCTCCAAGCGTCCAAGTGCCCGACTATCTTAGCTATTTAGTTAATAGTAGGCTCATAATTCAGAAGTTTTTCGATTAATACTACATGCAATTGATATAGCTACCTAGAAAACCACCATACAAGGCGCAAATCCTTCCGGCTAAGGTGCTAGCATCGAAACATTATAATCGCCATCGGACAAGGGTTTATCTTTTCCAGAACTTCCGTTATTAATTCAAAAGCATGTATCGTGACTCCTCCCAACATTTTAGCGAGATTTGATCGTACTTTGATAACAACAGGGTGAAAAACTAGCCATAAACCAGCTGGGTTGATAATTTCGGGAACTTTAGGCTTCAAAATCTCCTTATTTTGGTGAGAACTCTCGTCGCGACCCACACAGTTCGATAGAGAATTTTTTTCTCTACCAAGTTCCCACGCCTCCCGAAGATTCGAAATAGTATACAAAAAGTTATTAGAAGAAAACGTAGATTTTCTGAGTTTTTAATATGGGCGGCGCCGCCCCACAGAGCCCGGGGGGCAATAGGCGCGCCCCGTACTAAAGTGCCCTTTGACGAGCCGTGGTATGACGTTGCTGTGTATTTCTGGACTAATAGGATAAAATTAGTTGCGAAATGCGAAAATGCGAAAGAACCAACTTTCCCGTTTCCATCAAGCGCACCTGTTTTAGAAGTTCCTGATAATCCAGTTCATTGTGACCATGGATGCGAGGCGCTTGGAATGCCATTCATCAGCCAGGCCCCGCTCGAAATCCAGTCAAATAGCGGATCAAACAGCTAATTGTGGTTGATGAATATAGCCTCAGGGGGTGGATGGAGACACTCTCCAGTTCTCACGCGATCAATAGGGCCCACCGGGGCCATACTCTGCCCGCAGTCTGGGGCCCGAAAAGGCGTTTGAAATAGTAGGAACAGATGCGCGCAACGCTAGAAAATGTTGAAAATCCATTTAGAATCAGCGCAAGCCATTTTTAGAGCTTGTGTTGACAAATCTAGGTGCTGATTTTCGATTTAAAGGCTGATCGAGAAGCTTTGGAGCGTTCAAACCTGATTTTCCAGGTGGATTTGCTGTTAGTGCCGCTATTTCTGACCAAATTGGAGTCTCAGCCATATCCCCCGCGCTATTTTCAATTTTGGTTTGGCTCAAAGAACGTTTTTGGCCTTTTAAGATCATTTTAAGGCCCCGATAGATTCCGGATGCGCATAGACCTATATTGGACCTCCGCCTGGTCATCTTTACGGCCATCTTTAGCCTAAATATTTCGTCTGTACTGCCTTTTTTTCTTTAGAACTTCCGGTGGTGGCTACTGCTCGCAGCTTCTCGCTCAAAACTGTAGTCTGTAGGCGCTGTCGGGCCGCCCATTCGAAACCACCCATCCCAAAAAGCTTTCTTTCCCTTTTGTTTTCCTTTTCTTTTACAACTAAATTATTCCTAACTACCTACGTGTTTTTTCAGGTAATGTCGGAGCAGCCGGCGGGCTTCAACCCGACCGATGCCCTTTATGCCTATCCATACATCATGGCCGCCATCGACCCGATACAAGATCCACAGGTAATTTGAAGAATGCTTGAAAGATTCATCTGTCATTTTTAGTTCGCGCTAATCTACCTGATTCGAGTGCTGGAGAGCTTTGTCGACCATGAAAATCAACATCCGGCCCCGCTTTTGCTGTGCGAGGTATTGTCGAATTAGACATTCATGACAATCCACTGTTTTTAGCTCGGCAAGCTGTTCTACCAATTGATCTCCTACCGCCCGTTGACATATCAAGATCTTCGACGAGTTGCCGGGCAGATTGGCGAGGCCGTGTTGCGGGATTTTGACAAAGTGTAGGCCAAAAAAGTTGTTTTTATACCCTTTTTTTTAGGATTTCACAAGTTCAAATGGGCGATCTTCGCGAGCACATCACTCTCATCGAGGAATTGGGCATCGACATCAAGAATTCGATCATAAACGGCAATTCCTTGGTTGCGGTTTTCTTGAAAAAGGTAATTTTCAGCAATTTGCCCTAAAATCCGCTTTTTCAGTTCAGTCTGGCGACGACAATGCTGACCGACTACGAGGTGTACGGCCAATTCGAGAGACAACTGAAATATCTGGCCGGCGAGTGGCAATACAAGTATTTTACACGGAAATTGAGATTTTCTTGATGGTTTTTAGGCCGAGTCTCTACCCTCACGTCTCCAACTCGTACAAACAGGCAGAGAAATGGGTGTTGAGTCGACTTCATTGGCTGCAGGTACCGAAAGCTTGAAAATACAAGATTTTGGAGGTTTTTTAGCGTTGCCCGAGTCGAGTGCAAGAAACGGACGAGGAAATTATGGCCATTTGCGAACGGACGAAGCAGCTCTATCCCATCATGGCCGCTGTGGTAATAAATTGACATAAATCAGGGTTCTTTTGCATTATCGGTGGGGACCACCATTTTTGTCTTGGGTTTCAATTTCTCTAAACCGTTTTACTATTCCTAAATGTAAAAACTCTCGAAATTTGGTTTAAAAAATGCCTGATTCTTGCCAAAATCTACTATATATAAATTTCTAATGTCCGTGCGCCCGTCCGACCGACCGGGAATTCCCCGGATATTTAAAAAGGGGGGCCGTTCGCATTAATGTAGCGAAATCCCCAAACAAAAGAATAATTTTCTTAATGTTTTTTTAGTATTTTTAAAGAAGGGGAAATAACTTTCTTTCAAGGGTATTCTAGCCATTACGCGTTTCTTAGATGTTTTTTTAGTATCTAAGAAGGGGAAATAACTTTCTTTCAAGGGTATTCTAGCCATTACGCGTTTCTTAGATGTTTTTTAGTATCTAAGAAGGGAAATAACTTTCTTTCAAGGGTATTCTAGCCATTAGCGTTTCTTAGATGTTTTTTAGTATCTAAGAAGGGGAAATAACTTTCTTCAAGGGTATTCTAGCCATTACGTTTCTTAGATGTTTTTTAGTATCATAGAAGGGAGATAACTTTCTTTCAAAGGGTATTCTAGCCATTGCAAGTGGAAGGCTCTTTTGGTTTTGGAGGAGGGGCGTAGGTAGATCACGGAAGGTATTCGCGCCAAGCCGGAAACATACTAAAGAGAATGGGAAGCACCCTGTATTGCCTTGCCCCCCGGGAGGGACAGTCGATAGCAGCCGCGAAGCGGCTGATATCGGCTGGTGTCGACTTTAAATTTTTTAGATAGTTTTATTGTTAAAAGGCTAAATTTTACGAGAAACACTGATAAAATGCTTGTTGTTACTTTGATAGGCACTTCTAGAATTATGGGAAAAAAATTCGTGCCTCCGAATAATGCGAAAGAATCACAAAAACCTACGTTTTAGCACCTTCTCATCTCGGTTGTTGAAACGCGTCGGCTACGCGCTCGAAATGCGGAAGATGCGCTGTGTGCCTACGTTGACTACTCGAAAGTGCGATACAATGATTTGATGGCTCGCGGACGGCGAATACAGATTACGCACTGGCTCAATTAGTAATTTTCCTTTTCGTAATTACACTAAAATTTTAGCGCGGATTCTGTTGGGACACTCGTACGCTCTCGACTCGCCCGTCATTTCAACAATTTGTAAGCGAAAATCTAAATTTTTTAAAAATGATTATTTTAGTGCGATGGCGAGGACAATGCTGGACGAGACGGTAATGCTGTCGCATGGCTGTAAGGACAATCACACTCTCAGGATGGCCGTCGCCGAGAAGAAGGTATAAAAGATCTATTAAGCTGAAAATTAAATGATTTTAGATTCTGGAATATCAAAATGAAAGAACCGACCCGACGGCCAAGTATATTCCCGATCAACACGACAACTACCCGAGCCAGGAGGATATTTGGGTACAAATTTTTATATACTTTTTATAGTTTTTGGAGCTTTGGCATTATCGGGGGCGTCTTCTTATCCGTTTTCACGATTCCTAAAAGCAAAATTCTTATAAGATTTTGATAAAAATCCTATCCTATAAGCGAGAAAAGTATGTTTGTTTTCTGTAACGACGATTTCTCGGCCGTCAGGCCGAATTTGGCGCTGATTTTTGGCATGGAGGCGGAGAAATGCATTTGCCAAACACGCATTTTTTCGTTTTCCGAAATTCTTTGATTTAACAATTTTACAAGCAAAATAGTAAAAATCCTTAACAAAATGGGCGATGAGCCGTGGTGTTCGGGCGATAACTTGATTCGCATTTGGAATTTCGGGCTGAAATTTGGACCAGTTATGTATTCGATAGTGGGGATCACGCGCATCTTATTATCTTTACAAATTTTTTGCAGATTCAGACTCAAAAACTTAATTTTGTAAAGTGACCAGAAGGCTTGCCTCCCGGGGCATGGGTCGGCCTTTTCTGTGCTCTCCCGCCCCCGGGTTCCCCGGAACAGAAGAGGGCTTCCCGCCGCCTGTTCCCATCTACCCCGTGGTGTAGTGGATTTACGCCAGGCCTACCACGCCTTTAGTCGTGGGTTCGGATCCTGAGCAAATCTAACTTTTTGCTTTTTGGCAGTTTAGCCGCACCCTTGACACAGGCTCTCGCCGGCCCGCCAAAACCAGTAACTAGGCCGCAGGCCAAAGGAAATAAAAATCGGCCCGGGGCCCGAAAATTTCATAAGGGGGGACCCCTATGATTTTTATTTTCTCAAAAATTTTGCTGCCTTGGACGCTATTTTTTCACGTTTTTACGGCTATTTGTAGAGCTATGCAACCCTTTTTTTCAAAAAATTTTGCCTGCGGCGCTGTTTTTTTCGGCAATGTTTTGAGTTTTTTGGAAAAATTTTTTGGGGGCCCCCCCCGAAAATTTTTTCTGGCTACGCCCCTGGCGCCATTACTCAGGTTCTTCCGCCGCAGGCTAAAAGAAGAAGGTATTCAAATTCATGATTCCTGGACGGGGTCCAGTGGAAAATGGCCGCGGAGCGGGCTTTTTCCACTGGTGTAAAATATACGATTTTATCGACCAGATTTTCCTATTTTTGAGGGTTTTTCGGCGTGAAGTATATTTAAATTTACTAAAAACGCTATAGAAATGCTTTTGTTACGTTTCTAGGAATTTCTGGGCTTATCCGAAAAATCCCCCCGACAATGCAAAAGCTCCGAAAGGTCCTAATTTTTCAGTTTTTCCAAGAATCCGATGATGTCTATGATGGGAGTGCGGTTGAAGAGAGACAATGGATGGTGCTGAGGGAAAAGAAAGAAGAAGGAATGCCCATCCCACCTGGCGCCGATGTCACCACCAAGAATCTGACCGCCTACATTGAAGAGGCAGAGGATCCGGCCAAGCAGAGCGCTTATTTCTGTCCCATTCAGCATATTTCACAGGTTGTTTTGTTTTTTTAAACAAACAAATTTATTTCTAGGCCCAATGCGTCGAATTTATCGACACGCTTCTGGATACGATTCGCCAGATTTCGAGTGGGAAACCGACTTATTGGTTGGTAAAATTGTGGAAATAAGATTTTTAATTTTCAGTAACGTAACGCCAATGTTCTCCACTTCGGCCTGGATGCGTGGAAATGATCCTACGGGCGAGCAGAAAGCGTACCTCGACGTCGCCGATGCTATCAAGTCTTCTGCCCTACTCTTGCAAATTAAAAATTTTTTTGGGAAAAAAAAAAAATAAAACTCCGCCTCAATTTATATTTGAAAAATTCAATGTAAGAAAACGTTGTTCCTCAATCAGAATGCGAAAGACCCAAAAAATCAAAAACAATTTAAATTAAAACAAATAAGAATAACTCCAAAAAGTTAATAAATCATTTAGACGTTCCAAATGGCGAAATGCTGGAACGGGACGAATAATGGGGACCGATACGCGAAATATCACGAAACCGAGGCTCATGTAAGTTTTCTAAGAAATTTCGAAAATTCACGGTTTTTAGGCAATTTTCAACGTGAACACAATGTATGCGCTGGCACTGGATTGTCAATGGGGACAGGCCCTTCAACTCGTCGACCGGGCAATTGCACAATTTGGACCGAGGGCCAGTGATAGGGTACGGTAGATTGGTCACTTTAAAAAAAGTGAATTTAGATAAAAGGACACTTGAAGCTGGCGAAGGCGCTGATCAAGTTCGACTCTCGACTGTTCGGCTGTGATCTGGAGGGGGCTGCCGAGCAATTGCCGCTCATCGAGCCGTATTGCCCTTTGAGCATGTGATACGGTATGATTTTTTTCCTTTGAAATGGCTGAAATAACTTTAAATTTCAAATTTTTTTTAAGGATTTAACAGAATAGTGTTTTACAGTTTTTAGATGGAAAAAAATTATGACAATTTTCGAAAATCTGTGACTTTTCGCTGAAAAATTGATGAAAAATGACCAAAAAAATCAATATTTCCTATTTTTCAAAGACGTTCAAAAGTTTTTTTTGTAGCCTTTTAGCACTCAAAAACTACTAAAAATTAAAAATACGTTATATTTATTGATCGGTTGCGAAATAAAAATTAAGAGGATTTTCTCCAGGTTGTCCCTTCATCACGCCTGCACCGGCCAGCTCTCTGAGGCCATCCAACTCCTCAACGCCTATCGCCCCAAACTAGCCGGGGATGTGCACACGCTCGAAAGGATACGGTACGTTTTTGGGCAAATTTTTGGTATTTTTCTTTTTTAGTTTACTTTCGGTGCTCGGAAATCTGCACACCGTCAATAGGAATCTCACGGAAGCCGAGGCGTCGCTTGTCAAGGCTGTACGGTACGAAAAATTAGATTTTACACGTTTTAATCGTTTTTTAGACTTGCCCGTGTCTCACAGGCGAAGCCGTTGATGTGGCTCACAACTCGCTATTTGGCCAGAGTAATGGTGCGTACTTTTTGAAGATAAAAGAAATTTTTGCGATTCCAGATAGAGCAGAATAAATTCGACGAGGCCGCCCAGCTATTGCGGGATGATTCGGAGGATTTGGGAGGAAGAAGGGGCATTGAAAGGGCCCTGTACTGCGCTACGGTAGCGGAATTGCATTTGAAGAAAGGAGGTCGGTTTTCGACTGTTTTTTATATTTTCAAACGATTAAAATTATTAATTTTGTATTTTTAGACAGCCAAGAAGCGCTCAAATGGCTCGGTCTCTTCCTGGAGGTGTCGTCGAAAGCTGGCATTTTTGCCTGGGCAAAGGTAAATTGGATATTTTCGATTTTTACACGTTTTTACTTTCTAGGACGCCCTCTTCCACGCGACACGCATCTTTTCGGATTCCGGGGAGTGGAAGCGAGGTAAAGCTAAATTTCTTCTCTTTATGATATTTTCAGAGACGCCTCTGCGCTGGGAATGTGGCGAGCCCACGAGAAGCACCCACAATCGCTCGACTGGAAATTGTTCTAGATCTCGTTTTCTCTGTTATTCATTCTGTGCTTTTTGTGAAGATTGTGATTTTGTATTTTGGCGGTTTCTCAAGTTTGTCTGCTGTTTTGACGGGTTTTCTGGATCTTCACGTGTTAATAAACGGTTTAATTGCTATAACTAGCGATTGGAGACGTGGAATTTGGTTTGAAAAGTACTATGGGGATATTTTGTTCGTTATAACTTTAAAGATAATTTTTATTAAGAAAAGGCGTTTTCATGGGCTGATAACCGGTTTATTTGGTGGATTTAGCTATTTTAGAGTTGGAATTTGGTTTAAAAAGTACTAAAATGATATTTTCGTCGTTGTAACCTTAGAGAAATCGTTTTTAGGGTTAATTTTTATAGGAAAACGACGCAGCCGTCTATGAAACGTGCGGGTACTGGGTATTATGATTGGTCTGGGCTCTGGCCGCTCTCTCTTTCTCCTTTCTCCTTCTGGACCGTAGTGTTCCCCCGAGCGACGCGTGTACTTTGTTGTCTCTCCAATAGGCACCAGAGTATGGCCATATTCTCTCACCTAACGTCCCGTTTCGCCTCAATGGAATCAACGCTGGCAGTAAAATATGTTTAGGCAGCCCGAGGTTATATAATGGGCTGCATTTGGGTTCAAAGTAGATTAGAAATTATCGCGCCCTTTTAAACTCTTTATTTTCTATCGGGAAGTTATTAATACTGGCGTTTTCTGATGCTCTTGAGAGCGTTGATGCTCATTCTTCTCCTTATAACCTCGAAAGTACAAGTCTATTCAGGCAGCCGAGGGTTATAGAATCTATTAAAAGGATAGATCAGCACATTTCTTTTTTCGGTATGATACTTGATTTAGAAGTTGCTGCAAATATTTTTGGATGCGCTTTTCGTTATAGAATTCATTAAAGGGCTGGAGAAAGATGGAATTGCTGAAAGAGCAAAGAGGGTCGAACCCAGGCTTGGGAATCTTGCGGGCCGGGCCGAGAAAAGTTGGCATTTTTCGGGCCGGGCCGGGCCGGGCCGAGAAATTGAAAAATGCCGGGCCGGGCCGGGCCGCCGGGCCGGCCCGGGGGTTTTTACATAGTCTAAAAATACCTTTTTTGGGGGGAAATTGGGACTTATTTTGCATATTTTCGCTCACGAATAGTCGATTTGGCGTTATTATACAGCCTCAATAAAAATTTGGTCCTTTTCTTGACTAAGTCCCTACCAGGAAATCGGTCCAGGTTCGACCCCGCCCGGCGTCTTTTTTGCTTTTTGAATTTCTATGTCAGCGCGGCCGGATTTTTCTTAGATGTATCAGTATGTATCGTAGTACTAAACTAAGACCCAAAATATATATTAATAAGGCGAATTTAAACTCGAAATGGCTTAATTGAACATTATTACCCTGATATTGGTCGATATTTAGCTCTTAAAAATTGTTATAACTTTGAAATTTAATTTTTTTAACAGAAGTGCTGCAAAAATGGTCCACTAATACCGTATTAACAGCAAAATACCTTGCAATGGTGTTAAACCAGCTTGGCGGGAGTTTTTTTGGCCAACCCCGTATTTGACCCTTAAAAGTCGGGCCGGGCCCGGGCCGAGAAAAATCGCTTCGGGCCGGGCCGGGCCGGGCCGGCGAAATCGGGCTGGCGGGCCGGGCCGGGCCGGCCCGGCCCGCAAAATTCCCAGGCCTGGCAGGGATGGTCCGCCCCGCAGTCCGATGCGTTAGCCAGTACACCAAAGAATCGAGTGAAGGCGGCGGAGGGCCCCCACATACCCTAGGGGGGTTCGCCACCTGTACAAGAACTGCTATCCGAAATAAAGCAATTTCATCGCGATAATAGCTAAAAAAATGTTGTAAAAACCTAGTTAATGGTTGCAACGTAATTTTCAACTTTCTAGAGATGTTTTGCTGTCTATGCTCCTCTTTTTCAGCCGAAACTGTGTCCCAAAACTCCGTATGGCTTAGAACTTGGCCGATTTCTATCCAATCCGGCTCAAATTTTTACCATCAATGCGTATCACTAAGTCCTCGATCTACGGAAATTTTTAGTTCAAAACATTGCTAAATGAACAAGTTATAGCCAATAAACTGGTTTCTTCAAACGAGGGAGGGGGTTTTGGGGGCGCTTACGCGAGGGAAAGTGTCGATGGCAGCGCCGCGGCGGTCCGTCACCCCGACGGACGCCGGCCCATCTTCCCCCAGCTAGAGTTGGAAAACCCCCCGAGAAATACCCCCGGGGGTATTTGAAAACCCCCCGCCGCAAACTTGGGTATTTGAACCAAAATCCGGGTTCTCGAAAGTTCCATTTGTTCGATCGGCTGAACTGGTATTTCTGATCAGTGGGCCAGATCCGCGTCTTTCACCTTTCAGCAAAAGACGCATACCTGGCCCACTCATCGGTGCCAATTCGGTCCCATTAACGAACATCTCGACGGGGGGGTTTTTAAAACACCCCCGCGGGGGGGTTCCTCAGGGGGGTTTTAGGGGTATTTTTTGCTCCCCCGGGGGGTTTTTCGGGGGGTTTTCAAAGTCTACCCCCAGCCCTTTAAGAAGTTGGATTAGAAACCACCGTTTTTTTCATGTGGGATTCCCGGTTCAGGACTTCTCTATCTTCGTATTTTCATCAGCTAGTCAGGCAACTACAAGTTATAGAACTTTTAAAGGGCTTTTCGGGGTTTAATTAGAACTTTCTGGGAGCTATTGATGTTTGGGGGGCATTTTTTTTTGGTGGCCTGGGTCTAAGCTTAGGCTTAGCTTTAACTTTGCGTACGCTTGGCTTAGACTTAGCTTATGCCTAGGCTTGGCTTAGGTTTGGCTTAGGCTGGGCTTGGCTTGGTTAGCTTAGGCTTTGAGACAAGCTTAGGCCAGAAAAGCCCCAAAAAGATGCCCCCAAACATCAATAGCTCCACTTTCTGCCCATTTTCTACATTTAATTGACGATAAAATCGCTATTCTCCGCCTGTTATGCTCCTCTTGTGTCGATTTATGAACTAATCTTCTTCTTTTTTATCTTCAACCCTTGGCTTTTCTAACCGTCAAATTTGCAGGGTACCTCATGCGAGCCGTACACCTCTTCTTCCTGCTGGCATTCCTATTTGCCGGCAGCCAAAGTGGCCAGCCCGGCGAGGATGACAACGAATTCGCCGAGTTTGAAGACGCTGATGAGGTTTACCATTTTTCTTTTGACTGTTAACTCATTTTTAGACGATCCACTACACGCCACCATCCCCTCCACCACCACAACAACAAAACAAGGCCGCCCCTTCGCCTCCAGCACAGGAGAAGAAACCCCTGGCCAACGAGTTCGACAACGACGAGGAGGACTATGGAATCAATGATGAGCAAGAAACCTTTGAGGAGCCCGACTCTATCGCGCCAAAGGCCCAAGAGCCGCTCCGCTTCTCGGATGTGCCCGCTCACTTCCGGTCGAATTGGGCGTCGTATCAGGTGAGGAGTCGGCGTTTGATTCATCTTTTTCTCTTTAGGTAGAAGCTGCTGTGATCGTGATCCTCGTGCTCTATATGCTCAACTACGTCTATGGAAGGGGCGTCAATCAGGGACTGGCTTACACTTGGTTCTCCGCTCATCGCGATGCCCTCGAGCAGCAGTTCTCGGTTGTGGGGGATGATGGACTGACTGAGGAGCCGTCTGATGGAAATATTACCAAGGTATTTTTGAGCACGAACTCGCCGATTTTATGCCGAATTTTACGTTGATCAATCCTGCGAGACAACCGGGTTTAAAAGCTTTTCAAGCTTTAAAATGCGAAAAAATCCTTAAATCGGCTATTTTGGATCTGTTTTCGGACTGCAAAAATCTACAACTTTTTTAATCTAATTGTTTTGTAGATTTTATAAAGCCTGTCTTAATCGGCGCAAAAATTCTGCATGAGATAAGCACAAAGATGTCTCTTCTAGCTTCAAAACTAAATGTTTATCGTTATTTTTCAGGAGACCGACTACTCGTTCTCGATCTGGTGCTCGGGCCGTGTCGGCGTCACCTCGTTGCAGATCCAGATGCGCACGGTGAAGCGCCAGGATCTGTCAGCCGTGTCATGGGCATCATCACTCCGCAAAAGGATAGAATCACCTTCCGGTATCGTTACAATCTTGGTTGTTATTTTTTTTTAGTTTTGACCTGGACGCGCAAGAAGTGGACCCGTGGGTGCTGGCCGTCGGTCAACGGAAGATCGTCGCCAAGCAGCACAAGGAATTGGCCGATCTGTCCACCTACGCACTCGAGAAGAAGCCGGGATCGATGCAAGGATTGCCCGCTTCCTGGGGCATTTTCACCGAACTCAACGAGGCTGCCATGGGTAAGCATGAGATTTTATTCGAAAAATTTTAAATTTATTTAATTATAAATTCTTGGCTTTATCGGATTGAATTTCTAGGTCAAAAGTCTAGAACTTAATAGGAGATTTTTTGTTTTTAGTCAAATGTACTAAAAAACTATCTAAACTTTTAGAAATTTGAAACGTAAAATTTATGTCAAAATCGCCGTTTTGTCGAAAAAATGCATTTTTTAGCGTTTTTACAAATTTGTAAAGTTTTGACAGTTTAGAGACACTTACACTTTTTATATTAGGAAAAAAGAACGCCCCCGAAAATGCAATGAACCGCAGAATTTCAATTTATTTCTAGGCATCCTGGACCCTGGCCTGCTACCCTGTTGCGCAAGTACGAGTCGAAGATCCACTCATCCACGCCTCGGATCAATATTGCGGCGCGAAGCTGCCGGATGGGGAGACGTACACCCGCTGCCGGAAGTGTCTCGAGTCGTCATCATCACCGTCGAGCTGCAGGATGGCGGGGATGAGCTCCGCCAGGAGGAGACCGAGATTCTCAACATGATCTTCTACATTGTCGACAAGGTTCGCCGGTGAGAAAAATTATTTCTCTTGAAGTTTTACCACTACTTTTAGATTCCGCCTCTCACGTGAAGCGAAACTGAAGACGGAGAAGAACCGCCAGGCCGTTGAGGAGGCGTTCATGAAGACCACCCACATCAACGCCAAGAAGCCGCTCAAGCCCGTCGAGAAGAGCGACCCGCGAGAGGAAGCAGCGAATTCTGGAGGAGGAGGACCCGGATAAGCAGAGAAGACTCGAGAAGATGGAGGCCAAGCACGACCGCAAGTCGAAGCAGCCCAAGATGAAGCAGATGAAGATTCGCTAGAAGGATAGATATCTTTTTATAACTCTGGAATGCTCAATGTTGTTTTATCGATCGATTGCGAGTGCTCCTTTCCCTTCATCCTGATATAGAGCTGTTGTTGTTTCTCTCTATATCGTCTCATTCCTCTTTTTTCTTGTTCTCTCTACAAATCCGAATAATCCTTTTCCATTGCCAGCCAGGCTTCATCTCTACGGATCGTTGTTTCTCGTTTTTCGCCCATCCTTTTGACAGCTTCCCCTTTTCCATAGTGTTGTGATGACTTAATATAACGATCGGTTTCCGATTTATCAGCCAAAAAAGGTATTCATTCTCTCTGTGGTGTTATTATTCCGCTTTCGATGATGGTTGCCCCCGAATATATCGAGTTTTTGAATGTGTTCTATGTGTCTTTCAATTTTAATAAATGTTAGTTGATTCGGAAAAGCGTGCACGGAAGATGAGAAACCCATGGATTGGGGCGGGAGCTTTCTATAACATAAAAAGTTGTTAAAACATGATTTTTAATGTCGAATTTGGTCCAAAATTGGCCAGTTTTGATCGAAAAAGCTTTATTTTTGCTATATTTGTGAAGTTTAGAGATAGTATCAACAGTTTAGTAGCACCCCGCTATTAATATTTGAAACTTTGGATCCAGAGAAAAAGTTGCTCCCCCGATAATGCGAAAGACTAAATTTTAAAAATTGGTTTGTTTAATAGTTTATTTGCAGACAGATGGAGCAGCGGATATCCCACGGTCGTGTCCACAAAAAGAAAAAGGAAAAAGTATCGTTCAACGATCTGACGTGGCGCAAAAAGAAGGAGACCTTGAAAGAGCAACGGGAGCAGAAACTGGTGAAACAGTTCGAAGCATCCAAGGTTGCCCAAGAAGAACGAACACAACATAAAGAGGAAGAGGCCTTTGCGGATGAGAAGCCGGCAGCGACCACGCCATTCTCCCTCTCCATCGCCATCCCTGGATCGTTCTTGAACCTTGCCCAATGTGATGAACTTCGCGCGTATATGGCTGTCCAGGTGAGGGTTTTTAAAAAGCTAAAAAGATGAATTTTTGACTTTTGCAACTAAAAATTTCGGTTTTTAGGTAGCGCGGGCGGCGACAATCTATCGACTGGAGGAGATCATCGTCTACGACGAGACGGGCCGTATGAAACAGGAAGAAGTGGACGCCTATTGGTCGGGCAAATGGCAGGGCGATCTCAAGCCGTCCGAGCGGAACATTGAGGGCAACTTTCATCTCGCCAAAATCCTCGAATATCTGGAATGCCCTCAGTACATCCGGAAACCGCTGTTCCCGTTCACAAGGCCCTTCGATCTGTCGGTCTTCTACATCCGCTCGATTCCGCGCACCATCTCAAAGCCACAGACTTCACAGTGCCGTATCGAGAAGGTGTTGTACTCGACAAACCGTGCAAGAAGGGACGAGGCGTATATGTTGATGTTGGATTGGACAAAGAGCTCTTCCTCGAGAATTCCACCCCATTCCCCCCAGCGACTCGGATCACTGTCGAATTGACAGAAACAGGAGAAGATCGTCGTCTCTATAAGGGCCGTCTAGCCAATGCAAAACAAGCCCGTGATGCGACGTCTCTTTATTGGGGATATTCTGTCCGAATTGCGAAGACATTGGGAGAAGTGATGGACCGGAAGAAGTATGATGTTGTACTGGGGATGACACCGAATGGAGGATCGATGAATGATGTCGAGATCAATCTGATGACCCGAAAAAGGATCCTCGTCATTTTCGGAGGTGTACAAGGTGTTGAAGCCGCGTTGGAAGGGGATGAGACGGTGTCGGTGCCCGCTGAACAATTCTTCGACCAGCTCGTCAATCCACTGCCCTTTGGGAGCGGATCGAGAAGTGAACGTGTCGAGGAGACCGTGCTCATTACTTTATCAAATCTTTCGTTGCGTTTAAGTCAAATGATTCTTTAGTTTGCGAATTGTTGTTTGTTCTGTTGTTGATTTTGTTATTGCTGCATCCTGTTTGTTGATTTGTTTGCGTTGTCTTGAAAGTTGAAATAAAGAATTTTCGATTATAAAAACTTGTTCTTGACGTTTCTTTTGGATTGACGGTGGTAGCCAATCAATTTCTCAACACGTGAAGCTTTTTCTTGATAGATTCATGGCCTAGCGGCCTAATGCCTAATGGATAGCATCCAGGCCTACAAACCGGTGGTCCGGGGGTCGACCCACCCCCGCTGGTTTTGCTTTTGAGCCGAGGTTGGGTCTTTAATAAGCTTTATCTTTCAGGCAAAATGGACATCCTGGCCACGGTCAGGCTGTACATTGGCGAGATGGTGGCCCAGGCCGGCCCTCAAATGAAGGTGCTGCTCATGGACAAGGAAACGGTCAGTTTTAACGATTTTCCTTGATTTTAGGATGAAAAATCAAGAAATTGCCGTGATTTTCAGACGGGCATCGTCTCGTGCGCGTTCGCCCAATCGGAAATGATGCACAAGGAGGTGTACTTGTTCGAGAAGCTCGATTCCCCGGCGCCCCGCGAGCAGATCAAGCATCTGAAGGTATCGCTCGCGGAAAATTCGTAAAGAATGTTCTTTAGTGCATCGTGTTCGTTCGGCCGACCCAGGAGAACATCACCCTGTTGTGCCAGGAGTTGAGGACCCCAAAATACGCCCAATATTTCATTTGTAAGATAAATAAACCTAAGTAAATCGACAATATTTAGTCTTCTCGAACATTGCCAACAAAAGTGACATCAAGCAGTTGGCCGAAGCGGATGAAGAAGAAGTGGTCGGTTTTTGAGAGCAAATTTTAGCTTCAAAGTTGCGGAAAAGGAAAATATAACTTTTTTTCAGGTACGCGAGGTGCACGAGTATTTCTGCGACGGAATCCCGCTCTCGAAACACTTGCTGTCGATTGGAATGCGCAATCCGTACGATGCCTCCTTTCGTCTATCAACTACTTCCCTCCTCCACATCAAACAGACAATTGTCGCGTTGACGTTGGCGCTGAAGAAGAAGCCGACCGTCTGGTGAGTTTTTCTATAGTTTTCACGAAGTTTTCTCTAATTTTAGTTACCAACGTACGAATGAAGACTGCGAACGATTGGCGGGAGAGGTGGCACAAACGATGCGTCGCGAGGATGGGCTGTATCGGAATTGCAAGGAGGATACGATGCTGTTGATTGTCGATCGATCTGAGGATTGTGCCACTCCGCTTCTCAATCAGTGGACCTATGAAGCCATGGTAACCTCTAGAGCCTTAAAAAAACAGTTTTTAGGTGCACGAGCTGCTCGGTATTCAGAATAATCGCGTGACAATCGACGGGCAAAATTTGGTGTTGTCCGAGTTGCAGGACGATTTCTATGAAAAGGTATTTATTTTTGCCGTCGAGTGAAGCTTTTGTTTTTAGAACGTCTCGGCAAATTTCGGCGAAATCGGGCAGAATATCAAGACGCTGATGGAGCAGTTTCAATCAAAGGTGACAGTTTTTAGTTGTCAAAAATGAAAATCAATTTAGACGCAAATCCACAAGAACGTCGAGTCGATCGCCGATATGAAGAGCTTTGTCGACGAGTATCCACAATTTAAGAAAATGTCTGGTGAGGGAAACAAATCGGATTTTGATAAATGCACCTTTTCCAGGTACCGTCTCGAAGCACGTGTCCGTTGTGGGGGAATTGAGTCGATTGGTTGGCACGGAGAGTCTGCTAGAAGTTTCCGAGGTGAGCTCTATTTTCAATAAATTGATTTTTTACTGAAATCATTAAAGTTGGCTTATTTCTGTACCAGTGGAAAAAGACCGCTTCGCGGCCGTTTTCCACTGGACCCCGTCCAGGAACCATGAATTTGAATAGCTTCTATTTTTCCTGCGGCGCATGACCCTGACAACTTTTGTGAGTCAGACCATTCTTTGGCCTGCGGTGCCAGAGCCAGTGCTAGCTACTGCTTTTTCTCCCGGATTTAGCCTGCGGCGCGAGAGCGTGTGTCAAGGACCTTTTCTTTGGCCTGCGGCGCTAGAGCCACGGTAAAGCACCCATCCTTGGCCTGCGGCGCGAGAGCCTGGGCCAAGGAAGGACCTTTTCTTGGGCCTGCGGCGTTAGAGCGAAGGCCCGGCAAAAGTTTCTTTTAAAGAATTTTGCAAAATCCGAAAATGTATCTGGGGAAATACATTTCCCATCTACCCTCCAAAAATGAGCCCCCAGTTCCCTCTAGGCGCCGAGAAAACTTCCGGACAACGCGGCAAAAACCCATTTTGTTAAGGGTTTTTTACTTTTTTGCTTATAAAATTATTAAATCAAGGAATTTCGTAAAACAAAAAAAATGCATCACTGACAAATGTGTTTCTCCACCTCCATGCCAAAAATCAGCTCGAAATTCGGCCTGACGGCCGAGAAATCGGCTGTACAGAAAACAGACATACTTTTCTCGCTTATAGGATAGGATTTTTCAGCTGGAACAATCGTTGGTGGTTGATGGGGACCATGGTCAATGTTTGGATCGGATTCGCGTCCTTCTAAATAACAGGAAAATCTCAAATTTAGTGGGTTATAAGATTTTGTAAGGTTTAATTGATTTTAGAACGCCACCCGGCTCGTGCTCCTCTACGCGCTTCGTTTTGAGAGCAACCAGAGCAACGATATCAACGGGTTGATCAACATTTTGAAGCAAAGAGGTTTTTTTTAAAATTAATATTGATCTTAGCTTATTTTAAAATTCTTAAGCCTAAAAACTTTACAAACTTTATCAAAAAGTTCAAAAATGCTATTTTTCGGCCAAAATTTTAAAATTTCGATTTTCGTGCTTTTAGTTAATTTTGCCAAAAAAACGTGATTAAAACACTTACTATTACGTTATAGGCGTTTCCGGTGAAAATTATAGAAAAAATTAGATCTCCTCCGATAATGCAAAAGAACCGTTAAATTCTGATTTGATTACGTTTTAGAACCGGCGGCTTCATCCCTGGTCCGTTCGCTTCTTCGATTCGGTGGGGCAACCCGGCGGAAAAACGAGCTGTTCGGTGGCCAATCTGCCGTGGAGATGACAAAACGGTAATGTTCATGCATATTTCGCGTTATTATCCTGACTTTAGATTTATCAAGGGCCTAAAAGGAGTGGAGAATGTGTACACGCAGCATACCCCATTCCTTCTACAGACAATTGACGCCATTTCGAGGGGAAAGGTCAACGAACAGCTCTACCCTAAGCATGTCTCATCCGAATTTGTGTACGTTTTTTACTAAGAAGCGATTTTTGGCCTCGGATTTTTGTAAAAATAGAAATAAATTAATTTTTTTAATTCATTTTCAGGCCCCGTGTCGACAACATCATCATATTTATGGTGGGCGGGGCCACGTATCAAGAGGTATAAACTTTTATAGGATTTTTAATGAATAAACTTATTTTTTTAGTTATTCCACGTCCGGGCCGCCAACGAGAGACGGCTACAGTCTGGGGGACCGGCGATATTGTTGGCCACGACGCATATGCTCAACACTAAGGGGTGAGGAAAAACTTTAATTTAGAATTTGAAAGCAGGTAGCTAGCAGAGATTTTTTGGGAACGATGGTGCTTGTGCATTATCGAGGGTGGGGGGGTGAAGTAAAATTTTCCCCATAGGACCCGATTTTCTGGTTTCCAGAAGTTTTTGCTAATTTTAGTAGCTGAAAATTTAATTAATAGAATGCTGCTAAAAGTTGTTCTATCTCTAACCGTAAAAAAATCGAAAAAACCACCGATTTTTCGACGAATTTCTCGAAACTAAAAATTTCTAAATTCTCAGGTAACCTTTCGGCTGGAAGTTTGGTAATTAGGCGAAAAACTATTCACTTTGACCATTCGTAACTGCATTTTCGGTTTTATGGAAAAAGTGTTCAAAAAGCTGAAAAGTTTAAACCCTTTTTTCAGCTTCATCGAGCAGCTGCGAGCGATGGGCGGCGGCCAATAAGGAAATCTGAAGCGTTTGTCTGTGTTGTCTGTACATTTTGTATTTCTGTATTTCCCACTGTAATTTTAATTTTATTCCATTCCTGTGTGCCATTCTGTGATTATAATTCGACTCTAATCTGCCTATCTTTTTCTCAGTTTGTGATTTTCTCATTTTCTTGTCTATGTTGTGAGCTTTGTACTGGCATTTTCCGTGTTTTTTTTGCCTGTAACGATAGTTTTTTATTCTTTTTTTTGTGCACTAATATATTGGCGGCGAATCGAGTTTAGTGGTGGCATAAATAGATAAAAACGCTAAATAATAACAAAAAATAATGTTGATTTTTTTTGCGCGAAGGCTGGGACCCGAGCAGAATAAAGACTTTTCAAGCTTAAACAGAGTTTTAAAAGCTGGAAAAACCAACGTAAAACTTGTGAAACTATTTTTAGAAACGTTTAGAAAGGCTAAACCCGTATTTGGAAGAATGTTTTGCAGTGACAAGCGACCGGATAATGGCAACACGACGGTGAGGGGAGAATTGCATGGTTTTGACTACAGATTTAGGGGAATATCAGCAATACAAGAAGAGAAGAAGCCACAAGAATTGATGGGAATTGATGTGGAGGGCTTGATTTCGGACTTCCGGCACTTTCGCGGGCGGATTCGCGGCTTTTCCCTGATTTGTTCGCTCTGCCGATGGTGGATAGGTCAGTTGGGTGCCTGGAAAAGTGATAGAATAATTGGGATTTATTGAATTTTGGGTTATTTGTAGTTCTTAGGGATTTTATGCCAGAAACCGTTAATTTTTAGCATATTTTCGCTGTTTTCCCGTTTATTCTACCGTTTTCCGAGCTTTCTGCGTTAGTGGATTATTTTTTTAAGTCAAAATCGTTATTTGGTCGCTTTTTAAACTTTTCGAAGCCTAGGCAAGCCGGAAATGATTTAGTTAAACATTTAAATAAGCTAAGATGCATTTTGGGCTAGATTTTTGCTATTTAGAAGGCACTGCACTCATGTTTAGCGCAAAAAAGTTCAGATCTCGGATACTTAAACTTTCTTTCAGCTAGCAACACTGAAAATCTATCCGATTAAGGCTTTTGCCCTCTTTTTCGACATTTTTAGCCCTGGCTTCAATTATTAACCCGTTTTTCAGGTTTCTGGGGACGTTGTGTTCATTTTCTAATTAAAAAGAAGGATTTTTAGCCTAATTTTAATCTTCTAAAGCCTAGACCAGAAATAAGCCAGCTACGCCTCTTCCGTTCTTCTTTTCAACATTTCTGACCTTGACTTCAACCAATTGTTGTTTCGCGTTCTTTTGGCGGTCAAGTTTTACCTCCCCGCCGCTTTTTCTTTGGCAGGTATCCATCCGCCCGTGGATACCCTACCCATTCTATTCAATCCCTTCGGACCGGGGCGATGTTTTGGGATGTATTGGATGGATTGTTTGGTTGGTGTTGGGTTGTCAGTGGGTGCAAAAGGGGAAGGAAACAAGGTCATCTCCATCCCCTATCCCTCGCTAATCGTCCGTTTTGCATTTCACACCCATTCTCCGCCCATCCTCTATTTATCGGGGGCTGATGGGGGCCATTAGGTGATTAGCGCCTCGTTTCGGGTCGAGTGCAGATTTAGAGGAGTGGAATTAGGGCGATACTGGACTATTTTGATGGGATTTTCAGGGATTTAGACCTGAAATTATGCCGAAAATTAAGAGTTTTCCGGTAAAAAATTCGGCGATTATTTATACAGATAGCTAGAGGTATTTTTTAGGCGTTAATGGACACTTTTAGAAGGACTGGAACCTCATTTTGACTTTTTCGCTAGATAGAGCGATACCGGGTTAGTTCTAGACCGTTTTAACCATTTAATTTTGAGAATTACGCTGCAAAATACGGGTTTTTAAAGTCTACTAATACTTCCAAAAGTTAACTAACGATATCGAGCAATTAATAGCTATTTTTAGCAAAGAACTAAGCGTATTTTTTATTGATTTTTTAAACGTATAACAGCATCTACTGAAAAAGGACCCACCAGGCGTGATAGCGTCCTTCAGCTCCTCGAACACATCTCCACTCCCCTCCAGATCTTCGTCATCCGGAAATGGCTGGAATGAACCCTCGAACTGGGGTCTAGCGGCTACCTACAAAAAAAATTAGGTTTCAGGTCACATTTTTTAATTTTTAGACTTGGATTGATGTTTTTAGGGCATTTTTCAGAAAGTTTAGCATCTTTGCACTTTTCCAGTTCAATTTTTACTAAAAAACGCATGATGTAGGTCAAGGCGTTTTCCGGGGAGTGATGATAAATGGAATAGCGGTTCAAAAAACCCTGAAGCCGTCGTCTCTGGGGGTCACTTTCAGGATTACGGGTCGCCGGCAGAAACGTTTTTTCAGGAGCTCTACCCTACCCTACTGCCCACCCGCTTTGTCTTCCCCTCAAAAAAAGGCGTATGACTTTCATTTTGCCGCTTTTGCTAGAAAAACTAGCTCTAGATAGATGGAGCTGAAATTCAAGGCGTTCAAAGAGTTCAACACGTTTAAACAAGTCTTAAAAATTTTAATTTAACAGATTGAGGAATTTCAGGCCTTTATTTTGATACCGTAATCGATTCTATAGCTCTATTTTTATCCAAAAACCCTCAATACAGACGTATCATGGCGTAATTGATTATCTACCGTCCATTGTAGCCAGAATACCCCATGAATTCTGGAGCTCATTCTGAAAGTTCATATCTACCCTTTGTTTCCTAGGTTCTTCCAAATTTTTTCTGGAAGCCGAAAAGGTGCTCGGGGACGCCAAAAAACGAGGGCTGAATTTTTGGGGGTTTTCCTGGGCTTTGGAGGGGAAGAAGTGGCAAAAGCAGAGCCGAGGAGCGCGAAGAAATCGAGTCTCATGCTCGACGGACCCGAATCGAAGACGAATAGAAGACGACGAATCTTTGCTATTGTGAGTGCCGCTGGTCGTTCTGGATTGTGGATAATAATAATGTGCACGAACTTCTTTCATAGGTCCGAAAATTGGGGCTCAAAAAGTATGGAGAATTGAATCGAACGGGGCATTTTATCGTGATCAAACTGTTTTAAAGGCGTCTTGAAGCCAGAAAATCGAGAATTTTAGTTTGAATTTAAAAAATTAATTTAGCGCGCTTGGAGGCCACTTTTTCACGTTTCCGGTTCTTATTCTACTCTACTCGATTGGCCCGGAAAGTGGCGGGTTTTATCCCCCTTGAAAAACCCATTTTATTCGCCGCTCTATTCGGTCTAGTAGATGCTAGAAGATGGTGGTGCCAGGTGGAGATGAGCTTTTATAGGGGACAGAGAGAGAGAGAGAGAGAGAGAGAGAGAGAGAGATAGCTTTAGAAGAGGGGCATCTATCAATCCCCTGAGGGCCCATCTTCTTCTTTGTTGGAATAGGGAATGGCCATTCTGGAGGGCGAGCTAGAGG
>JBBGBA010000295.1:0-95835 GCA_038088335.1 Mesorhabditis sp. LJ9110
GGGCAACTTAGATTTAGTCAAGGTTCGGGGGTTTGAAAGGTTCTAGTCATTTTAAGGTTGTTCGTAAATCGACAGGGTGCAGGATTTGATATTCCATGGTTTTTGGTCGGAAATGGATCTATGGTTGTTTCTGAAAGTTCTTTTTAAAGGAACATTCACCTGCCAATTTTATAAAATCGTTCCACGCTATATCAGGCAGGGTCTGTTTCCTAACGCGTGGATAAGGCGCCTAGGGGCGAAGAGGGCCTGTCCTCTCCCGATTCGGTCTGTTGGCACAGTGGTTTTGTCTGTGCCTGCCGCGCGCAAGGTCAGGGTTCGACCCCCGGTTGTGGCATGGCTTTTTGCTTTTTCATTAAAAGCTGGGAGTTGAATGTTTCTTTCAAGGGGCTCAGAAATCTGGTCCAGGTTGCCCAGCATTGATTCCTGGAAAACAGCCAGATCCTCGAACGCACAAATTTTGACTTCCGAGCCCCTTTAAAGCCCAAGATTTTGGCGGCAAATATATAGTTATGTATTCCGGGCAGCACAAATAACGCGCGAGTTTTGTGCGGCAAAGGCGGCCCATTGCCGCACAGAATTCGGCCACCATTCCCCTCCATCTAGATTTTTTTGGAATAGGGTCCGGTTCCTGCTTGAGCGGCCGAACCAGGTTATCTAGTAACTGACGAAACATACTACGGACATTTTACTCAAGGATAGGTCGAATAAAAACAGTGGCAGGTTTGATTCCGGACTGTTTGAGGCCCGCAAGAAATTGTCGAGCGGGGCTGTTTGCAAGAGGTCGGAAACTTCGGTAACTTTCTTGGCGTTCTTACAAAAGCCTAGGGCTCCTTCTCCAAGTTTTTTCAGCGGTATTGTCTTCAAAACAATTCACAAAGTAGGAAAAATTTCCCTACGTGCCAAGAAATTAGAAATATATAAAGAAAAACCACCTTAAAAAGTGTCCGGGTATTTTTGGGACACCCTGTACTAGCGCTCCCTTTTGCCCAAATTCCGTGAACAAGCGGAAAAGTTCTTACGAATTCCGATTCCCCATCAGGTTTTCAACAAAATCACGAAACTTGACCGTGTCACCGCCGCTCTACGTCGTATTATGGCGGAAATATTTGGTCCAGGAACTGTTGCAGAAGCATAACTGGACGACTTTGTTTTGCTCTTTATCGGCTTTCAGAGCCTAGCAGGCGGCAACTTTTGATTCACAGAGGAACGGTACTTTTTACAAAAATTCAATTTTCTCAAAAATCAGAAGTTTGAGGCGCTTCAGCTGACACTCACGTGAAGGTCGAATAAAAACCGCTCGGAAGTTGTTTACTTTCGGAACATGGTTCTTAGATTTCGGGGGAAGTATTTCCGGGGGGAACTTTTTGTTTTCAAATCGTGTTTTAATTCTAAATAAATAATGGTACTTTAGGATCCCGGGGAAACCAAATTTTTTCGGCCCAAGCCTAAATTTTTTTCTAAATAGCGCATGCGTTTCTAAATGGTTTTTAACTATTCCTGAGCATAAAACTACCCACATTTTAATTAAAAAATTTCATTTTAGGTCGAAAAATCCTATAGAACCTTGAGGATTAGCGGGGGGGAAAGACCCAAAATGACCAATTTTCGACTTTTTCAAACATTTTTCTAACTTTTTTGAAAGGTTTTTCTACTTTAAATATAGTTAAAATTTAGTAAAAACAATGGGAAAACACTTTATATTTGATTACTAGGTCAACCGGGAAAACCAGGAAAAATTTGTTTCCCCCCCCCCCCCCGAAATCCTAAAGAACCCGGAACATAAGTTACTGTGGTAGTCCATTTCGCAGACGAACAATCCGAGGTAATGTGCCAAAAATAATATAAAAAAAAAGAGAGGAGAGAGAGAAGAGAGAGAGAGAGAGAGAGATGTGTGGGGAAAAGAGAATGCGAGAGATAGAGAGTGCGAGAGACAGAGTGATAGAGAGAGCGAGCGAAAAAGCGAGAGAGTGAGAGGACAGAGGGATAGAGAGCGAGTGACAGAGAGAGCGAAAGGAAAAGAGAATGGCAGAGATATAGCGAGGGTGAGAGAGACAGAGTGAGAGAGAGAGAGATACTTTGGTGTTGCCAGATTCCGGCTGTAATTGCGATGTGTTTATTCAAACCGTATTCGGGGCCATAGAGCACATATAGAAAGCAACCGTTGTGGGTGCACAATGGATACGGGGATTTCACGAACGACGTCCCTGCTTAGGCAAAACTGGCAATACCATTTTGAATTTCGAGGCTCCACAAAATACATGTGTTGATTTCTTCTCGGAAAAATCGAGATGAGTTCTCAAAAGGCTCGGAAATTAGCGTCAAGCATCATAGTTTCGATTCAAAAACCTAGTTCTGAATTTCCAGAAACGCCGTTCGGGAAATACATGACATGCAACAAAAATATCTGGATAAACGAGCGCACAACACAAGAATCAACGGCGCTTCTTCTTTTTGTCTTCATCATTGCCCGGCACCTTCCCCGCTTCCTTCTGGGCCTTGCGCAGGTCGTATTCGGCCTTGTACTCCATCAACTTTTTCATCTGGGCCGGGCTGGCTAACGATATCCAACACATCTGGCATCGACTCGCTGCAAAAGAACCAGTTGCGGTCAGCAGAAAACACACCCACCGATAATCACGAGGGTTCGGTGGAAGTTGGGAGACTCCGCAAAAACCCTAAAATCAAAGGACTCTTTCAAGGGCCGTATCCCAAAAAAAAAATACTCGGCATTTGGCCGTCTTCCATCTGATCGAGACCAAATTTTTACCAGCGATGCGGACCCATAAAAACGATGTGTAGCCAGATTTTCCAAGCAAATATTGTAAACAACAAAAAAAGTTATCGCTAAGAAACTGCTTGTTGGGAAGCGCTGGTGCTCTTTTTTGGCGATAATCCCGCAGTAGGCTTGTCGATTTTGAGTAATTTCGGAAAAATGGTCATTTTGGGGTCGCTTCCTGGCAGTTTTGATAATAAAAAGTAAAAAAAACTCAATTTTCACGTAATTTTCGTAGATCAAAATATTTACCCGGGTGGAAAAAGTCCCTTCGTCGTTTTTGCTAAAAATTTCGAGTAGTGCCAAATCCGCCATAGTTTTTATAGGTCCCTATCGCTGGTAAAAAATCGTTTCTGATCGGATATAAGATGGCCAAATGCCGAGGCGTTTTTTTGGGACACTCTGTATTTTTAATTAGGTGGAATTACCACCCAAATATCAGCAATACCTCCCAAAAAAGGCCCCCCTCTAGCGGTCCGCCCTGATGTCCGTTTTTTCCGTTTTAGGTATCTATCGGAAGCTCACGACGAGTTGAGGTGATATTTTCTCTCCGATTTGTGAAATTCGCGTATTTTTAACCCTACTTTTATCGTTTTTTTGGGTATAAATAACGCAATTTCGCCGTATTACATCCGATCGGTCCCAAATTTGGAACAGAGGCGTAACAAACCTAAATAATCACAATCCTGAGTTATAGCCCGATTGCTGCAGTAGTTTTCGAGTTATGGTCAAAATACTAGTTTTTACGCGTTTCTTAACAGTTTTTTTCGGCTATCTTTTTGGACTTTACAAAAATTGTTGAAATCAACGGTTATTTGATTAATTTTTATTAAGAAAAATTTCTAGGGGTAGAGAACGCTTGCCGCATCATTTTCACTTAATATTCGAATGGTCGATTCCGACGAAAACCTTATGAAAAACGGATAATAAAGTATATTTTTGTTGTATCTCGAAAACTACCATAGTAGGGAGGCTCCAACTCAGGATTGTGGTTATTTAGGGTTTGATACACCTCTGGTCCAATTTTCGGACAGATCGGATGTAATATGGCGAAATGCGGGAGGGGTGCTTTTTTATGGGACACCCTGTATAGGCATACATTACTAAAAACACGGTAAGAGTTTACTTTACCTCCCCCCACAGCCGAAGGGTCTCAAAGTTGTCGGTATTTTCGCTTATTTTGTCGGGATTTTCGCAACGCCATTCGATAGAGCGTCGAAAATAATACTAAGAGTTTTAATTTGAGCCTACAACAATCCTGTGTGTGTGTGTGTGTGTGTGTGTGTGTGTGTGTGTGTGTGTGTGTGTGTGTGTGTGTGTGTGTGTGTGTGTGTGTGTGTGTGTGTGTGTGTGTGTGTGTGTGTGTGTGTGTGTGTGTGTGTGTGTGTGTGTGTGTGTGTGTGTGTGTGTGTGTGTGTGTGTGTGTGTGTGTGTGTGTGTGTGTGTGTGTGTGTGTGTGTGTGTGTGTGTGTGTGTGTGTGTGTGTGTGTGTGTGTGTGTGTGTGTGTGTGTGTGTGTGTGTGTGTGTGTGTGTGTGTGTGTGTGTGTGTGTGTGTGTGTGTGTGTGTGTGTGTGTGTGTGTGTGTGTGTGTGTGTGTGTGTGGGTGTGTGTGTGTGTGTGTGTGTGTGTGTGTGTGTGTGTGTGTGTGTGTGTGTGTGTGTGTGTGTGTGTGTGTGTTTTTTTGTTTCATTTTTCTGCACAGCAATTTATGCAAAGTGATCGAAGTATTAGGGCAAGACGGGGAAGGCAAAAAAAAAAGTTATAGCCAAAAACTTCCGGCTAGGGGGGTAAAGTAAGCCGTAGCCAAAAACACTATTAAAACACTATCTATTCCCTTACTAGGCATTTCTAGACTCAAACAAAAAAGTTCGGTTTCTATGAAGGCACCTACTCATCACTCCGCAATCGTGGCAGCAGGAAACATCCTGATTGGTCGACGCATATCGCATCTGGGCAACGTACCCAGGCCCTGAACAAGTGTATGAAAAGAGACTACAATCACTTACGATACTCGCGTGCTGCAGGCTGCACATAGCGCCATGCCGCCCTTGCTGTCCTTCTTGGGCTCATAACAAAAATAGCACTAAAACTCTGGTCCTTATATATAACCGGCGATCGATACAGATAGGCGGGGGCGTGGCCAAGATTTGGGCAGTCGCAAATGTCGTGAATTTACATTTTAAAGGGATCGTAGCATGGTTTGGGATGCACTATCGAATGGCGTTGCAAAAAAAAACCCCTAAAAAATGAAGAAAATTGCGGCAAAAACTTTTTGTTTCTGGCCCCCTGCCCAAACCTCCACCGCCGCCCCCTCTGAATTGTGCCGGAGAGGTCAAGAAATACCCACTGGGATATACTCGTACTTGTGCAATTTGCGCGTCTTCCTCCCCTTTGATTTTCGTCCCGCACCATTTGAAGTACCAGACCGTGACGGGGGCTGAAAATGAGAAATAATCATGGATCCTGTTCAAATGTGAGTTGCTTTGTAAACCAACCTGTGTAGTACTTGGCGTGGAACGAGAGTGACGACTGTTAGTCAGGGAGGAGGAAGCTTTGGGGACCGGGGGAGTACCATTTGAAGCCGGAGGCGTTCTTGTGTGCTGAAACTGAGAAATAATCATTTATCCCTTTAAAATGTGAGTTGCTTTGTAAACCAACCTTTGTAGTAATTGGCGAAGAAGCCGAATGGCGCGTCGGAAGCGAGCAGGTATTGACGTCGCTGGTCGATCCGTTTGAAGCCGGAGGCGTTCTGTTCTGAAACTGAGAAATAATCATTTATCCCTTTAAAATGTGAGTTGCTTTGTAAACCAACCTTTGTAGTAATTGGCGAAGAAGCCGAATGGCGCGTCGGAAGCGAGCAGGTATTGACGTCGCTGGTCGATCCGTTTGAAGCCGGAGGCGTTCTTGTGTTCTGAAACTGAGAAATAATCATTTATCCCTTTAAAATGTGAGTTGCTTTGAAACCAACCTTTGTAGTAATTGGCGAAGAAGCCGAATGGCGCGTCGGAAGCGAGCAGGTATTGACGTCGCTGGTCGATCCGTTTGAAGCCGGAGGCGTTCTTGTGTTCTGAAACTGAGAAATAATCATTTATCCCTTTAAAATGTGAGTTGCTTTGTAAACCAACCTTTGTAGTAATTGGCGAAGAAGCCGAATGGCGCGTCGGAAGCGAGCAGGTATTGACGTCGCTGGTCGATCCGTTTGAAGCCGGAGGCGTTCTTGTGTTCTGAAACTGAGAAATAATCATTTATCCCTTTAAAATGTGAATTGCTTTGCAAAACAAATTTGTTTGCAGTGGTCTACCCTGAAGCTGATTGTACAATCGGGCAAAACATCGCAAAGAAGGCAGGAACAGCCTTTTGTTTTTTATCCGACGCCTAACCCCAATACCATTTTTATAGCATATTATATAGTTCTTCGATATAAAAACACATAAAAAATGTTCGAATTTTTGCTTTCTGGTTTTTTATTGATTTTTTTTGGGAAAAATGCGTGAAAACGACCAAAAAAGTGGCCAAATTTCCGAAGTTTCAAATAATTTTTAAATATTTTTACAACTTTCTAGAGCAAAACTACTCAAAACACTAAGAAAATACATAATATATCATTAACAGGCAAGCATCAACAGGTGGAAAAGCCAAAACTGGTTTACCCCCGCTAAAGCCATCCCCCCCCGCTAACAGTCCAGGACCTTCCTTTACAACGAGAATTGTTTTGGAAAGGAAAAACTGCTGCGTACTTCCGTGGACCACACCGGTGCTGTTGAGCAGCAGACAGAGGAAGATGGTCGAGCCGGACTCTGCAGTGATTCCCTCAAGGTCGGAATTGCTAGATAAACGAACCTCTTCTCCACGATCGTCCCGAGCGGCGCCGCCCGATGGCGATACATGTCCAGTGATACAGGAAACCGACGTGCTGTTTGCGGCGGCCTGCTGAAACTCAGAATGGTTCTGGACTATTAGCGGGGGGGGGGACCAAATTTTTCCCTGTGATCCTCTACGGAGCTATAATAAAATATAAACAATTTTTACAGCATTTGACTTGGTTTTTAGTTATAAAAACAATATACAAAACCAGAAACTTTTTTTTGCTTTTTGTACAAAAATGCATGAAAAACTACCAAAACAGGCCCAAATTTCTATTAACAGGATTACTATTAACAATTAACTATTACATTAACAGGGGTATTAACAGGCTACGAAAATTATCACTAACAAAATTTAGCTGTTTTCGACGTTAAAATTAAGTTTTTGTTGAAAAATCGAGGACCCTCTTTGTTAGGAAACAATTAACATACGCCGGAAGCTGCGGCAGCCTTTATAAGGGAAGAGAGGTAGCGTTTCTCATTTTTTGCCATAGAAAATCGCGGGAATTATGCAATGTGAAGAATATCATGGGATCAGCCGGGGCCAGGGTTGAAAAGTCGCGAAGCGGCTTTTCAACCCTAATAAAATGTTAATTGCTCCGAAAACGAACCAAAACGGGGCATTCCAGGGTGGGCTGCCCGTCCGGATGGTGAGGCGACTGGCAGGGCGCCGTGGAGCAGGTCAGAGATACCGAAAGGCAAGCCTGAAATTGAGAAGCCTGTCATAATCCCTTTAAGTGAGAAATGCGTACCGGCACGACGCATGCTTGCAGAAAATCACTGACGGGAATTTTTTGCGCCAAAAACGTGCCCAATATCTCGTCCTCTGGCCTCTTAGTTGCCAATTTTTTCACCTTTTTGGGGCTGTTGCCCCCTCGACGGCGAAGAAGAGCCCAGCGGCGGATACCGTGGTGGCGCTTGCCCACCTTCGAGTTCTTCTTGCCACTGAAATTGCAAGTTCCGGCATCCGTTTACTTTACCCCCAGCTCGAAGGTCCCAAAGTTTTCGATATTCCGTTGTTTTTTTGGGATTTTTTTGACGCCATTCTATAGAGCATCAAAAGAATATACTAAGAGCTTTTATGGCAGCTCAAGGTCAGGATTGTGATATAAAATAGTTACAGCAAAAACAGAATTTAAACCGGATTTCTCTATGGGAACAAGACGCGCAAAGCTAGTTTTTGACATTTATTTAATTTTTCTTTAATTATTTTTTCCTGGTCAAAGTGACGGTTCTCAAACTCCACGCAGGTTCTTTAGGATTTCCGGGGGGGAGGGAACAAATTTTTCCTGGTTTTCCCGGTTGACCTAGTAATCAAATATAAGGCGCTTTCACATTGTTTTTAGTCAATTTTAACCATTTTTAAAGTAGAAAACCTTCAAAAGTTGAAAAATGTTTGAAAAAGTCGAAAATCTAATCATTTTGGGTCTTCCCCCCCCGCTAATCCTAAAGGTTCTATAGGATTTTTCGACCTAAAATTAAATTTTTTAATTAAAATGTGGGTAGTTTTTATGCTCAGGAATAGTTAAGAACCATTTAGATACGCATGCGCTATTCATAAAAAATTTAGGTTGGGCGGAAAAAATTTGGCTCCCCCTCCCGGAAATCCTAAAGAACCTCCACGCATACATGGTATGCATGGCTGAAAAGTTGGGGCTGGGGGGGGAACCAGAGTCTAGCCAAAATTTGGAACACCCCTGTCCATATATGTGGCCCCGCCGCCTTACCGTGTCAACAGGCGCACAAGTAGAACCACGCCGAGGACACCGAGGAGCAGGAAGGCAGCTGTACCGATAGCTAGATTAAGGTAATAGAATGAAGTAGCGTGTGGCTCACCAGCCCAGCTGGAAAAGGGCCCGTCACTCGACGAGGTGTCGTTCAACATCCCGTGAATCGGCGTCAGCGGCGTAGAGGCCGTTCCGTGGCGGTTCGTGCATATCCGCTGGGAAGGAATTATTGTTACGGCATTCGATCCAACGGGTCGTTAAAAAAAATGCATCAAAAATCGGCGGGGCGGGGGGTACCGAACTTTTTGTATAAATAACTCCGGAAACGTCTGGTAACCTAATAGAAAATGGTTTCAGCGTGATTTTTTAGTAAACTAGAAAAACGATTAACAAGCTTTGAACAGGTGAAAATTTTGCCTGTTTTTAGTAACATTTTGGGTTCCGGACTGTTAGCGGGGGGGCACGAATTTTTCCCTATGACCCTCTACGGCCCCAAACAAAATATAAACCATTTTCTAGCAGTTTACATAGTTTTTAGAGACCAGGGTTGAAAAACCCTGCTTTTCAGCCTGCTATCTAGCCCTTTGAAAGTGCTGAGTTTGCATAATTCTTGCCGAAAACCGATCACCAAAAAATGAAAATGTCGCCCTCCCTCCCTTTTTATAAGCTAGCTCCACTTCCGATGTATGCTAATTTCCTCCTAACAAAGAGGGTGGCAGATATTTTAACAAAAACCTATTTTTAATAGCGAAAACCACAATTTTTCGAAATTTTTATGTGCGTGCAGTCGAATCATGCCTCTTCTTTACCTATTGTCGTTTCTTCCCTACCAAAAAAATGCTTCCCTGAGGCTGTAGGTGCGGAACATCCAAACGGAAGTGCATGCAAATATACACACACACACACACACAGACACTATTTTTTTATATATAGTAGGATAACAACAATATAAAAAACAATTTGTGACTTCATGATCAGAAAGGTAACCAAAATGACCAAAAAAAATACAAATTTTCGAATTTTCACCATTAAAAAATATTTTTCATAACCTCCTAACAAGCCACAACTACTAAAAACACTATACAAATCTTTTAGATGTCATCAACAGGTTGCTATAGGTGGAAGAATAGAAAATGGTTACCGCCGCCCCCCTAACAGCCCAGAACCAAAATGTGTATAGTGTTCACATCTAGGAATAGTAAAACCATTTAGGAACACTTCCACTATCTATACCTAAAAATTAGAATTTGAGACAAAGGTTGGTCCCCCCGCTAAGGCGAAAGAGCCGGAAGACGACTTACCGTGTCTGTGACTCCTGCACACGGCGGCGGGTGGATAATTAATCCAGCAGTGTCGCCGGAACGGGCGAGGACAAAGATGTTCTTGTGGCAGTCCAGAAACTCGTCCGCTTCAACCCGTCGCAAGTCAACGGCCTAAGCACATCAGCTATGCATTACCGTCCGGTAAATCTACCGCCAAGCCAAAGGTGCTGATGCATCGTGGATATCGAATCGAAGCTGCGGGGCCATCGACACCTTCGCGCTCCCGATCAGCGGCGAGCTGAAAATAGCGCCACAGTTGAAATTCAAGGTATAGGTAGGTTACTCTGAGGCCACAATTTCACGCGGCCGGGGGAACAGAGCAGGAATGCCATTTTTCGATATTTTCGCTATTTCCTCGGGATTTTTGCAACGCCCTTCGATAGAGGACCGACAAATATACAAAGAGTTTTTGTTTTAGCGTCAATTTTATCTACCATACCAGCGCCCAAAACCCGCTTCGCGGGCCTTGGGCGCTGGATTGCGGCCCTTGCATGAGAAATTTGCGATAGCCAGGGTTCTTTGGACCCTCCCCTCTCCCGACCAAACACGCGAGTGCAACTGGCAAGAATGCGGAAATTTGTATTTTTCCCATTATGCAAATTAGCCCTCGTGGGCCGCCAAAAAGGAATAAAACCGGCTTTAACTTCGTAAACTTGTATTTTATTGAAATTCTGAAAACATCATCGGAAACAGAAGGGTCGATTACCCCAGATGACGGAGAATTGAGACGTTTTGGATACGGGAAGGCCTCAAATCGGGCCTCGAATATGACATCCACACACACACACACAACAAAATTCGCGCCAAAAATATATAAGGTAGGATATAAATTTCTAATCTCCGTACGCCCCACGTCCGTACACGAATTCAACCAAATTCCGCGTTCAAATTCCGAATTCAGCTTGTCGGGCGAAGTGCCAGCGCTGAACCCCCGCGTAGCGGGGGTCCGCGCTGGTTGTCATATAAAAAGCATTACGGCAAAACAATTTTAGCAAAATTTCTTTAGTGCCGTTCGATAGAGCGTCAAAAACTATACCGAGAATTGCGTTTGTAGCGAAAAGAAATGAAAGAAATAGTTAGGTCGGCCCAAACAGTCCCCCCCCCCGCGTAGCCGATATATACCGAAATTCAATTGAGTTTTAAACCCTTTTTTGGACGTAGATTTTTGCCATGACGCGTACCTCAGTCGGAATTGGCAGATGAGCGTCGTTTGGCTGGATCGCGCCTATCAAGAGGTTGTCGTTCTTGTCGAGGAAGGTTGCGTACGGGCCGGACTGAAATGAAATCAAGATTTTAGTTTGTTGATTCGACGAAGAGCCCGGCAACCATCCAATACAGGTTCTGGGCTGTTGGGGGGGGGGGGGGAGGGAGGGGTAACAGGGTGCAAACCACTTTCTATTTTTCCATCGGTCGAATATCAATTATGTATTTTTAGAGTGTCTTTAGTAGTTTTTGGTTGCTAGAAACTTACAACAAACTTTTTAAAATTTTGAAAATCCGAAATTGTTTGCTTTTTTTGGACACTTTTTATACATTTTTGACCCATTTTTATTATTTTTTTTTACACCAAAACCGCGTCATGCCTGAGCCTGGCCTGCCTGAGGAATTTTGAATGTTTTTCACATGATGCAACTTAACCCCGGAGCCACAAAAATGAATAAAACCGGCTTTAACTTTGTAAACGTGTATTTTATCGGGTTTTTGAAAACGCCATCGGAAAGGGGAGGTTCGATTACCCCAAGTGGCGGAAAATTAGAGCGTTTTATACACGGGCAGGCCCTCAAATCGGGCGTCAAACCTGACCTATACACACACGCACACCACACATAAACAGACACGCCAAAATTATATCAAGTACGACTGTTTTTTCTACTTAAAAATATGTAAAGTGCTATAAAAATTGTTAATATTTTATTATAGGGCCGTCGCGGATCATAGGGTAAAATTTGCGCCGCCACCCCGCTAAAAATCCTCCCCCCCGCTAACAGCCCAGAACCCCAAAACATACAGGGTGTCCCAAAAAAAGCACCCCTCCGGAATTTTGCCGTATTGCATCCGATCAGTCCCAAAGTTGGAAGAGAGGTGTATCGGACCCTAAATAACCACAATCCTGAGTTATAGCCCGCCAGCTAGAGTAGTTTTCGGGATACAACAAAAATAAACTTTATCCCTCTATATTATTCGGAATCGACCTCTCGAATATTAAGTGAAAATAAAGCGCCAAGCCTTCTTTACCCCTAGAAATTTTTTCCTGATAGAAAATTGATCAAATAACCGTTGATTTCAACAATTTTTGTAACCCAAGTCGCCCCCGATTTTAAGCGAAATTGGGGATTCGCAGCCGGAAGTCGATGCAGATCGATGCAAAGTCCAAAAAGATTAAAAACTAGTATTTTGACCATAACTCGAAAACTACTGTAGCGATCTGGCTATAACTCAGGATTGTGGTTATTTATGGTTTGTTACGCCTCTGTTCCAAATTTGGGACCAATCGGTTGTAATACGGCGAAATGCCGGAGGGGTTTTTGGAGAAAAATAATCACCAGAGCCCGGCGTGCTGTGAAGTAGGGCAAGGCTTGGCCCGGCCGTGATATCCAAGATCACACAATCCTCGTAGCTTGCACCGTATTTGTATCTGCATGGCTGATCGCATTCCGTTGCAGACTTGTAGGCCTTCAGTACCGCCGGACTTAAAAGAAGATTTTTGCTCCACCGGCTAAAGAAGCTGCATACGGTGTTCGGCCATCCTGGTCGCAGATCGGCAGCGGCTCACAAGTATCACCATCAGGGCGGCCTCCCTTGGCGCAATACTGCAGAAGCCATATTATGTATGTATGCCCATGTGTGTCCAAAAAATACCCCCCCCCCCCGCTCCCAGACGGCGGCTGTCATTGACGATTTAGGTATCTACCGAAAGCTCTCGAAAAGGCGAGTCCAGCACTTCACTCCAATTTCCGAAATCCAGGAATTTTTGCTCGATTTTCAGCATTTTTCATGCAAAAACGAGCGCTTTGTTGCCAAAAACTCAATTTAACAGGTTCAAGCGTCCTCCCAGCTGTGTTTTCCCAAATTGCTCTCAAAAAGCGGTCGTTGGACTGTCTGGAAAGCTTGTGAACCCCCCCCCCCCCTGGGCAGAATAACTCCAGAAAACCCGTCCGTTACATAATAATATTAGTAAAGGTTGGAAAAATTTCGAAAATTTGAGAAGCAGAGAAACATGCCGAACTCGCCTTTTCGAGAGCTTTTGATTGATACCTCACTCGTAAAAATCGGCTAAGTCTGAGGCCGGCTAGGGGGGGAGGTGATTTTAGGGGCACCGCATGAACCGAAATGACTCCTTCGTAGTACTTACGGTGATATTGTAATAGTCATGCACATCGTACGGGTAGGTGCTGAAAGGCGATCGGTCGCCGGGAGCATATCCGGCGGCCATGTGGAGGCTCGGGACGCATGTTGTCGGAGCAGCAGCAGCCGGGCGGCGATCAAGGATGTCTCGGAGCTCACTAAAAGCTCCGGTTCTGTTAATAGTAGACCGTTGCCGTGGGGGGGGACGGAACCCAAATTATCACCACTGATTCTCTACGGCCATATGACAAAAAATAAACCATTTTTATAGCATTTTACATAGTTTTTAGATATTACAACAGTATACAAAATAATACAAATGTTTGACAAATGACAAAAAAGATGAAAATTTTCGGATTCCCAAAATTTCAAAAAGTGGTTTTTATAACTATCCAGCAATCAAAAATTATAAAATCAAAACTCAAAATCTCAAAATCAAAACTTGGAACATTATAAAAATACATTATTTATGGTCAACAGGTATAGATGGAGAACAAAGGTGGATCCCCCCCGCTAACAGTCCAGAACCAGGGATGCCCGAATCGCATACACGATTTCGAAAATCAGCCTTTCGAAAAGCCAGCATTTCGAGAGAAGACACTATTTAGACATAGCTGGGTACTTGAGTATTAGGGGCGGGGGGGGGAGTTGGAAACACACTTTTTTTCGGGTTAAGCCTATATTTTTTAAATAAATAGTGGAGGTGTTTCTAAATTGTTTATAGCTATTCCTAAGCATACAAACTTTACAACATTTAATTAAAAAATTTAATTTTAGGTCGAAAAATCAATTTTTTCGACCCAAAAATGACAAAATTTTTGAATTTTTTCAAGCGTTTTTCTAACATTTAGAAAAAAATTCTATTAAAATAGGTTTAAATTTTGCTAAAACAATGTAAAAATACTTTGTATTTGATTACTATGCCCACCAGGGCCGACAAAAAAAGTTGGTTCCCCCCCCCCCCACACGGGAATACTCAAGAACCCATAGCTGTTTAACTATATCACCAGTAGAAAAATAGACTTTCGAATCACAAACCACCAAAAAAAACCAGGTTTTTCTTCGACTGTTGAATGGGCTAAATATGCTTTTCGAAATGCTGATTTGCGAAATCCAGAGCCAGAACCAACTCACTTTGGGAATGTGAAGCCCGCATCGCATTGTACGAAGTATTCGTAGGACAACAGCATGTCGGGCGAATAGTTGTGTGGCACTAGATGGCTTTTGATGAAGAATAGTCATGAACGACCCTACATTCTTTTTCCCTCGCAGCTTCCGGAAGCCAGCATTTCGCGGGTGCACAGGTTGATGGGGAAAAGTACTTTATCTACAAATGCTTCGAGACCATTAAGTGACGAGTGATACCTTTCCCGTTGTTGATCATCACTGGCAGGAGGCAGTCTGGGGCACGGCGATCGGGGTGTTCATCGGTCAGAGACTATAAACAGGCATTTTCAAAAAAAACAAAAAAAAAAACAAAAAAGTAGTGTTATATTACCTATTGATGATATATCAAACATTCATTTAGTTTAAATCATTTTAGTAGTTTTTGGTTGCTAGAAACTGCCAAAAAAAAGAACTTTTTTAAAATTTGCGAATTCAAAAATTTTCCCCTTTTTGGTCATCTTTCATACATTTTTGACCAAAAACCCCAAATTTTTCAACATTTTTATTATTTTTTATATTGTTTTTCTATTCCAAACCTATGTTAAATGCTATAAAAATTGTTTATAATTGATTATAGGGCCGTAGCGGATCATAGGGTAAAATTTGCGCCGCCACCCCGCTAAAAATCCCCCCCCCCCCCGCTAACAGCCCAGAACCGAAACAACGAAGGCAAAGGGCCTTTTGTGTCTTAAATCATCGATTTTTTTTTACGAAGGCAAGACTAATTATTCGAGGTAGCGACAATCATGCTTACACAGAAATGTGGCTTGCATTGGCCCCTGATGCGCATACGTGGCCTCCCGGCAACGCGGATGTGATTGTGGCATGGCGGTGCGATACAAGTCGAGCACTCCGATAGCAGCCACTTAGGCATCTCTGCTTGTAGTTGTTCATAGGCGTAGCACACAAACAGACGACCGTCCTTGCACTAAATGAAAAGGGTTTCAACGAAGTCGAAGTCGTTCAGTGGACCCAACTGCTTCGGTTCTGGACTCTTAGCGGGGCTTTAGCGAGGGAAAAAATTTTTCCCTGTGACCCTCTACTATAACAAATTATAAACCATTCATATAGCATTTTGCATACTTTTTAAATCTTAAACCGATATAAAAAATAATAAAAAGACTTTGGGCAAATGAAAAGTAAACCAAAAGCTCAAAAATTTTCGACATTTCCAAAATATGAACTTTTTTTGCAACTTTCTAGCAATCAAAAACTACTAAAAACACTATAAAAGTATTTAATCCATTCTAAATAGGTGGAAAAACAGAAAGTGCCCCCCGCTAACAGTCCAGAACCATTGTTACGTTATAGTACCCGTTGGTTGCCGGGAAGATGAGGGTGAGCGTTGGAGCGATCGAGGTGGTCCGAGGCGGGGGCGAACGACAAGTCGGTGACGGGCAAACTAGAAAAAGAAATGAAATGAGGAGCACCATACAGTGGTCCCAAAACCCCCTAGTTAGAGTGCAGTTTCCCCCCCACCCCCAGCCGGCACCCAATTTTTGTATCACGGCTCCCTGTTCATCTACAGGTGTGTAAAGTGTACTAAAATATTCGTCTTGCTCTGGAATGCAGTTTGGTATACTTCACATACCTAAGCCTAAGCATCAAGAGAGCACTTTTTCCCCGGAGGATTTTTTTGTTGACGAAAATTGAGTCTTTTCACTTTTTATTATCAAAACTGCCAGGAAGCGACCCCAAAATGACCATTCGTTAACTCTCTAATCGTTCGATAGATCGTCGGAAAGGTTAAAATCTGCTCAGGTTTTAATATCAGCCCAAAAGAAGAGAAAATAAAAAAGTTGTGTCAATTCCTAGTCATTTCCCCCACAGTCCGCCCCCGCATAATAGAACAGTGTCCCAAGAACTTAGCAAAGAAACTGACACGCTGGGGACGAGGAAGAGGCCCACGATCAGGAAGATGTGCATGCTGAGAAGCCAACGGAGCGACTTCTGCCATGCATTGGCGACCATCATCAGAGCTCGAGTCGTCGAAACCGCGCCGGAACGTTGACGGAGCAAATGTTTTGGTTGGTACCTGCTATTCTAATCCATCCATTTTTTTGCGATGCAAATGTAAAACTGCAAATCGATCGGAATTAGAGTGAGGGAGCGGCCGGCTTCCTCGGGCGTTCTTGAGCCCGTTTTAGCATTTCCGTGCCTGCCGACGCCCGGCGGAAACCTAAGGTTTTCTGGAAGCTGAAGCTCTGAAAAAAAACGCTAATAAATTGCATCAAAAACGTTGGTATTTTCGGGTCAAAAAGACACGACAAAGGCTGCCGAAAAATTCCCGGCTCATTCGAACTAATCTCTGCCTTTTCGAATCAGAATTCAGAATTCCATTATTTTTTGCGCCAGCAGCACTTGGCTGGTCGACGGCAAGACGTTCGAAAAACGCATGGCGAACAAAAAAAATTGAATTCTCCATTATTTTTTAACTTCCGGCCAGCCAAGCGCTGCTTGATGAAAAAAACGGAATTCTTGATTACAGAAATAGCGTCAGAATTTTGAAATTCGAGCGTTTTCAGTCCGAAAAGGGGCAAGCTACCATGTGACCCAGTGGCGTTGCAGTCGCATCTAGCTATCTGCCAGGAATCAAGTTTCGGTGTACCTTTAAACATAAACTTAGTAATCAAAATAGAAAGCGGTCCTTCTCGCTTAACGGGGGCGGATTTTCCCAGTCAACTCGTTCAGCCCCATAACGAAATATAAGTAATTTTTATTGCATTTGACAAAGTTTTTAGATATAAAAAGCTCAGAGAAAATTATATACATTTTTAAATTTTGACTTGTCGCAAAAAGGTAAGGAAAATGACCAAACCTAAGTCAAGATGTTCGAATTTTGCGGATTTTAAAAATATTTTTTTAATTTTCTAGCAATAAAAAATCACTAAAAACACTATACGTTATATATTATTAGCAGGCGGAAAAAAATTATTATTAAAAATCTACATCTCGGAAAATCTCGGCCAATATCGAAACTTTTGATTTTAAAAAAGCCTATTAAAAGAAGATTCGTTTTAAATAAGAGATCATTTAAATGGAATTTGTAAGCTTTTCAATTTTTGAAATCTTAGGATTTACATTTTTGTGATACCCTTTCTTCAGTGCATTTTTATTTTTTAGCTTTATTTCAATTTAAAGGAGTTAAAGAGTTAAAATTTAAGTCAGTAGTTAAATTCAGTTCAGGAAACCGACTACCTTCTCGAAATATTTTTTCTCAAACTTTTGTATTTTTTGGCGTCGAAATCCTTGATATTTAGCCATTGAATAGTCGCTTCGCATCGGCGATGAGCATTCGAAAAAGGGCCTAGGCAAAACAATAGGCTTTTCGGGAGGGATGAAATGAGGGTAGGGTCCCAGGAAATTCTCAAATTCTCTCAATTTCTTTGCCTCCCCTGCTTTTCCTCGATTTTCTGCATTTTCTGCTGATGACGCGTGTTTGAATTCACGGCAATTCCCAACAACGATTAAAAAAACATGTTTCAAAAATCTTTGAACTAATAGTAGGTGCGCCTTCAGGTATTTTTATATTTTAAAACATTTTGTTAGAACAGTTGTCTTCGCCACTTTCCGCAATGATCTCTGCTAGCCTGACACGGGCAAGCTGGCAGAATGCATTGCGTAGAGAGGGTTATTCCCGGAGCCACCCTCACCCGGAGGCCCAATATTCCGCTTGGCTCCTCCTGACGGGGGGGGGGGGGGGGGGGGGGGGGGGGGGGGGGGGGGGGGGGGGGGGGGGGGGGGGGGGGGGGGGGGGGGGGGGGGGGAAAAAAAAAAAAAAAAAAAAAAAAAAAAAAAAAAAAAAAAAAAAAAAAAAAAAAAAAAAAAAAAAAAAAAAAAAAAAAAAACTCCTTCTGTTTCAAGCGCCAATTTTGTTCTGGTTTCATCAACTTTTCGGGCTGTGAAGTACTGTAGACAGTTTTTTTTTTTTTTTTTTTTTTTTTTTTTTTTTAAAAAAAAAAAAAAAAAAAAAAAAATTGAACTATATTTGATGCGGAAAAATCTTAAAATTGGATGAAATTTGTAAAAGGATGTTTCCCGGTAAAAACAAATTTTTGATAGAAATTTTGATCGAAAATTGCCATTTTGCCGGCGAAAATCGATATTTTTATATTTTGAATGAGAATTTATTATTAAATTTGAATTTTTTCGAATATTAAAATTAAATAAGATACGACAAATTGATTTCCACATAAAGAATCTTCGAAATGAGTTGTCCCGCCCAATAATGCGAAAGATCCCTAAAATCCATAGACCTGCCTTGACGATCCCTTTAGATGCTAATTGAGGGTGCTTTTCGGTTGGCGAGTCTTTATTAGGCCTCCTCCTTCTCAGATATCACCGGCTGAGGGGAATAATAAGAATCGCAACTTTTCCTCCTGCCACACCTCTCAAAAAAAATGTGATCCATGCCAATCTGAGCTTCGCCGAGCTCAGATTTCCGCCCTGGAATGGCCGAGTAGGTTAAGCTGGGGGCAGACTGCAAAGGATTGTTAATGTTTTATTTTTATAAAATGTTGGTGTCTTTTTGGGCGCCGCAATTGGTAGGCTAGCAGAGAGAATTGAGAAACTTTGAAACTTGGCTCGAATTTTTTGATTAAACTTAAAACGAAAACTTAAAAATTCTCTCTTGCTCTCTCTCTCTCGCTCTCGCTCTCGCTATCTCTCACTCTCACTCTCTCTCTCTCTCACGTTCTTACGCGCTCTCTCACTCTCACTCGCGCGCTATAACACTCCATACTCTCTCGCTCTCTTTCTCTCTCTCTTTCGTTCTTGCTCTCTGTCTCTCACTCTCACACGCTCTAACGCTCTTACGCGCTCTCCTCACTCGCGCGCTATGACACTCGATAGCTCTCTCTCCCTCTCTCCCTCTCTCACCTCTCACGCTCGCTCTCATTCTCTCTGGCTCCCTCTCTGTCTCTCTCTCCCTCTCTCTCTCTCTCCCTCTCATATCCTCTCGCGCCCTTTCTCTCTCTCGCACTCTCTCTCTCTCTCTCTCTCTCTCTCTCTCGTTATGCCCTGGAGGAGTCTATGTATTTCTTCAGAATGTATGATGATGGGTTGAATGACCTGAATCCAAAACAGCCTCTCAATATCTCATTAATGCGCGACCCGCCCCCTAAATAGCAACGATGGGCAAGAAAAACAACATTCCGATTTCGCACTAACTGTAAAGTGTTTTTACTCAACTTGGAGTTTCGATTCGGGACCAAGCGCATCTTGTGCAGAATTTTTCGCTGATTCCCCGCCCTGCATGTTTCTTTACTTTTTGCATAAAAATCTAATTTTTTATCTAAAATGCTTGTTTTTGAGCTGTAAGTGCTTGTCGAGCCAACATCTGGTGTTTGACGTTGAAATTAATGAACAAATTGAAACTATAACGATACCTTCATTTTGGTGAAAACTAGGTCATAATTGCCGTATAACTTTCAGAATAACGGTCCGTAACAAATTTGGGAAAACATATTCGGAATCAGCGAAAAATTCTGTACAAGATGCACCTGGTCCCGAATCGAAACTCCAAGTTGAGTAAAAACACTTTACAGTAAGCTTTAAGCCACTAGCGTTTCCTTAAGAACCAACCAAAAATCCCTCAGAACCTCTGCTAGCGTGCGATTTTCGATTTCCCCTGCAAATTTTTTCGTTGAGGATTTTTCTAGTCTGGGATAAAAATAGCATGTTTCATGGAAAATCAGGAATCGCAGTGGTTTGCTTGGTCCAATGCGTCGGTTTCCCAATCCCACAAAGATCTATGCTATGCACCCACGATTTTTTAAAATAACTTATTTAGTTTATAGTGCTCCTCAAATAATCTCTGCTAACCACTGTTATTTACGTTTTTCTCAAAAAATTAGATGTTCGAATTTCATATAATATAAAAATTCGTTGAACCTCCTAATGCCTTCCCGATTAGCACCTTCAAAAATTTTTGGCAATGCGGCCCTGCTAACTGGCCTCTTTTCGCAAATGGAGCACTATTTCCCTAGTAATCTCTGCTAGCTTAAAATTCTTAACGTTTAGTTCAAGCATTTTTTAGGTCGGTATAAAAATTGTGTGTTTCAGGAAAAATAAAGAAGTACGGCGCTTCCGTTACTCCAATGACGCGGAAAAATTGTTATCCGGATTTTGCCGAAAATCCCTCTATCTCGGATCCGGGCAGTGCTCAAACGATCTCTGCTACGCACCATCAATTTCTTGCAAACTGAAAGTTTAGCTTAATGGGCTGTTCGCGTAGAAGTAATCTTTCCAATGATGATATGTTTCGAATTTCGTAAAATATCAAAAATCGTTGAATGTACTAATCCATCCCATATCTGCGTTCCATTCTAAAAATTTTGCTTCCAAGCGGCCCTGCAAGTTGATCTGTCTTTTGCCAGATTCATGGCCTAAAAATTCCCATTGGAGTCTCTGCTAGCTTACAATTTTGGTTCTTTAGGATTTCCGGGGGGGGAAAGTATTTCCGGGGAAACCAAATTTTCTGTTTTCCAGTTGTCCTGTAATCAAATATAAAGTGTTTTCACCCCCAAAAAAAAAAAAAAAAAAAAAAAAAAAAATCGAAAATTTAGTCATTTGGGTCTTTCCCCGCTAATCCTAAAAGGTTCTATAGGATTTTCGACCTAAAATTAAATTTTTAATTAAAATGTGGGTAGTTTTTATGCTCAGGACTAGTTAAAAACCATTTCGAAACGCATGCGCTACTTAGAAAAAAATTTAGGCTCGGGCCGAAAAATTTAGTTTCCCGGAAATACTTTCCCCAGAAATCCTAAAGAACCACAATTTTTACCGTTCCCTGCAAGGCTAGGTTCAGGAATTTTTCCGGTTTGGGATAAAAATTATTTGTTTCAAGAAAAACAAGGGGCTCCAGCACTTTACTTAGCCCAATGGGGCGCTTCTTCCGACTCTAATAGAATTTTCCCAATGATTTTGTTTCTAGAAAATCAATGTGTTTCGAATATGTGCTAATATCGAAAATTTTGAATTTAAAAGATTTCTAAGCTCCCTCTGAATTTTAACATTTTTTCGAAAACGCCGTTTTGATTTGTTAAACTTTTCCCGACGTATTTCGGGCTTTCTGAAAGATGCCTCTTCATGACGGTTCCTGCGGCCAAAATATGTGTTTCAGCTAACTCCTAAACGTGGATATTTGGCATTAAATTAGTTTATAGAATACATCCGGTGATTCTCAATAGTCTGTTACGTTTACAACTATATTTTTGCCAGCAAACTCATTTCTAGTCGGCCTCCTAATATTTTTGAGGGAAATAAATATATTTTCAACCTGTCGCCTGCCAGGAAAATGTGTTTTATGCCAAGTTAAACAAGAAAACATCGTGGTTGCAGCAATTGTTGCAGGAAGCGATTTGTTGACCAAAATTTCGTGTTTTCAAGGTTTTATATTGAATTTTATTCGAGATTTCCGCCTCAAATATAGTGCCATTTTATTAAAAACACAATCAAGGTACTTTCTATTACGTCACTAGATATTTCTGGACTCTTAGAAAAAATTAACCCTCTCCCCCCCGTAATGCATTAGAACGAAGGATTAGATCCGCAATGATCCCCGCGAGACTGCCCGGTGATGCGCAACATGCAATTCATCGTTTCGTCGCGTCTATCTACCGGCAAAACATCCCATAGCTAACGTGCTGTAATCCTTTAATCCCCCAGATTGGAACTGGGGATATAACAAATGGCCTCAGAGAGAGGGTCGATTCATGCTAATCCCCTTTCTCTCTCTCTCTCTCTATCTCTCTCTCTCTCGCTGTCTCTCTCTCGCCTGGGATTTACCGATTCGTGAATATGCCCTCAGGGCCATTCACAAAATCGGCGTTTCCTGGATGGGATTCTATATCCATTATTTAAGTATTTGTTCTTTCTTGTTTAGAGCTCATATTTTTATGGATTAAAGGAACTAGTAAGGCATACAGTCTCATGGGTTTTTCTACATCCATTTCAGTTACCCGCTATAAATACCTCTCAATGCATTACGCCAAACTCAATTTAGCATTTTTCGAATTCGCAATTGGAAATTTCGGAAAAGGATCTCTTTCGTTTGATTGTGCATAGTTTACAAAAAATTCAATTCTGCAACTAGCAATATTACTTTCAAAAAGAGATATTAAAATTATAATAGAAAATGACCATAAAAATAGAAAATTAAAATTAATGAGCTCCGAAGTTATGGCAACGGTTCGATGTTTCAGACTTTTAACACGCTAAAAAACTGCCTGATGTTTTTACCGTGTACCATCTGGATTTAAGTGGATTCAATTAATTTCATGAACGCCAAGAATTTTAGACTTAATGAAAATTAAACAACGGCACTGAAATTAAACTTCAATATACGTTGAACTTTAAAGTTAAATGATGTTTCAAAGTTTCTACATATTAAAAAATTATGGAGTGCCCGTAATCGGATGGGTTCGTCGACGCTATTTTAATTAAGAAATACGATAATATTATAGCAATTAAATTGTTTTAAATTGCATAATCGATTTTAATTGAATTCAATTTCTTACGGTCACAAAGATCTATATATTTCGAATCATCTCCGAATGCCCACCCACTGTTTGTCATCCCGTTTTCCCGCGCGATTCCCACACCATTCATGCCATTTCTTTTTGTCATTTTTGCTGGTTTCTAAATCGAGTGATTTCTGGTTTGCCGGCTCCGGTTTCTAAATGACGAATTTTTGGATTTTTAAGCATTTTAACGTAACAATTAAATTCCATAAAAGTTTAAAATTATTTTTGTGTTATCGAAGCTAGCAAAAGGCAGAAAAAGAATTTATCCGCTCGCGAGCCGGGTAGCATTAATTTTTTTCGGTCCTCTGTAATGCACCACTGGGCGTGAAACATCGGATCGGTCTGAACGGGGATGGGGACGCTACGCCTTTTTAGCCCCTCCCAACCACCCCACCCCAAGCGTCGGTGGTTCAGTGGTAGAATGCTCGCCTGCCACGCGGGCGACCCGGGTTCGATTCCCGGCCGACGCAATTATTTTTGCTTTTTGGTAAAATTGGAGGAGATTAACGGTAATTCACATACCTCATCTTAAAAAGGGTTGAAGGGGTCAAAATAACCATGGTAATTACTGGGAGCTGGCCAACTCGCAACGCAGCCGCTTCACCCTTCTTTTAGCATGTTTTAGGGATTGAAACGCGTGAGTTTTGCAATTCTGGCGTCGTTTCCGGGATCCTGAAGGGAGATTAGCTTGTTTAATTATCAAAATTGACCAGGTAACCAACGAAATCGACGTTTTTCGCATTAGAGGGAGCATTACGACAGTAATCCATGCGCTGTTTTTACAATAAATACAGACGATCCCCGGGCATGCGAATTTTGACTTCACAGTCCCTTTAAAATCCTGAGCTTAACTTACGCCGTGCTTTTTTTGGTAATGAGCACACAATTCTACCGGCGACCAGGGTCATGAATTATGATTTCCGCGCTAGTGGCTCCATTTAATTGGACGAAACATGTTTTCGGCACGGGCTTGGAAGCGGGTTTCGTGGTGAGGGGGCACCGTTTTTGAACCTCTCCCAGCCCCTCAACCCCCATGCGTCGGTGGTTCAGTGGTAGAATGCTCGCCTGCCACGCGGGCGACCCGGGTTCGATTCCCGGCCGACGCAATTCTTTTTGCATTTTGGTGAAAACCAGCGGGTTCGATCAGCCTTCGATCCGCTCGGTTTTGACAATGAGTTTCATAATTTCCTGGGGCAGACAGAAGATGGTTTTCCGGACTAACCGTTCGAACCTTTTGTACAGCGTTACTTTCAAAGTTTTTGCATTGATCTCAAATTGTCTCTGCTCGTTCGTAGGAAGGCGGATTCTTCTTCTTCCCTTCTCTGCTCGGCGCAATTCCATAAATGTTCTTTGCTAGCCTGCCCAACCATCTAATTCCTCAAAATTCGCCGATAGCTTCCCTAAAACCTTTTTCCCAATCTGCTATTCGGCTTACTCTTAGAATGTCTAAATTCATAATGTCGAACCATGCCGAAATTGCAAATGCAAAATTTCCGAATTTTGAAACTGATAATGCCGAAATCTCATGATTTCAAAATTTTATAATGCCGAAATCTCCAGGAAAATCTGCCAAACCCCATGCAAAAATGTCGACATTTTGGAATTTCGATATTGGGAATTTTCGGCATTCAGAAATTTCGACATTATGGATAGCCAATCGTGCCAGCCCACCCAAATCAAATTTTCCCCAAAAACCTCTGCTAGCTCGCCATTTCCCGCTTCTGACCAAGCCAAATTCCACAAATGGTCTCTGCTAGCCTGCCCAACCCTAAAAAGTCAATAAACTTGGGGTAGAAGTGGCCGATCCCATTCCATACAGCTTCTCCTACTCCTCCTTTTTTGAAGGTCCACATCGCTTTTAATTATCAGGAGCTGGGGAGCGATGTGGAGGCTCGTTCTCTCTCTCTCTCTCTCTCTCTCTCTCTCTCGCTCAATTTTTACAATTTTCGTCAGATTTTAATAAAATGCATGCATTAACGGTTTCCCCCAAAAAGATACCTGCTAACCTGATCTACGCTTATTCTTTTTCAAAAGATCTCTGTTAGCCTGCCAGCTCTATATATTCTAACCCGATATAGTCAGATTTCGAACACGAATTTTTCATATTTTTTCACATGTTTCATCCTGAAAGCACCTTCGCTTCATAAAGGCTGCTTTAATGTCATGACCATCACCCTCTATCCGACTTTTTCGTTCAATTCGGGTCCTAAAGTTCTTGAAAGCTCTTGAAACTTCCTAAAAGCCGTCTGCTAGCCGTTAATTTTTTTCCCTGCTAACTTGCCCTGCCTTCGTTTTGGGCCAAATAATTTTTTATAAGAATTATGTTTCTAGAAAATTTGATAGTTTTCACCCACTCTTCAGCATTAATAGGGTTTTTGTCCGCGAGTTTTCACAATTTTCTTCGCATCAAAGGTACAGTCCGCTCTCGTTTGAATGGTCTAAGATCTTAGATAAATTGTGTTTTAGAATGCCGTGCTACGGTAGGTGCTAAAAGCCGGGCAAAACCGAACCCGAGACGCTCGCCTGGGGCAAGCGCTTTAGACCACTCGGCCATGGGAGCACGGGAGAGGGAGGGGCGATGGGATATGAAGGGTCGTAGGTAGCGGTCGCCGAACAGCGGAATTCTTGCCGCCGAGCTGGGTTTTTTAACGAGCGCGGAATGTACATTTAATGTGTGCATGCTCGGTTTCTAAAAATAAGCTCTGCTAGCCTGATCTACGCTTGTTCTATCCCAAAAGGTCTCTGTTAGCCTGGCAGCTATATATATTCTAGCCCGATGGAGTCAGATTTCGAGTAGCATTTTTTTCACATGTTTCATCCTGAGAGCACCTTCGCTTCAAAAAGGGCTGCTTTAATCGATGATATTTGTTGCGGTTGCTGTTCAATTAAATTCCCAAATTTCTTGAACCTTCCTAAAAGCTCCCTGCTGATCGTCACTGATTCATGCGTGTGCCCAAACGGTCTCTGCTAGCCTGCCCTGCCCCCGTTTTGAAGCGACAGTTTTTTTGGAGAAAAATTATGTTGCTCTAATATTTGATAGTTTACACGCATTGTTCTGCATTAATAGATCTTTTGACCGCGAATTTTCACGATTTTCTAAAAAAATGTAATTATTTTTCTTGTAAATTTCACGATTTTCTAAAAAAAAATTCTAAAAAAGATAAACCTTCTCGGTTTCTAGAAATAAGCTCTGCTAGCCTGACCTACGCTGATTCTTTTCCAGAGCATCTCTGCTAGACTGCCAGCTCCTTTTACTCTCGCCCGACAAAGTCAGATTTCGGGCATTAATTTTTCAGATTTTTCACATGTTTCATCCTGAAAGCACCTTCGTTTGAAAAAGGCAGCTTCAATGTCGTATCGTTCTAGTCGAGTTTGTCGTTCATCTAAATTCCTAAAGTTCTTGAAAGTTATTCAACCTTCCTAAAAGGTCCCTGCTAGCCGTCACTTATATTTGCTTTCAATCCCAAACGATCTGTGCTAGCTTGCCCTGCCCGCGTTTTGAAGCAAAATTTTTTTGAGAACAATTATGTTTCTCTGAAATTTGATAGTTTACACGCTCCGTTCTGTTTTAATAAATGTTCTTCATCAATCCCCTGCTTCCTCGTTTTCCAAAGGAACGCTGCTAGCCTGCCCTGGCTCCCTTTTTCCCAAATGAAGTCTGCCAGCCTTTTCAAACAAAATTTCTTAAAGAATCTTTGCTAGCTGTGCAAGCCTGGGTTTCCCAAACAACCTCTGCCAAGCCCCGGGGCAAATTGCCCAAAAGATCTCGGTCAGCTTACTCATATCAAAATTTTGGAAATATCTCCTAGCTTGCCAGCTATGAATTTCCTAAAGAATCTTTGCTAGTTTTCCAGGCCGGATTTCCCAAATAACGGCTGCTAGATTGCAGTCCCAAAGTTGCTAAGTATCTCTGCTAGGCTACCCCGGTCCGAATATCCCAAATAATCCCGGCTAGCCTGCCCCAGAGATTTTCCGCAGTGAGCTTCTGCTAGCTACCCAGGCCCCGATTTCGTAAATGATCTCTGCCCTACCGATTTTCCGCAAAAAGCCTCTGCCAACCTGCCCAGATCAGAATTCCTCAAAGAACCCTTGCTAATTTGCCCAGATATGAATTGCCAAAGAGTCTCTGCTAGCTACGCAGGCCCCGATTTCCTAAATGATCTCTGCCAGCATGCCCGGCTTTGTTCTTTGATCCCCGCTAATCCCCGAACCGGGAGGTTCTAAAATAGTGCCCCCAGCCCCCACTATCGCCAACTAGAATTTTAATGAGAAAATTCGGGCTTCAAGCCGGAAGCGAAATCTCTAGCCCTTCCGGCGAGAGAGCGAGAGAGACAGAGGGAGACAGACAGAGAGAGAGAGAGAGAGAGAGAGAGAGAGAGAGAGAGCAAGTAGTGAATCCCCCCGTCTGCAAAAAGCATCACCGTAGAAATTGGCTTTTACCCTCGGAAATCCACGAAATTGCAACTTTCCGTTTGCTCTTCTCTCTCTCTTTCTCTCTCTCTCTCTGTCTCTCTCTCTCCAACGCAATTTTGTCGTGTCAGGAACGCATTTACCCTTTCCTTACGTCACTGAATTTCTACCGTATCCGCATAGCTTAACCGCGAAATTCTTTAAAACCCGCTGGTCTTCAATTTTTTTTTGGTTTTGAAAACGTGTTTCAAAATTTTATTGGCTAAACAGAAGTTTAATCATGATAATTCGGCGCCTCCGCATAAGGGAATTTTAAAATTTGTAACGACCCTTTTTTCATGAATTATGTTAATTAAGGTTAGATAGATCGCGAGGTAGACTCTTCTCGAAAGAAAATTTTTTATCCAGATTTTCTCGTTCGGTAGTGAGCTCTTAGCGCGGGGGGTTAGCGCGGAAGCTAAATTTTATCTACGGTTTACTGCCAGTCCCTTACATTCAATTTTTCACAACGTGCTTGTCTTTACCTAATAAGCCATCGCCATTACGGCAGAATCCATAAATTTCCTGTAACATCTTTTTTCGCAATTTTTTTGCTGACTAACACCAATTTGAGCACGACAAACGCCTCATTTCCTGGAGTGTTATTTTAGGTATCCCGCGGCCAATATCACATCTCCAGCCCCTAATTATAGAAACTAAATTTCCCCCAAAAATATACGTACATTCAAATTACTAAAGAATTAGGAAAAATTTTGTGGGAAAATGTCGCTCCCGGGAAAAATGCTGTTAATAATCGATTTATTCGATCGATTTAATTATGATTCAAAACGCGTGTCGGTTTTTCAATAAAATATTTTTTTAATTACAGACCATTATAGCTATAAAATTATGGTTAACTTATATTTAAATGAACCATATATCTAGTTGACTTAAATATATCACTAACCCAAATTTTAGCAAGGCCAAAAAAGATGTTTCATTTTCCTGGAATCAGAAAAATGTGATAGCATTAACAATCGGCTCTGGAAACCCGTGACCTTCCAATAAAACAACCAATTTTATTTCGGGTAAGTTTATCGTACTGAACAATGCTGCTATTCTTAATTTGGTGATTTCCTTATCCTCAGGCTATTCTTGTAGCTATTTTTAAGATTATGAGAGCCGTTTAAACTCTCTCGTTCCATATTTTTCGTTTTTAATTATGCGCTTCGATGAGAAAGATGAGTTTCAGTTTTTGAACGCCAAAAATCGTTCTTGATTGCACTAATTCTGGTTCGATAGATCAGCTCCATTGTTGCTAAAAATTGAATTTCCAGTTTTATAGCTTTCCAATCCCAAGTTTGACCCTATATTTGTTTGTTTTTATGGCGCTTAAAATATTTTATTAATCTACGTAATTTCAAAACTGAAAAGTGGGCGTGGCCTCGTCTTGTTTTCCACGCGTTATTAGCAAAAATATGATTCAGGTATAAAACAGCTAAACAACGAACCTTTCACATTATTTCGGACATTAGTATTATTTTGACATATAATTTCTTTTTTGTGCACTCTAATTTACGGGTTGTTCTGTCGTTTTCCTAGGCCTGTTTAATTTCTTACTCTTGCTACTACTTGCTTTTAACCGATATTTTTAAAAATATTTTTTCATCCTAATGCCCTGAATTTCAAAACTGCAAAAATGGGCGTGGCTTACTCGGATATTACGACATGTTATTAATCTTGGATCCCCCGGAGTAGTTGAGTGGGCTAAAGGCTAATATTTACCCAGAAATATACGGCCATCCCGATTTAGCCGCCTACGCGCCTATTTAGGCGAAGTTTCGTCTGGTTGATATGGAATCTTTAAAGGGACTGGCAGTTATGTTTTTGGATGTAATAGACCATGGATTTTTTTAGCCTCGCAACGGAATTTATTAATTAAATAAATTATTCCAATTTAATTAAGAAATTAAGATGTTGCAATAATATGCAAAATCTCAAACCGGTATGCATTTTTAATGCTGCTTTTTCGTGTACCTAATTTCCACCTGGCCCTGCCTCTTTAAAGTGGCGTGCAAGACAAGACTATGAATTTTTTGTATGTGGATTCTCTATGAATTTTACCGCCCCGCGACACGCAACGCATCCCAGACGTAATTTCGTTGTTGTCCACATTTTACGTCGTTGAAATTAAAATGTTTCATCAATGTATATCATACTAAATGAAATCTTGCAATTTCAGTAGTCTAAGGAGTATATGGCTCTAATACCACCCAAAAATAATTATTTATTTTGTCAAACTTAAATGTTTAAAAAAAATGCATAGTTAAAAACTGAATCTTATAGCTATTCGGCACCGTTTTCCTCGGTTTATTATTATTTTCTCGATGTCCTCTTTTTGTGGCTATGGATTTTCCAAACAATTTTGTGTCACAAAGAATGATTTGCTCACCTCAGTAAAATTAAAATGTTCCGCCACTTTCTATCAATTCAAGCTGAACGCAATAATGTACTACGATCGCGCCTCTATAGGTTCTCTATAAATAAAACCAAAAATAAATAAAAATGTTTTTGCAATACCCATTATTATAAAGTGAATACCGTAGCTATTCTAAGAGGTTTCTCGGCTGCCGTGGATTTCCTTTGTATTATTCACGGTTTTCTCGTTTTTCGAAATTAACTATGGTTATGAATTTTCATGGATCTGTACCGCACGCGAACGCAACGCATCAAAAAAGTGGTGCAATTCAGTAAAATTACAGTGTTTCATTCATGCTTGTGATTTCAAAGGAAATTTTGCTGCTGGTATCTGTAGTTCAAGCATTTCTGCTAGCTTTATATTCCGCTAAATACCATCCAAAACTAATTATTTACTATAAGATTAAAATGTTTCAACAATGTGCATAGTAAAAACTAAATATTTTAACGATTAACATTCAGTTCGCTTTTCATCAATTTTCGAGTTTATTATTATTTTTCTCGATGCCTTCTCCAAAATTCCCACCTGGCATTGTCCCTTTAAAGGGGTTGGCAAGGCGGTGAAATGATTGGTTCACTTCAGTAAAATTGAAATGTTTCATCAATTCTATGAATCCAGGCTCATCGTGGTAATGTACTACGTTGGCGCGTCTGTAGGTCTCTATAAATAAAACCAAAAATAAATAAAATTTAATTTCATAAAATAAAATGTTTTAGCGATGCCAATTATTGAAAAGTGAATGGCATAGCATTTTTGAGCAGTTTCTCGCGTTCGATTTTCCATTTTCCATCCATTTTCAATTTGTTATTGTTTTTCACGATGTCCTCTGCACAATTCCTACCAGGCACTGTCCCGTTAAAGGGGCTGGCAAGGCGAGACTATGGATTTTGGTGGCTATAAAATTTTCTAGAAATTTTTTACTGGCCACGGCACGAGACGTCATCAAAAATATTTAAAAATTATACCTGTAGAAAAAATGTTTCATCTAAGTCTCTAGATTTTGGGAATTGCGAGATATCACTCGTTCTCAACCGTAGAAAGGGGTAAAGGTTGCTTAGTATTATACTAAAAGATTTAATATCAGCCCCAATACCACAATTTAAAATTATTACTTTATTAAGCTAAAAAGTTTAATCAATTAAAAATCATTAAAAATGAGGTTTTTTGGACTGAAATTGAATCTCTTGGTATAATTTTTGACGCTCGATCCGATGGCGTTTTCAAAATAGCAGGATATTCTGTTTAAATACGAAAATCGTTTCCACTCCCGTTATTTGTCCCCCCGTTAAGCAACCTTTACCGGAAACAGGCTTATAAACCGAAAAATCCATAGAAAATCTACAACCAAAAAATCCATATTCAAGCCTTGCCAATCCCTTTAAAATAATAATAATAATTTTAAAAATGACGAATTTAGTGTGTTTCCCCGAATGCAGCCGAGATGCTGCCACCGGTGAACGCGACCCTCGTCTCCGAGCCGTCCGTTCGTCTACTGCTGGCTGCCGGTGGATTGGAGGACGAGAACGAGGTGTACTAATTTTTATATTTATATTTAGGCCATTTCATTTCTTCTTTCAAATCTTTCCCGCTATCGGGGTTCCAAATCTTTCTTTAAGTTTAAAAGCGCATAGTAACATAATATAATGTACTTTCATCGTGTTTCTCAAAAAAATTTTAAGAAAAAAAAATTTAGCGGCTTTTTAGCGGTAGCAAGCTCCAGTTCAATTTCGAGCATTAGGCCAAAGTGGAAAAGCTATGTCAAAAGCTTTTAAAATCGCTGGAAATTAAAAATTTCGGGAGAACCGGTCATTTTTGGGTCGGAAAAATTGATTTTTTTTGCATGATTTAATAAACTTTTGTAAAGTTTTTGCGTTTAGGGATAGTAAAAAACGTGAGAAACACTTGTCTCCTTCAGTTTATAACCGCAAAAAACTTGGACAACTGCACGATTTCTTTTTTTTTAGTTTTCGATTTATGCTGGACTCATTGAGGAACTGACTAATTTGCTCATGATTCCTCATTTTTTAGAATCAGTCGAAACATTAGGTTTCCTAGGAAAGCGTGGCGCAAAAAGACACGGATCGAGTGGAACAGAGCCTTGATTTTCTAGAAAATGTTTCAGCCCACAACTCCCGTCCGTCCAAGTTGCTCTGTTTAATGTGGTTGCGTTTAGGACAGCAATTTCGAGTTAAAAGAATGACCTTTTTCAGTTGACACTTTTCAAAGCTACGTGTTCAACTTAAGAATCCTTATGCTTATATGTTTCGCTTTCTGACTATGCTTAGGAATTAACAAAAAAAACATCCTATTTCATCAAAATAAATCTTAAAATGTAAAATTTTTTAAACGAAGCAGGCAAACATATAATATAATACTGCGCTCATCGAACTTTTTAATAAATTTCGAAACATTTTTTCCATTGCTGTGCTATCGCACCTATCTTTTGAGAATGCTATTTTAAGCCCAAGCTACATATTTTTGCGGCTAATCCTGGCGAAGTATTTCGAGCCGCCCGGGGAAGGGACCCCGAAAGGCAGAATTACATTATACGAATTGGTGAGAATTTTCGACAAAATTTCTTGTCAATCAGAACCCCCGATAAAATTACTCGAAAATATTTTTTATCCCAGTTTCGTTCTTTTTTTTCTTTAATTGATGGTTTTCTTGTATGCTTTCTTTTATTTTCAAAAATTCTGCTACTAATTTATGAGATTTTAGCCCAGGGGATCAAAGTCAATTTGAAATGTAAACGCGAGCAGAAATTTTGGAAGTCAAATGTTTCGTCGAGATGTGTTTTTCAGCTCAATTTTTAGTAATTAATTTATTCGAAATCTGGTCCTTTCAAAATCTAAAATCCCTAATGGGTTCTGCTAGTTAGCCCCTACCGTAATCACGGTCCTTCAAAAGCTATTTCCGACGGGATCTTGAATGTGTTATATATTTTATCCCAGGATATCAAAGTCTAATTCAAATTTGAACGCCAACGAAACCTTTGAAAAAACCTGATGTTTCGTCGAAGTGCATTTTTCAGCTCAAAGTTCACCGATTAATCCTGATCGGCTTTACGTTCTAGACTATAATTTCCCCCAACATCCCTAATAATTTCTGCTAGTTAGCCCCCACCGTAATCATCGTACTTCAAAAAAAGCTATTTCCGAGGGGGCCCGGAATTCCAAATTTGGCGCCGTGAACTCTCGCGCGGGGCGCGGGAGGGATTTTTTGTTTGGAGGGTGGATGAATGCATTGGAGATGTGTGGAGATGAGGAGCCAGAAAAGGAGAAGGGAATCTGAAGTGGATATCTCTCTCTCTCATTCTCTCGCTCTCTCTTTATCTCTCCCTCTCTCTCTCTCTCTCTCTCTCTCTCTCTCTTTCTCCCATCTCAATTATTCATCTCCCCCTTCTAGCTATATGGGATATCGCCTTCAGAAGCGCCGGAAGATCTTCGAGACCAGTACCGCTCAATCTTCTGCTTTTTCCTCTTTTTTCTTCTTTCAAATTGCCCCCAGGCTACTCGACACGCCTATCCCCACCCCCATCAAATTTCCTGGAAAAACCCATTCTTCAAAATGGCGCTTCCTTCCTATTTTTTTCCTGGTACGAAACTCCACCCATTAGGCTGAGCGTAAATTCCGGATACCCAAAGGCCATTAAAACATTTGTTTTTAAAGGCGTCGGCTTCACATGTGAAATTCCAAATTCCGATGCCATTTCTGGATTCCTCAAGCCATTTCATCATTTTAGATTTTCTAATTTTCAAAAATTTGTCAAATTTAAAAACCATTAAAATTTACATTGAAACACTTTCTGGAAAATTTAAGTGACGGCCTTAGGATAAAAAAAAACAATGGTTTTTCAAAATTTTCGATTTCCAAAAAAAATATGTTTTGAAACTTGCTGCAACTGGCGCGGATTTGTTTCAGCTAATACGGAGCGGAACGATTGGCGTAAAAAATTGGGTCTGGTTCAGTAAGGTACATAATTTTTCCTTATAGCTGCATTTCGACTGTATTATTATTTTCCTTTTTTCTTTTCAGGCAAACGAGTGAATTTGAAGATCTTGAAGCAATCGCTGGGGTCCGCGATTTTAAGCATTTTAGCTTTTCTAATTTTAAATTGGTCTAATTAAAAATAAATTTAAACTTTACTTCATACAAAGAATGAGATGGATTTAGATTAAGGGTCTAGGACAAAAAAAAATTAAATTTTCAAAATTTGCGAAAATTCCAAAAAAATATGTTGTGAAATTTTCTGCCACTGGCGGGAATTTGTTTTAGCTAATCCCGTGTGGTGGCGAACGATCATAGAAAATTTGATCCGTTGTGCAAATTGTAACTTTAGCTTTGTCAGTTCAACACATGGCTTTGGATTTTTCTTATTTTCCACCTTTTTCTTTTTCTTCTCATTCAAATTGCCCCCAGACTGCCTGACACGCCTATCCATACCCCATCAATTTTTTGGAAAAACCCCTATGCTTCAAAATTGCGCTTCCTTCTTTTTGGCGGTTCCGGAATGGGCCTTGAATTGCAAGAAGTGTTAATTCCGGTAACCCAAAATCCAATAAAACATTCGTTTTGAAGAGGATGCCCAACCTTTTCGGGGCTCAAAAAGCAAAAACTAGCGGGGGTCGAACCCGGGAGTCCCGTTTTGTAGGCCTGGATACCATCCATTAGACCGTAGTGGCAAGCCATTGGATCGGATCGGGACGCCACATGTGGGAAAGGTGGCCGAATTCTGTGCGGCAACGGGCCGCCATTGCCGCACAAAATTCGCGCGTCATTTGTACTGCCCGGAATCCATAACTATATATTTTCCGCCAAAACCTCGGGTATCCCATTAAAAGGGCAAGGAGTCTGGACCACCCTCGCAGCGTTGATTTCTGGCAAGTAGCCAGAAACTGCCGCAACGCAGCCGCGCGCGATCCTCTCTAGTCTCTATTTGAACTTGTGAACGCCGAGAATTTCCAAATTCTCACGCCATTTCTGGAATCCTCAAGCCAATTTAATCATCTTACAAGGAGTGCCCTTTTAGTGTCATCAGCAAAACCTTTCGCGACCTACCTCATTCGATAGAGAATTGAATTCTGAACAAGCTCCCGTTGTTCGTTTTTGCGGAATGGCTGTCTCCGATTTTATAAAATTAAAAAACTAAAAACCGCATTTTTGGACCACGATGCTCGCGCCACCCCCATAACCGCCCCGGGGGAAGAGCCGCTCTGACCTCTCCCAACCACCAGTAAGCGTGGCGCAGTGGCTAACACCACGGCCTACCGAACTTTTTTTGTGATTGAAGCAAAAGTTCGAAACTCACATCAACAATTCATTTTGCTTTTTGAATAAGGTTACGCTTGGAACCCCTTGGGGACATTTCATGTGAATTTTGAGAAAAGCCGGCTTACACGACTAGGTTCTTATTTAGCGCTTGGTTTTCAAAAACATAGGCTTTTTCACAAAGGCTGCTCGATTGTCTCTGCTTCAAATAAAATGGCGGTTGACCAATGAAGCCAGCGCAATCAAAATTCAAAAGCAAAATGAATTGTTAACGTGAGTTTCGAACTTTTGCTTGAATCACAAAAAAAGTTCGGTAGGCCGTGGTGTTAGCCACTGCGCCACGCTTACTGGTGGTTGGGAGAGGTCAGAGCGGCTCTTCCCCCGGGGGCGTTTTTGGGGGTGGCGCGAGCATCGTGGTCCAAAAATGCGGTTTTTAGTTTTTTAATTTTATAAAATCGGAGACAGCCATTCCGCAAAAACGAACAACGGGAGCTTGTTCAGAATTCAATTTCGAATGAGGTAGGTCGCGAAAGGTTTTGCGATGACACTAAAAGGGCACTCCTTGTTAGCTTTTCCTATTTTCAGAATTTGGTGGCATTAAAAAATACATTTAAATTTACATTCAATATTTTATAGAAATTCTTAAATTACGGACCTGAACTTTAGGGCCAAAAACTTGTTTTTTAAATTGCTACATTTTCCAAAAACATGCTTTGAAATTTGCTGCGACTTACGTGAATTTTTTGCAGCTAATGCGGAAGCGAACGCGTGGGTCTGACGATTTGGAAACCGTTTCTGGAGCGCTTGATTTTGATCGCCTTAGCCTATGTAATTTTCAAAATTTGTTCAAATTAGCACTTTAAAATTTACAGTAATACAAGTTCTAGAAATTGAAATCAATTAATTGATTAATTTAACTGATGGGCCTAGGACAAAAAAAAAGTTTTTTTTTGCAAAATTTCCGAAATTTACAAAAACATATGTTTTGAAATCTGCTGCGACTGGCGCGAATTCGATTCAACCAATTGGCGGAGGGGACTTAATGAAATAATTTTATTTGGTTAAGAGTCAGGTTTTGCCTCGTGAATTCAATTTAACACATGACTTTGTATTTTTCATTTTCTTCTCCTTCACATTGCCCAGACTGCATGACACGGCTATCCACACGCCCATCAAACTTCCCGGAAAAACACATGATTCAAAATGGCGCTTCCTGTCAGTTTTTTTTGCACATTGTTAGATCCTGGCATTGAACTGCATGTTAATTCCGGAGCGCCGTCTGCCAATAAAACATTTTGTTTTAAAGGCGTCCGCTCCTTGTCTTACCCCAGATTGAATGGGAAAACGTGTGAATTAAGATCTTGAAGCTATTTCTGGAGTCTACAGGCCCTTTTAATCATCAAAGCCATTTACTCTTGAAATCAGAGAATGCCAGGGAATCATTGAGTTTCGTGAATTGGGTTATTTAATGGGCATTACGACATGTGATCCGTTCAGAACGTCCGCGCAAAAAGCCGTTTTTTTCTGAAATATTTGACTGTGTTTGAAATAAGTATGCCCAGCAGATTGATTCGCTCGGAAAAATGCCGGTGATGCCCCGGCGCCTAAACACCAAATTTTCAAACCGCGTTTCGTCATGGTTTTTGAAGGATCAGATCTGCGCAAGATTGAACCTGGTTGGAGATACCGATCGACAGCAAACACTATAACATACATTTTTTTAAAGGCGTTTTGAAGCATGGTGCACCCCTCGGCGTTGATTCCTGGCAAATAGCCAGATACGGCCGCAACGCAACCGCTCCGCATGTCCCCTAGCCCCTGTTTGGACGTGAAAAAACGCATGAAGTTGAAGACCTTTAAAGGGATGCCGACGGCATAGACAATCGGTTACGCGCGGAAAATAAAATGTCTCTGCGCCTCTCCCCTGGGCGCGCTCTCTCCCCTGTTGGCTACTTGCCAATTTGTTGATGAGGGGGGATCGACACATGCCGTCGGCAGCCCTTTAAGCCATTTCTGGCATCTTCACGCAATTTTGACCATCCTAGTTTTAATCATTAAAATTCGTCATGGAATCACTGATGAATTGGGCTGTATGTGCGGTATTACGACATGTAATAACCGCACGCTCAAAATTGAAAAATTGCCGCAAATTTGCCCCGAAAAGAATGAAAAATGAAAGTGACATTTTTCTCAGATATTTGGCTGCGCACGATTAACTGCAGCGGCAAAGTGTCGGCAATGCTAAGTGCCGAAACATTAAATTTTCAAACCGCTTCGTCGATGTTTTTCAGGGATCAGAATCAGTGAATAGCAAAACCTCGACGTTTCAAAGAAGCTAAAATTCAGAAACCTAGACTAGAATTTAAAAATCGGAAATGGTCCGAAACACCAAATGTCGCGATTTGCAAAAACCAAGGATATTTATGCACATTTCAAACTATCTAGATTTCAGGAACTCTAAATGCCACAATCGCCAAATCTGGGAATATATTTAATATTTTAAATAGCTAAATTTAAAATATCTTGTTTTTGAAAAACTCAACAAGCCCTCGACTGGAAATTGTAAAACAAACGGAGACGTGATCACGCCCAATAAGCCTCTCATGTGGTTCTGGCAAAATGAAATATCCATTTTTAATTCCACTAGTTTAAATTTTAAGCATATTTTTAATTCAGTTAATTATTTCATTCTTGCAGTCGTTTTATAACAAATTTAATTCGCATGGAACAACAGTCTTTGCGCGTTTGCAACGGTAGTAATTTGAAAAAACGCGGGGTGACATGAGTAGTGGGCCGACAATTCACGGAGTTTCCTGGTACGATGAAACACAATTTTTGGCAACCAATTCCCCGTTATACACTTCCTTTTTTATACGATTCATCCTGTTTACACGCAACATACATTCCTTCGCGGAAATGCCAAATTGTAATTAGTTCCTTAATGTCATTTCCTACATTGGCGCCAGAAATTCATTTTCAAAAACAGGTGTGTACTTCCGGTTTTCCCATCACACTAAAAATCCAACAACTGCATTTGCGGAAATCAGGCCGATGTTTGACAAATTTGAAACATTTTTCAATAAAGTTTTTTTTCTGTTTTTTTTCTAATGCTTTTACTACTATACGAATAAATGCCATTTTTGCCATTTTTTGTAGCCCAAACACCAATCCTGACAATTTTCTAGCATCGTGGAAACATCAGATTTGGCTTCTTTTGCATTACCAGGAGGGGCAAACTTTTCCTAAGGATCCAATTTTTTGTAATATAAATAGAGGAAATGTTTTTTAAGATGTTTTTTATTATGTTGGTACGTCAAAACGCTTACAAATTTTGACGAAAAACACAAAAGTTCCAAAAAACGGGTTTTCGACCAAAAATGGCTGGTTTCAGGGACAATCATAAATTTCGAAAGATACTTCTGGCCGTAGGGACCGTTCTTTTATTACAGTAATTGAAGCATTTCAATAAGCTTATAGCATTGAAACATCAGATGTTTGTTTGTTATTTCTATGCTTTATATAGTACCAGCGCTGACCCCCCGCTGCGCCGGGGTTCAGCGCTGGCCTTCTCCCACCACCACAATTTGAATTTGTAGTTTGAATGCAAAATTTGGCTGAATTCCCGGTCGGTCGGGCGCACGGACAGTAGAAATTTATATATAGTAGATGGTTTACCTTTTGTGATTTTAAATTCTTGACAAGTTTAACAAATCGTGTTTCATCAAGATCCGCAATTTCATCGTTTAAAGTTTATCGCAATACTGTGTCCTTTTAGGAGTCGTGGATGATCCATTAAAAATGCCATCCGTTGACCCCGTAATTAGTTTTCTAATGGAATTTTGTGTGTTTTGGAAGTTTTCACTCGCCCATTACACAAGTACTCCATTAACACTCCCGGGAAAACGAGTAAAACATCATTTTTCAATTTGTTTCCGGCCAGCAAATAGAGAAATGGATACGGTATCGTGAAATTTCACAAGTGAATAAAACAATTTTTAAAGCAGGTTTTATATAGGTGTTGAGCAAATTTCAATGCGCATGAAATAGTCGTTTGCTTCTGAATCTTCCTGGTATTTCCCCAAAAAATGTGATACCTTGACCTTGGCTTCGACATTCGTTTCTTAATGGATTTTCGGAACATTTTCGCTCATTTATTACAGAGGTACCCATTAGCATTCCTGGGATCCCTGCTAAAACATCATTTTTCAATGTATTTCGAGAAAATAGACTAACGAAACTATACGGTAGTGTCCCATTTCCCGGTCGTTCAACTATTTTTTTTATTTAATTTCATTCTTCCTTTATTTTCGCGATTACATTTATTAGTAACAAATTAAAGACTGGAAATTTCGAATGAGTATAATCCGGAAAAGTTCGTGAAGAGGAAACCGATATTCTTAAAAAGTTTTAGATAATAGATCTGAAATTGGCACGTTCCAAAATTTGTGAAAATCCCGGTTAAAAATTATGTGTTTCATTGGAACTTAAAAAGATAAAAATTGGGTATTTATTATTATCTTGCGAGGGCTTATCCTGGACATACAGCTTAACAAGAAATTAACAAAAATTGAAGCAATATGGGCAGGGACGTAGCGTAAGGTGGGCCCCTGGGCCCCCCCCCCCCCCCCCCCCGAAATTTCATAAGGGGGACCCTTATGATTTTTATTTTCTGAAAAATTTTGCTGCCTGCGGCGCTATTTTTTCACGTGTTTACTGCTATTAGTAAAGCTATTTAACCATTTTTACAAAATTTTTCGCGAAGTATACTGCTGTTATTACACAAGTATACTGTTAGACTCCCATGAACCCCATTAAAACACCATTTTTCAATTTATTTTGACGACCAAACTTGAGAAAACGCCTTACGTATGGACGGTCTTTGATTTTTAAAGCTATTTGTCGATAATTTAATTGATAAAAAACTAATAATTTAAACAAAATAATTGTGCTAAAACTTTTGACACCAGTCGCCTATCAGTTGAGACCATTTTCCAACAAAAGGCAGCAGGATATCGAAACATTCAATTTTACTTACCTCTGGGCATGCCGTTAAAAAGCATAGTTCCCTTTTTGGTTTTAAGTTATGGTTATTTCTGTATCTGCTGTTATATTCCATATGTGTGAATTCAATCGTAAAAGTACATTCAAAATTTGAGCAATGAAATTTAAAAATGTTTCATAAAAGTGTATAGTCACTAGCGGTCGCTTGCAATATTCGTCCTCTGGAGTTTTTGCGTCAAAAATGTCATACCTTGACCCTGGCTTCGTAATTAGTTTTCTAATGGAATTTCGGGTCGTTGTTTCGCACGTATTACAGAAGTACCCATTAGCATTCCTGGATCCCCACTAAAACATCATTTATCAATGTATCTCCGCGAGCAAATTAAAGAAATGGGTACTGTGGTGTCACGTTTATCCAATCATATAACACTATTTTTATTTCTTATTTATCTATCTACCGAATCGGTATCATAATGTCGAAAATCATAATGTCGAAATTTACATAGGATAAAATTACCGGCGGTGAAACCGACAAATTCTAGCCAAAAAATTTTTTCCCACATTCTATTTTTTATCTCTTTTCACGACAACATTTTTTGCCTAGAATTCGGGAATTTTGCTGGCAAAAGGCAAAAAATTTGCCTTTTTTTACCGGGAATTTTAGCTTATCTAAATTTCGACATTATGAAATTTCGACATTATGAAATTGCGACATTATGAGTTTCGACATTTTGAATTTTGACATTTTGAAAATAAGCCCTATCTACCTATTCTTCATTCTTACTTTATTTCCTCGATGAAACTTCTGTACCATTACACAAGTATACTGTTCGACAACTAGGCCTCCCGTTGAAACATCATTTTCTTAGTTTATTTTGTGAGCAAATTCGTGAAATGGGTAGCGTTACAGTTGGACGATTTTTGCTTTGCTATTTGTTGTTAACTTCATTAATAGAAACCATCCCCCAATAAGCTTAAGATTTAAACCAAAAATTCTTGTTAAAATTTTTCCGGGAATCGTGATACCAATGGGGTCCATGTTTCCGAGGAAAAGCACCGAAATATTAAAATTTAAATATTAAATTAAAATTAAAATTTTAATTTTTTGAGCTATTCGGTCTATTTAATAATTTAGTTTATAGAAACCAAAAGCTAAAAATTTAATAAAATATTCTTCTCGAAGATTCGGCAAATCATCTGCCTCCATTTTCCGACGAAAGTCAACAAAATATTAAAACATTTTTATTTTTTTGATTGTTTCTGGTATGCCAATAACAAAATCTTGGGTAACATTCCTCTAAAAACACGTTCTAACGTTTCATAGCACGCCCACGCTGCTTAAAATGGTAATTGACGACACTTTAGGTCCTCTAATAGCTTCGTTTATTGAAGCTTACCGTCAAATCCTTACCTTTAAAGATATTTTTTATATTTGATGTATATATTCAATTAATTGAATATTAATTGATGTATTAAATTCAACAACTGAAAAATCCTACCTTATATAATTTTGGAGTGTATCGCTGTGTGTGTGTGTGTGGATGTCACTTTCGAGGCCCGATTTCAGGGCCTTCCCGGGTCCAAAATGCCCTAATTCTCCTTCACCCGGGGGAATCGATCCTCCTCTTTCCGCTGGCGCTTTCAGAATCCCGATAAAATACAAGTTTACAAAGTTAAAGCCGGTTTTATTGATTTTTGGGGGTCCGGGAAGGCTAATTTGCATAATGTGAAAAAAATACAAATTTCCTCATTCTTGCCAGTTGCACTCGCGCGTTTGGTCGTCGCTTTGGATCTGCCTCTCGATGCCTTTCCTTCCCCTGCCCCGGGCAGCCTCTTGAGGCATAAAGCGGTTGTTTGGCACGCGCAACCAAGCATTGCATGATGTAGTGGTTAGCGCTTCGCCGTGCTAATCTAACCATCGGAGGTTCGATACTCGGATATCGTGGTTGTTTTGCTTTTTGCTCGGAAAGTGCTTTTCGGAGTAGATTTCCGTGTAGGGACGTTATTATCAAGTTCGTCACCTAAGCCGCAGCCTATAGAATGAAGCCAGCCGCTCAAGCATGCGCCGCAGGCCAAGGAATCAAGCTAACTGCTCAAGCTAGCGCCGCAGAGTTTGGAACGACGCTAGCCTCTCAAACTAGCGCCGCAGGCTTAAGTATGAAGCTAACCTCACAAGCTAGCGCCGTAGGCTTAAGTATGAAGCTAACCTTACAAGCTAGCGCCGCAGGCTTAAGTATGAAGCTAACCTCACAAGCTAGCGCCGCAGGCTTAAGTATGAAGCTAACCTCACAAGCTAGCGCCGCAGGCTTAAGTATGAAGCTAACCTCACAAGCTAGCGCCGCAGGCTTTAGAACGGAGCAAGCCGCTCAAGCTAGCGCCGCAGGCTTTAGAACGGAGCAAGCCGCTCAAGCTAGCGCCGCAGGCTTTAGAACGGAGCAAGCCGCTCAAGCTAGCGCCGCAGGCTTTAGAACGGAGCCGCTCAAGCTAGCGCCGCAGGCTTTAGAACGGAGCAAGCCGCTCAAGCTAGCGCCGCAGGCTTTGGAACGAAGCTAGCCGCTCAAGCTAGCGCCGCAGGCTAACGAATAAAGCCAACCATTGAAGCTAGCGCCGCAGGCTAAAGAAGGAGGTAACCGCTCAAACTTGCGCCGCAGGCTTTCTCTCGAAGCAAACCGCTCAATCTTGGGCCGCAAGATAAGGTAGCGACCAAACATGCGCCGCAGGCCTAATAACGACACTAGCAATTTAAGCTTGCGCCGCATGTCAATACAAAGAGGTTTGCATGGGAGATGCGTTTTTCTTTGTTCAGGGTAACTTTATGTGGAAGGGCGCTCGATTCATAGGGCCTAGACGCGGTCCAGCGGGGAGAGTCGCGAAGCGGTTCCTCCCCGCTGGTTTAGACAATAAAATTTTTAAAAGCATGTTTCATATAGGTGTAAAGCCAACTTTAGAGCGCAAGCAATATTATTCTTCCGGTTTTGGGTTCCTTACTTCTGGACACATTCCAGCGACTGCATAGAAATGTTTTAATTTAATTTTGTAATACCAGAATGCATTTCTAAACTAATAAAACCAATTTCAGACGTCGCTCGCCAAAACGACGTCCCCACCCGTCGACTTCCATGTGGCCCACGCATTCTTCGTGCTCCTCATCATTATGGTCGTGCTCGGTAAGTAATTATAAAAAAACCAAAACCTTTTTAGATAAAGTTTATTTTAGGAAAGTTATGCAAACAAATTGGCCTAGAAGTTTTGTCGCCGCGGCTTTGATTTCCAGAAACATTTTTTAGCAACATTTTTTTTGATTTTTGACTTCATCACATTTTTTTAAATTTAAGGAATATGGATTTCTAAATGATAAGCAGAGCTTTATTACCTACCTTTAGGAAATCTGGTGGTTCTCCTAGCCGTACTGGCAGATCGGAAACTCCGCACGGTGACCACCAACAAGTTCATCGCGTCGCTGGCGGTTTCCGGTAATTTTTCACGGATTCCCAAGGCCGTCCCAGACAATAATAAAACTCTAAAATCGTTTCAGTAATCTTATTACGATTTAGCTAATTCAATTATAGCTTTTATCATCATCGCACACAACAAAATCCATGGCTTTTTGAAACGTGTGTTAATGAATTTCGATGAAACATTCTTCAAAAACCCGCATTTTTCAGATCTGCTCGTCGGTCTGGCCGTCATGCCACTATCGCTCAATTCGAAGGTAGTGAATTTTAAAAAATAGTCAATTAAAAATTACTGAAAAACATGCTTAATTTCGATACATAAGTAAAAAAATCGGTCCTCTGACGCATTAGAGCATTCGTCTAGAAATTTTGCATGTAAAGCACCAAAAGGATTCTCAAAAAGTGACGGCCTACGCATCCGCCACAGTTTTCCCAAATAGCAAAAAGGAATTGCGTCGGCCGGGAATCGAACCCGGGTCGCCCGCGTGGCAGGCGAGCATTCTACCACTGAACCACCGACGCTTGGGGGAGGCCTGGTTGGGAGGGGGTGATAAGGGAAGGCTGTGTCCGGCCACAATTGAGCCAAACGGGGTGTACGACCAGAATTTCTCGAAGAACTGAAAAAATGTTTCATGGAAATTGCTGATTCATCCTTTAAGAAATGAATAACAATGCTTTCTCCAGAAAATCCCACCTAAAACTTTACTTTTCATTAAATTTAGGCAACCTTACTTACCAAACCACGTTCAATATGACGGGCTTACCTCTAGATCCACGACGATCAATGGACACTCGGGCATACGTGGTGCCAATTTCATCTGGTGACAGGTGTCTTCTCCACCACAGCATCCATCGTACATCTCGTCGCTATCAGCTTGGATCGGTTAGTCACAGACGTAAAAATGACAGGCATGCTAGCAGTGATCATGCGGGAAAGGCCTTTTCCTTCGACCACGCATCCTCTTTCTGCGGATTGCAATTCTATGCAATTTTTTGTGAATCAGTTTCATATTGACCTGCAACAACGTTACGATTTCCGATGACACTCCCGAAAATGGGATTCCCGAAAATTGGTTTCCCGAAACTCGGAGTCCCGAAAATCAGAGTCCCGAAAAATCTGAGTCCCGAAAATCGGAGTCCCGAAAATCCCGCAGAGAAAAATCTGAGCCTAAGCAAGATACATTACTGAGGGCCGAAACTAGAAAAATAGTCCAAAATGCGAAACACGTTTTTTTAATTTTTCGTGTGCGAGGAACCTTTAGGATGTCCCAATAAAGAAAAACGCCCTCCTAACTCGACGCGGAAGTATCCCATCGGGATGTTAGTTACACCACTCGAAAGCCTTTCAACGGCAAGTTTGCAACAATCTACAAAACCCTGTTTTTATTGAAACCTGCTATTTTACAAGCCATTTTGTAAAAAAATTTCTGGTTTCTCGGGGTTGCATACGAGCTAATTTGCCTCAATTTTGCCAAGCAAAATAACTGGAAGTAGCCGTTAATTTGTTGCAGGCGGATCCTTAATGTTTTCAAATACGTTGTCAAATAGCGGTTTTCACGAAAAAGATGGTTTTGAAGGTTGTTGCAAACTGGCCGCTTCAAGGGCTTTCGAATGGCGTAACTACCATTTCGATCCGATACTTCTGCGTCGAGTTAGAGGGCGGGAGATGTTTTTGGGGACATCCTGTACATCATCAAACAGTAAAAGCGTAGTATTTTTAGATACTTTGCCATCATGTTCCCAACGGAGTACCAGCGGCACAGTGTCAGCACATCCACAATGCCCTATGTGGTGCGTCTTTTTCGTGGCAAGAAAATGTTTTACATTTTTTCCGGCTAAAACGGGCTTCGTAACATTTAATAGGTGAAAGTAACTGGCTACAAGTACATACAATAATTATTTTTGCTTTTACTTCACAAAAAGAATAATGTCAAAAATGTAATGTTTCACGGAATTGAGGGCCAACGACGGATCTGCAAAAAACAATAGATGGACGTAACAGATTGCTCATTAATTGGACCTTTTTAACGCTTACAAAAACAATCGATATACAAGGTTCTGGCGGCGAAATAAAATTAAACCAATAAAAAATTAACAAAAATAACTGACAACATTTCAAAATTTAGGTGTCTCAAAACTCAATTTTTAGTGATTTTGAATTTAGACGATTGGAAAACCTAGCTACGTCGAGATTATTACGATCCTCATAGGTTCCGTCTCGTATTATTTTTTTGAAACATCGAGATTCAATTCTGACTTTGACTGTGATCCAAATTTTCAATGATTGAACTAATGTAATTTATTGCCTTTAATTTTAACGATAACCTTAACTCGAATTTTTATTTTATCCTAGGTGATGATATGGCTGATGGCATTCTGCGTCTCCTCATCCCTTTTCATGGAGCAGAGTCCGGTCGATGAGAGGATATGCTGGATTGACAACCCGCAGTATATTGTAAGTATTGTTTTTGATATTCCCAAATATTAAATTGAATTTAATACATTTTTAAAGCGGTACATGCCCGGGAAAAGGCTCGTTTTACTGCAATTTTGGGCGACGGAAAAACATGTTTCAAGAATATTCATAGAGCAGAGTTTATTAGAACCACACTATTGACGCCATCATTTCAGATACCTAAAAAACTTCTTAAAAATGAAAAAAGCTAAAAGGGGGTTAAATATAAAATATTTAAGTACAAGGTCTAGATATACAATATGTAAAATGTATGACATCTAAGACATACCACTCCAGATGTGGTATGTCCTTTCAATTCATGTTTGAAAAAATGTTTCACGATCAATTGTGGAGGGCGCGGCAGCTAATTAGCTATTCCAAGCAATTTGCCTCGAGCAACAGTACTCAAAGCAAAAGTATCGGATCGGAATGATAGTTACACCATTCGAAACCCCTTGAAGCGGCCAGTTGGCCACAAGCCACAAGCCTATTATTTTATTTAAATCCGCTAGTTTACAAGCCAATTTGTATGATGTTCCGGTTTTTCGGGGCGGCATACGAGCCAATGGCTCCCCGACACTTGCGCCGCGGACACTTGCGCCGCGACACTTGCGCCGCGACACTTGCGCCGCGGACACTTGCGCCGCGACACATGCGCCGCGACACTTGCGCCCGACACTTGCGCCGCGGACACTTGCGCCGCGACATTTGCGCCGCGACACTTGCGCCCGACACTTGCGTATTGATTTAAACTGTAGTGAATTTGGTATTTCGCGCGAATTTTGTATGTAATTACTGTATTTTGCATTAAAAGCTGACAGAAAGTGAGTATCGCCAATTCGGAGCGCTCCTAAAGGCGTCGGAGGGGGCCGTCGCTTCGGATGGGCTGCGCTCCTCTTTGAAATCGGGGCGCCTGGCCGCTACGCGCGCCTCGGGCGCCCCGATCTCGAAACCCTGTATGAGCTCGCACCCATCCGAAGCGACTAGGCCCCGGGTGGCACGAAGCCTTTTTCTAGTCGCAGAGCGGAAGAAGTAGCAATTACCTTCCCTCCAAATCGAACGACTCCTAGCGCAAAACATCTTTCTATCGTTTCTTTAACCAGAATACTCCGCGCGAAAAATTGCATCTTCAAGTAGCTGAAACTCTGTATCGCGGCGCAAGTGTCGCGGCGCAAATGTCAGGCGCAAGTGTCGCGGCGCAAGTGTCGCGGCGCAAATGTCGGCGCAAGTGTCGCGGCGCAAGTGCGCGGCGCAAGTGTCGGGCGCAAGTGTAAGTGTCCGCGGCGCAAGTGTCGCGGTACCGAGCCAATGGCCTCAATTTCGCCAAGCAAAATGACCGGTGGTGGCCGTTAATTGGATCCACAGGCGGTTCCTTAATATTTTTTAAGTTCGATTTAAAAAGAGGAATCGAGGTAAAAACATGGTTTGAAAATGGTTGCAAAGTGGCCGTTTCAAGGGCTTTCGAATGGTGTAACTACCATTCCGGTCCGATACTTATGCGTCAAATTAGAGTTTTTAGTTTTCTTGGACACGGAACACGCAGCCAAAAACCATTTAAACGTTTAAATGCCTAATTCCTAAGAGAAGATCTTGTGAGAAGGCAATCGGGGACTAGTAAAAAAAGTACTCGTAGCAAAAATCACTTCCAAGCACTTGTTTGTCGGTATTTCCACTACTTTGCGCTGTCTTTCTCCTACCATCTCCCGAAAAAGCAAAAAGGATTGCGTCGGCCGGGAATCGAACCCGGGTCGCCCGCGTGGCAGGCGAGCATTCTACCACTGAACCACCGACGCATGGGAGTGGGGAGGCTGGGAGAGGCTGATAAGGGGTTCGATCCAAAACGATACGCGTCCAACCTTTTCACTCACGTTTAAAATGGAGGCAGACTTGGAAACAAGTTGTTATTTAAAGAGATGAGGACGGCATCTGTTGAAGCCCCCTTGGGGAGGGGGGGTTCAACAGGTCCCGCGGCGATCTCGCGCGAGAGGGCTCCCAGGGGAGAGGCGCAGAGACATTTTCTTTCCCTCGCGTAATCGATTGACTTATGCCTCCCCTATCTCTTTAACCTTTTTAACGGGATTTTGAAGCCAAAATTCTTATAGCTTTCAATTAACCGCACCATTAATTGTGAGTGTCAACGTAGAATTTTCTATTTAAAAAACAAGTGTAGTTCGGCCTATTGTCGCCCATTTCTAATACAAAGTAAGAGAATAACAATTTTTATCTGAGGTAGATAAATAATAGATGCATAAAAATGCAATTCGTTTTATAAAGCAAAAAATAAAAAAATAAAACTTCTAGCCTAATGTTCAATGGCATATGCAATTTCTTGATGTTTACCATTGTATTTCCCGAGATAGACTCTAGTAATTCCGGAGTAGTATAAAATCATAGTTGGTTTATTTTAAATTCTTTTTTAATTCTTGAATTATGATTATTAAAATATTTAATTCCAGGTACTGTCGGCGTTGCTGTCCTTTTTCCTCCCCGGCGCCATCGTCGTCTACCTCTACGTCAAGATTTTTCAGGTGACCTTAGAGCAAACCAAAACCCAAAAATTGGTAAAAAATCGAAATAAAAACTTTTAATTTTTCGATCAATCATTGGTGTAAAACAGATGTTTCAAAAAATTACCTTCCAAAGCATGAATTTGAAAAACTAATTTGGTGAATACATGTCATGCTTCCCACAATCACAACCCGGGATTCCCGGAACTAAGAAAAACTTGTTTCAAAAAATTGGCATCGAAAAGATCATTTTCAAAAGTAATTAGCCCAACATTGGTGGCAGTTTCCAAATTCATCCGGAATAGAGAAGTTTCAGAAAAATTTGTTTCAAAAAATCAGCTTCACAATCATCAACTCGTTAAACCAATACTCCATTCCAATCGATTGGTTACAAATCCAAGCGGGAATTTTAGAAACGGTGGTTCAAAAAATTCAGAAAATTGCTTCAAAAACTTACCTGCGGAAGCATCAATTCGAAAAAAATAATATGTTCGACAGAATTCGGATTTTATGAACTCGCGTGAGAATTCTAGAAACCGGGATTCCCGGGGATTCAGAAAAACTCGTTTAAAAAATTAACCTCGAAAATATCAATTTCAAAAGTAGTGGGCTGATCATTGCTAGCCGTTTAGGAATTCAACCAGGATTTTCATAAATGGCGATGCCCTGAATTCATAAAATTCGGAAAAAAATTGTGTTTCAAAAAATCACCTTCATATGCTTTGATTTTTTAAATCAATTATCGAATTCATTCGGGGACACAAATCCAAGCGGCAATTCTAGAAACGGGAGTTCAGAAATTCAGGAAACTTGTTAGAAAAAAATTACCTTCCACCGCATCATTTGACTGAATGGTGTATATATTCCAGGGCTATAATTAAGAAGGCACCCGAGAATTTGAGAAACCGTGATTTCCTCAATAGCAACAATTCAGAAACAGGTGTTTTAAAAAATGACCTTCCAAAGCATCAATTCGAAAAAATAATCGGTTCAAACGAGGCCTTCCGACAATCGAAAGTTAGAAGCCAGGATTCCCGGAATTCCGAAAAATTTGTTTAAAAAAATTATAATTTCCAAAATATCAATTTCAAAAGTAATCGTTTGGCTTTGGAACTAGTTTACGCATTCAACAGGGAATTTCAGGAACGGTGATGCCCTAAATCCTGAAAAAAAAAAAAAAATGTTTAAAAAAATCACCTTCACATACATTGATTTTTTAAACTAATACATTGCATGAAACAAGACATTGCAATCGAATATTTACGAATTCACGGGCTAATTCTAAAAACCGCGATTCCCGAGTTGAATTCCGAACAACTTGTTTTAAAAATTCCTTTGAAAGCATCAATTCCAGAAAAATAATTGGTGGATTTCGACATGCAATTTTCCGTCAATTGCGAATTTTAGAAACTGGGATTCCCGGGGATTCAGAAAAACTTGTTTAAAAAATTAACCTCCAAAATATCAATTTCAAAAGTAGTGGGCTGATCATTGCTAGCCGTTTACGAATTCAACCAGGATTTTGATGCCCTGAAGCCAGCCAACCAGCGATGCCCTGAATTCATAAAATTCGGAAAAAAATTGTGTTTCAAAAAATCATCTTCACAAGTCTTGATTTTTTAAACCAATTATCCGTTCCACTGCTGCATTTGCAAATCCAAGCCGGGAATTCTGCTAGAAACGGGGGACCTCGGAGTTCAAAAAGTTCAGAAGAACTTGTGTCAAAAAAATTACCTTCCAAAGCATGAATTCGAAAAAGAATTGGTTCATTATACTCGGATTTTAAGAAGTCGCGTGAGAATTTTAGAAACTGAGATGACCGGTGTTCAGGAAAACTGTTTCAAAAAAAATTACCCTCCAAAACATCATTTTCAAAAGTAGCGAGTTTTGCATTGGTAGTAGTTTACGAATTCAGCCGGGATTTCAGGAACGGTGATGTCCTGTATTGTGAAAATTCAGAAAAATTTGTTTCAAAAAATCAGCTTTGCAAGCATGAATTTATTAAACTAATACACCGTTCCGATCCGTTGTTTACGAATTCAAAGGGGGTTCTGGAAACCGGGGTTCAGAAAATTCAGAAAAACTTGTTTCAAAAAATTACCTTCCGAAGCATCAATTCGAAAAAATAATTGATCCGATTTCAGAACTGAGACACAACACGATTTCACAACATTTTACAAGCTGAGATTCCCGGAATTCAGATAAACTTGTTTCAAGAAGATTTGCGCCCAAAAAATCAATTTCAAAAGTGATTAACTCAGCATTGGTAGTAGTTTACGAACTCAGCCGGGAATTTCATAGACTGCTTTTCCCTAGATTCACCAAATTCAGAATAACATGTTCCAAAAATTACCTTCTCAGGCCGTAATTTTTCGAAGCTAATCAAATCTCGGTTTCGTACTTTACAAATTCGATAGAGGGTTTCACAAAAATCGTAGGTCTGACTTGATGGAATTCAGAAAAATGTGTTAGATTTATAATTGAATTCATAAAAGCATTCATAAAAGAATAGAAAATAGAAAATATGATAGAAAAGAGGATTCGATAAACCGCCAATCCTAGATTTAGAAAAGTGTTTCGAAAAATTGCCTTCCGAGTCCCCAATTTTTTGTTAATTAACCTGGTGTTTTGATCCGTCGTTTACGAATTGAACCTAGCTTTTCAGAAACTACGAAACCACCAACTGTACATGTTCGGACAGCAGAGCACCCGACAGCCAGACCATAAAAGATCATTGCCACGGGTCATCATTGAAGAGGTACCGGCGGGGGGCAACTAGCAGAGATCTTTTGAGAAAGGGGCATCGTTTGACCGTAGATGTCGTTGGCTAGCGAGTCGATAACGATTTCCCCGCAGCGCGACACTCATCGCGCACCTCCATTGCGTAATCGATTGCGTCTAGCGCGTGGGGCGGCGTGCGCGTTGTGTGCGGAGGAAAATTCAGAATCGAGAAGCATGAGAAAACCGCTATTTCTATGACGCTACTAGGCGATGAATTTAAAGAAGAAAAATAGCTGATTAAAAAAATTTCTATACCTTTCTATATCTTGCTCTTCAGCTCTCTCACTCTCCTTCTCCCTCTCAATCCCTCTCTCTCTCCCTAACTCTCTAACTCTCTCTCCCGCACTTTTTCGCCCTCTCTCTGTCTCTCTCGCTCTTTCGCTTTCTCGCCCTCCCCGCTCCTCTCTCTCGCTCATCTCGCTAATATTTATGTTCAGGTAAAATTTATTTCAATATGGTCTTTTCGGGCTGTTAAAACAGTCTTTAGTAGATATCGATCTATTGATCGGCGTTTTCAAAATCTGGACGATTCTAGAAGATTTCCGCCCTCCTATGTGCTTTTCAACGAAAGTTTTTGTATCTTAGGTGCGGTCGCGTCGCGGTTCGCGGCTCTCTCAAACGGGTTCATCCGGTGGTTCACCAACGCGACGGAGCAGCAATTCTAAGAGCGAACGCAGCCCATCACAGCCGGAAATTCATGCATTGCCAAAGCTTCCTCAACGGTGAATGATACGTAGAGCCTATTAAGAAATCCTTAGGCAAACCGGAAAACCTTTAAAATTACTGTAAAACGTGTTCAATAAAACCTCTAAAAGCCATTTCCGTAGTCCACTTTCTGGAAACATATTTTAGGTAAAAGGTTACCCAAAATTATGTTTCATCTATTGGTTAACCCGCTTAGAAAACAACGAGACTTAATCGGAAATTCGTCACATTGTCATTTTATTTTTCGCATTTAATAATTTTATCTAGTTAAAATTTAGCTTTTGGTAACAATAAAAATTAATGTTTCTATCTCAAAACATCCTTTTTAATAGCCGTTTTGCAGATGGCGCAGTCCGACGATATGCGCCGAGACGTTCGAGCACGACCGAAATGTGGCGGCCAAGAAGCGGGTGTCCATTGGTGCGTTTCGTAGCTCGTTGTGCTTGGCATTCAAAAAATGCAAATGAATCTCTAAGTTTTATGGTAAAAGCCTTTTCCAGTGCCCGATCCCCCGTCGATGGACGTCTCCTACGCGTCGAATATCGGAGCGCTCCGCGCCGAGCATGAAGCAGCGAGGTTACGGGAGAAAGAGGTACTGTATTACACTGAACTTAGCCAGCTAAGAAAAAGCGCTAAAACTAAATTTGAATCTGTAAATAAAATACGTTTAATTTTAGCAAATACGAAAAAATTTTCAAAATCATTGGGGGTCTTTATAATTTCAGACTTTTACAATCCTTAAAATGCTGTTAATGAGGATTCAATTCCGAAATCGAGTCTGATCAAATTCTGTGGAAAGGCTTTCCTTTTTTGAGGTTTTACGAAACATTTTTTGGTAAAGAATTGCAACATTATAAATCGAAATTAGATTACTATTTAGTGCCAAATCTACACTACCGTTGCTAACTGCTAAAAATGTGCGCCTTTTTCATGTTAACCTGTGTAAAAATTCGCGCACAAAAAAATTAAAAATTTTATGGCAAGGGGTCTTCAAAATCCTCCCTGGGAATTATATTCCAATTAATGGCTTGAAATTTTGTTTCGTTAATTAAAGGCTATGCGCCAGACAGCGAGACTATGAGAAACGTTTGGTGTGTTTTGCTAATATTTTACGAAACATGTTTTACCCATGCGTCGGATCATTGACCTGGCAGCCCCAGCCGGCCGTAGCCTTATCACCCCGACCGAACCTCCCCTCCCCCAAGCGTCGGTGGTTCAGTGGTAGAATGCTCGCCTGCCACGCGGGCGACCCGGGTTCGATTCCCGGCCGACGCAATTCTTTTTGCTTTTTGAGGGGCTAGTCGGTGGTGCCAGAGGACAATAAAGCCGAAAGGCCGACAATCAAAAAATACCTTCAAATGGAGACCCGATAAGTAGAATTTGGAGTAAGTGAAAATTAGCTCGCTGTCGGTAGTTCGGCCATCGGATCCTCGCAATTTTCGTTGACGGCATTCTCTGAGGTTTGGGTTTTTTGATTGTCGGCATTTCGTATCGTTATTCTTAAATTCGCTGCGCCTGATGTCGCCTTTTTGAATTTCGGTATTGATCTATCGGAGTTTAGCTTTAGGTATTTTTAATTCCTTTATTACGGACGAAATCTGGGCACGGAGTATCACTTTTTTACCTAAAGCGTAGAATTGATATTTCTGAAATTTAATAAATTAACCAACAATTCTTTTCGATAGGTTCCAATGCGAGGGTTTTCGATAATGAGGCTGCAGCAAGATTTATCTTAACGCCGATTGGGTGAAGCATTTTTTTAGAACCGGGAAATACCTAAGAATTCAACGAAATTTTTAGGAAGCCGAAGTGCGGCTAATCGAAGAGCCAAAAGTGCGAAAGTTCTCGGAGAAATGCTGTGAGCGGCGGGACGTCGAGAAAAAGCCACGTGAAAAGCTGACGGAAAGACGGCGGAATTCGATGGACAGTCGCCCCAATGGCATACCCATTATGCTGGCGTTTAATAAGGTCGGTGAAAATTGACTGAAAGGCAAGAAAAGCCGATACCTTGAATCAATCAAGGTTGGTAGAACTCTTATTTTTCAAGAAACACATTTTTTGTCGGAATGTCTATTTTGTTTATGGCGGTATTTGGGAACTAATTACGAACAAATAATATTTTTGATCATTAATAGTTATTAACACTAACTGAAACAAAAAAAACATGAAAAAACATTGAAGGAGTTGACCAGAGCACTATTGCCTTGGAATTTTCAGCAATGCAGCCTAATTTTGGTGAAACAGATTTTTTGAAAAATCGATAACTGTTTTTAGCGATAATTTAAATGACCTTATGTTGCCAGCCCTTTGTAAAGAAATTCCAAAAGTTTACATAGAATATAATTTTTGCCTAAACTGATCTATCGATGGCTGTGTTCGAATTTGAAAGTATCCATGAATGTTCATGTGTACGGCTCATTAATATCCAAAATTTGCCGCGGCGGCTCCTGACTTTAAAGAAACACGTTTTTTAACAAAAATGTCGAATATTGGAACTAAATCTTGTTTTTTTATTAGTAAGTTTCCAAATACTGTAAATAGCGTTTGTTAGATTAAAACGATGCAATTCAGCTAATTTATCTTACGTCCTACTACTCTTTAACTCCCGCTACCCATACCTCCCAGCCGCTGTAAAACCCGAAAATTCAGCTGTTCCAGGCGTACAACGACATCAGGATGGGCAGAAGGAGATCATCACTGGGCCGGGAAGATTCAGAAGGTCTATAAATTTAATAGGAGTAATAAAAATGGTTCTGTGGCATTATAGGGGGTTTTTGTTAGGTTCCAACTTCTCGAATAAACATAGCGGAATTTTTCCAAAACGCTTTTTTACTATTTCAAACGTAAAAAGTTTACAATTTTTTATTAAAGAATGCAAAAAAAAGAGATTTTTTGACCGAAAGCCGTTGTTAACAAAAATTTAGATAACTTTTTAGTTTTCGATGAAATTTTTTATGGTTTTAGCTCGTTTTTTAGTTTAATTATATTAGTTTTATTGTACTCAAAACTTTATTGCAATACTTCCTTTAACTTACTAGCCATCTGAAGGCTTTGAAAAAAATTTGCCTCCCCCCGATAATGCAAAAGAGCCTAATAAAGTTTAAATATGTACGTAATCACTTCTGTTAGAAATGATTGTAAACTTTTTAAAAAATCACAGACCTGGGACGAAGACAATTCAGAGAAATTTAAAGCGTTAGTCGAAAATGTTTCACGTAGCCTCAACTAGAAAAGCGTCGGTAGGGTTTTATTCAGACCAGATGTTCACCCTATACCTTTCAGAAATCCACATGCCCCTCCGAGTACACCTATCGACAGTCTATGCGGATGACGAGGAAAATGCGAGTGCAGAGCAGCCGGTTTGTTTTTATTTTTCGAAATACTTTTTGGGTGGATTAAAAAACCGCGTTTCAAAAAAATACGTAGCAATGCCGTACTTGTTTACCGTTAATTGATCCCTCGTTTCCCCTTTGCACGATTTATTGGTTTTTGTCAAATTTACCTCATATTCAGTCAAATTTTTTGTAATAATAATCGTTTTAAGCATGATTTTTTGGGCAATAAAAAGCCCGTCGTATCTTTTCCGCGCCCTATCGAATGGTATTTTCTAAATGGCGAAAATAACGAAAATCGACTCCACATTTTGCTCAGGGACGCCCATAGTTTTGAACCATAGTTTTATCTTATACAACTTTTACATTACATTTTTTCGTGCTGAAAACAATTATCTAGCCTATTTTTCGAAGACCTATCAAATGGCAGTTTCGAAAGCTACAGCATTTTAAAGGCCCCTGGAAAGATGCAATTGGCGAAAAAGCAAAGAATTTCGCAGCGGGCAGGAGTCGAACCAGCGATGGTTCGCCCCACAGCCCAGCGTGTCAACCAGCACACCATGGCCTCAACCTAGCCGGCGCGGCGAAAACCCCTCAAATGCCCTAGAGGTCTACAACAGTCCGTTTCCGGGTTTCTCGTTTTGTCCTGCGCGGAAATTACGCTTTACATAAAAGTTACGAATTCGTAATCTGAATTACGTCGATAGTAGTCCCCCGTCGGTCCCTCACCCCTGGGGACGCTCGGTCATCTTTCCAAGGGTCTTTAAAATGTTAGAAATAATGCGGGCGCACGCTAATTGAACCCAGCCGGTTCGTTTCTAATTTTCAAAAAAGTTTTTTGTTGGGATTAAAAAAGTATTTTTCAAAAATATGCATGGCAGCGTCATACCTCCGGGTTCTAATCGGGGAGTGTCAAAATGCGCAAATTATTTTGGCTTTTGTCGTATTTCCGCAACAAGCGCTGAAAGGCGGCCCCCGAAAAATTGTCATAATTGATTAACGCGTTTCAAAATTTTGTAATTGATTAAGAAAGAATTCAGCATTTTTACATTTCATTATTTCACATTTTAGCATTAAGCAATTAAGCTCATAGTATATTTTTCGGCGCTCTATCGAATGGCATTTACAAAATATCGAAAATATTGAAAATACCGAAATTAGGTTATTCTATGCCGTGCCCATAGTTTGGAACCATAGTTTTTATGCTATAAAACTTTTACATTACATTTTTTGGGCTGAAAACAATTATCTAGCATATTTTTCGACGATCTATCAAATGGCCGTCGCGAAAACTACAGCATTTTAAAATGTTAGAAATAATGCGGGCGCACGCTAATTGAACCCAGCCGGTTCGTTTGTAATTTTCTAAAACAATTTTAGTTGGGACTTAAAAAAGTGTTTTTCAAAAATATGGATTGCAAAGTCGTATCCTCGGTTATAATCGGGCTCCGCCACGCTTACCGTATTTCCCGAAGAAGCGCTGCCCAGGCAAGGAAATTTCTCAGGAAAATTGTCATAATTGGTTAAGGCGTTTCAAAGTTTCTTAATTAATTAGTACCAAATTACAGTACGCGGAAATTCTTAAAATGCGCTGTAAAAATCTGATAGCGAAGGGGGATGAAATAACAGGGGGAGCACCCGTTTATTTCTCTGTAATAAAAATTGATTTAAGGAGGGTTTTTTCGAGGGAAATAACTATGTTTTTTCGGGTCTACCAAATTTTCTATGCTATAAAAATTTTCCTTCACATTTTTTCAGGCTGAAAGCAACTATCTAGCATAGTTTTCGACAATTTACCAATGGAAATTGCAATATGCCAAAGTATTTTGAATATTAAAGATTAAAGCTGGTTAGTGCCCGGTTACTTTACCCCCCCCCCCCGCTATTCTATATGTACCAGATTAACTCAAATACTTTTTAGGCCCTCGAAACGACCACCGAATTGGACGAAAAATCGGACGAGCCGGTGGAGGTTCAGGTAGCGAATCACAGGCGTTGATGGCATTACAAGTCCCGATAATTTTTTTGGTCTGCCAATAGTTTGAAACATACAAATATTTTAAACCAGAAAACCCTAAAAAGCTATGGAAATTTTTACAATTGCGTTTCAGAAATTTTGTTTTAAAAGTAATTCGACGACATCATTTATTATCGTCAATTCTGAAAAATTGCTAAAAAACACTAAAATTAAACCAAAAAATTCTTATTGCGTGAACCAAAAATTTGGATTACGGGGGTAAAAACATATCTGGTAGATTTATTCGTAAAACACATGTGTTTCAGTCAATCCCAAAAATCGAGGAGGAAGAACAGCAGATTAGCGCAGAATCTTCGGAAGCGCCAGCCTGTCGCCCATTGCTACCGTAAGCCTTCACTTTTCAAGCATTTAGCAATCTCTCAGATTTAATTGTCCTGTCCATTTTGATACGCATTAAAATGGGATCGATTAATTTTTCAAAACTCCAGGTTGCCCGCCGAAAACTTGTTGCAACCATTGCCGAGGCTCTCCAAAATTGACACCACCCAAATCAAGCCCAACAACGGGCAAACCAGGTAAAAATCAATGATTTGAACATTGTCGAACTCGAAGGGCTCCTGAAAATCCGCATCTCGTAGAGAGTGTTCCATAGTCAGCCAGAAACTTTTTTTCTTAGGAACAATTTTGTAAATATAAATAGCACAAGTGTTTCTAAATTGTTTTTACTATCCCTAAACGTCAAGCCTTAGCAAACTTTTATTAAAAACTACAAAAGAATCTCGATTTTCGACCAAAAATCGCCGTGTTTGGTCCATGATTTCGACTCTGTTTAAAAATTTGTAGAAATTTTAGATAGTTTTTCTAGTTGAAATATACTTTGATTTGACTAAAAACAGTATGAAAATATTTGCTATTAAGTTACTTTACATTTCCAGATTGATACAAAATTTTTGCTGCCCCGATAAAGCCAAAAAACCCCCAATTTCCAATGCAGCGCCTCAGCTGCCCTTTAAAAAACGCAATCAATTCTTGAAATCGGCTCCCGAGCGTGATTCTTTCAGACTGCGGCCCCAGGGGATATTTGGCCGCATGCGGCTGGCCGATCGGCCTGCAATGTGTCCCGATGGGCCCCTATCAATGTGAGCAGACTGCATATTTAGCTTCTCTGCTTCTTTCTAGCTCTCTCTCTCTCTTTTCTCTCTCTCTCTGTTTCTCTCTTTGTGTCTTTCTTTCTCTCTGTTGCTTTCTTTCTTTCTCTCTCTCTCTCTCTCTCTCTCTCTCTCTCTCTCTTTTTCTATCGCGTTTAGCTACTCAGCTTTTCCCCTGCTACTTCTTACCCTGGCCACAGCACCCCCGCTTCTGCGTATCGTACTGTAGCAGCAACGTAATGTACCTCGTGGACGCACAGAAAATATAATTTATTGGCAACCTTACCCAAGGAATAATAATGCCAGGTCAGAGGTGCGGAGTATCAAAATAGATGAAACACATTTTCGGAAATTCAGTCGGCAACGAATCTCCTTAAACATCATAGTATTAAGAAAAATCGATTACACGCATTGTTCGATGGCGAATAAATGGATTTCGATAAAACACTTTACTTTTAATTGAGGAATATTTTGCGTTTTTCGGAAACTAGCCGCTTGAATCATAGAGAAAATTGGTTTCATAAAATTAAGATGCAACCTTTCGGAATCCTTGGAATACTGGAATACTGGTTTGGGTGCACTTGATTGAATTGGAATGATTTTTAAATTCGTTGTTCTAGGTTTCAGCTTTCTTTTTTCCATCCTTCATCTTCTATGTAAATTTCAATTAATCAATTTAAAATAATTAAGCTTTAGTTATGGGGGGGGGGGGCTTGAGGACTTACAAACTATTTTTTTTGCTAATTATAGGGGTTTTTTTTTGTAAAAAAATGTTGCATTGACCATATCGTACTGTAATGGGCCAGCAGTGCCAATATTGATGGCATATTTTATGCATACTACCGCACTAATATCGCTTAAGTTAGATCTATGGTTTTTTTACATTAAAAACGTAAAATAATATTTCCAGCCTCCGCTACGGTAACCGTATTCCGCCACCGACATTCCTGATGGTACCCGCGGTGATGAGCCTGGCCACGCCCCCTCTCAGCCCGTCAATTGTACAAAAGGGACCCGCTACGCTTACGGTATGTTAGAGGTATTTTTAAGGAGAAGGAACAGGGCGTGGCTATCCAATTTAGAAGTCAAAATCAAAGTTTTGGTTTTATGGATCAGATTGTTCGGATCAAGTTCACTAGCGGTGGGAGTAGGCAGAGCGTTATTGCCTAAAGCAATTACCGGCCGTTGACGGAATTCGTGGAAACATTATTTTTCTCCTTTTTTTTTTTCGCTACATTTTTTTCTACTCTATTATTTTTTATCGTTTTCAATTTTGTATTTGGCATCCAATATGGTGTTGCTAAACTGCTTTATAATATTGCTAAGCGTAGTAACTTTACACTCCGTAAAAAATAAAAATAAAAATAAGTAAGAAGTAAAAAATGCGATAGTTCCACCAAAATTTCGAAATTCTGATTAGTTTTCTCAGTTTTTAGATAGTTTTGCAAACAAGTAAGAATTTAAGTGGCGCTCAAATTTGACTAGAAATTATTAAAATACTTGCCGATCCCCACCCCCGATAATGCCAAAGAACCGTAGGTTTTTAGAATTAAAAAACGCCATTTAAAATTAAAAGCTGGATTTTAGGGAATAGAAATAAAAATGTTGGGTTTAGGGATTGGATTTTTTCAGATCTAGTTCATTAGCGGGGGGATGTAGGCGGATGGCAGCTAAAAAGATAAATTCCCTAAAATGACCGCTAGCCGTTGAGGGAATACGTGGAAACATTTTATTTCTACAGTTTTTCGCTGTCAGGAAAGGCTCGCAAGGTCTATTATATTTTTTTATCTTTTCAATTTTGTATTTGGCATCCAATTTGGTGTTGCTAAAATGCTTTTTAATAGCCCTAAACGTAGTAACTTTACCCTCTGTAAAAATTAAAATGAAAAATAGGCAAAAAATGAAAATGCGATAGTTACACCAAAATTTCGAGTTCCATTTTTCTTTGAAATTTTAGATAATTTTTTGCGCTTCAATAAAAACTTAAATTGCACTTAAATTTGGTCAGAAACTATGAAATTACCTGCTACAACTTACTTTAGATTGTAGCAGGAATTTTTTGTAAGGCATTCCTTGTGTTATAAAAAACCCGATCTCCCCCCGATCATGCGAAAGCACCATAGGTTTTTAGAATTTTAAAAAATCCTAATTAAAATTACCCTAAAACCTCGTGTATAGTTCCGGTACATTTTGGTTACGTACCAACACAAATGACACCAAATAATGTGCGTAGTGAACAACTCGCCGCAAATGCTCATAGTCATGGAAGAAATTCGCGATTTAGGATGCAGATTTCTGAAACACTTTTACTGCCAAAAAGTCGATCCGGGTGAACGACTTATGCCGTCGGTATCCCTTTAAAAATACAAAACATTTTTTGATCCCAAATCGCCGATTTTCGAGTAAACTTTTAACTAAAAGCTTTTTAGAAGTGTTTTTATTGTTTTTGATATGAATTATCGTTCAATTTTACTAAAGGACATTGCTAGGCATAGTAAAAGAAAATGGAAAATTCTGGACTGATAAGAACTCCCCCCCCGATAACGCCAAAGAACCCCTGGATTTTGGAACTGTTTTGAACTTGAAGCAACTTCAAAAATACAGTGGTTCCACGTGAAAAATCAAAATCTAAATCGAAAAAGTCGGAAAAATTGTTTAATGATTGGCAAAAACACGAAAATGTTAGTGTTGAAAGACATTTGTTATCTAGCAGGCAAATTCCTGAAACATTATTTAGTCGGATTTCCAAAAATTAAGATTTTCGAATTTTTTAGAATTAATTAGATTTCCAAGTTTTGGGAATTTTTAATAGAAACGCTACAAATATGGCAAAAAGGTTGTATGGGAAACTGAATAATTTTTAGGTACCTCGACTGTTCGATTGCCCCTCACCATCCTGTGGCTCGGCTCCGTCGAATTCATCCCATTCCTCCTATACCTCGGCGAGTGGCAGCAGTGATACGTAAGTTTTTTTAGCCGTCGTTTAAATATAAATGCTAAACCATGCCTTTGTAAAATATCTTTTACTATTCTTAAACGTAAAGGTTAAAAAAGACGAATTTTTAGGCATTTTCAAACCTTTTTCGCGATTCTTTCCCATTATCGGGGGCGGGGGAAATTCCGTTGGCAGCCATTTTTCTAATCCTAACCTAGCCTAAGCAAGTGCTTCTTACCATTTTTTACTATTACGAAACACAAAGACTTTACAATTTTTTAATGTAAAAAAATACAAATATATAGATTTTTCGTCTAAAATTCCTAAATTTTCCAAGTTATTTAGATAGTTCCCCACTCTAAAAATAGTTAAATTTTACTAAAAGCTCTATTAAAACACTTATAAGTAGGCTTTCTGAACCTGTGCGAAAATTCGGATCACCCCCCGATAATGAACAAGAACCTTATTTTTAAATTGGAAATGAATTTCCAATGTTTTTTTCACAGTTTTCACAGTTTCACAGTCCTGGTAACTGTCGCGGAACGTTTTAGGGTGAACTATGCAAATTCTGGAAACACATTTTCCAAAAAAAGATGTTTCCAAAGTTGCGTGAATCGAATGGCGCACTTGGGCTTTAATCCTGGATCGGAATGGTATGGGTAACTTTCAATCGCTTTTCCAAAGCCTCATAAGAATTCTATAATTATTTCATTATGTGTTTTTATAGTTTAATAAGGGAAAATGTGATTAATATAATTATTAGTTAACAAATACAATTTATACTAATTATTACATTGTTGATCATTTAAGGTACCGCCGCATCTCGATGAACAGCTACGGGAGCAGTCTGACGGACGGCACGGATTCGACGTTTGAGATTGATTCCAGGTCATTTGGAAAATGACAATTAATATCCGAAAATTCTCAAGTTTTACGGGCTTTTAATGACCCTTTTTGACGGCCTTACCTTACGGTATAAGATACGGCCAATCTTTACCGTGACAAGCAAGCAGAAAAAAATGTGCTTCAAACTTATGGGTACTCCTATATGGAACTTTATTGATAATAGCTCATTGACTTTCGCAGTAATAAGATGGTTGACAAAACATTAAATAGAAATTCCGCAAAATATTAAAATGCCGTTTCGAGGGTACTTGTGCATTAGCGGGGGGATACAGGGGAGCCACCAACCTTTCTTTAGCGTCTACTTCAGTAACAAAAAATTTAGCTGGAAAGTGTTTCGAATTTTTACGTACCGCTTTAGACAATTTTAATAATAATTGCTGTTCCGTTTAGTGGGGACTCAAAATTTTTTAGCATCTAATTCTTTTTAGGAAAAATTGATGAAGTGTTGTTAAACTGTTTTTACTCTTGCTAAACATAGAAACTTGTCAAATTTGCATTAAAAATAACAAAATCTATTTTTCGGCGAAACAAAAATAGGATTTTTCAAATTTTTAAACAGTTTTTCTGCTTGAAATTGACTCCAACACGATTAAAATAGGCTTTTAAAGCCGGTGATCGCATGCTAGCAGAGATTATTTTGGAAAGCGACAAATGCTAGTCGCAAAATAATCAGGAAAGTTCCGAAAAATATGTTTAATATTTGTGGGTATTTCCGGACCATAGATGCGTTATAGTATCGATGGTTTCTGAGTTCTTTCGCAATATTGGGCGGGGGCAACTGTTTTCTTCTGTCCAGAAATGTCGATATTTATCGATACCTTTCATAAATTTGAAACCATGCTTTCTATGGCAAGGCAGCGAGCGGAGATTAATTAGGAAAATGCAACAAATGAATCGATAAGCTTTTCTGTTTCAAAAAAAAATGTTTTGCGTAACAAATGGGTCAGCAACCGATTTTCCGAAAGAATTCGGTCTTCTTCAAATTCAAAATTCCTTCTCCTTCCTTCTCCTTCCGAAATCAAAATTTTTATGCTATTAATTTTTGATTGGCCCACGGTATTTTTAAAACACTAATTTTTTTAGGCGAAGCAGCGCGTGGTCAACCCTCCGCTCGGCCGTCCTCAGCAACGATTTCAAGGTACCATAAAATTACTGAAAATTAATAGGTTTCATTTTATATCTGGATGAGCTGCAAAATACACAAAGTAATAACTTTCCGTCTAACGCGAGGAAATTGCAAAAACATGAAACTTTTAATTTTTATGATTTTGTACACCTCTTATAAAATCCATTTTTCTTGCTCTGTATTTTTTTAAAAGCGCTATAAAATGTAATATTTTATTGTTACAACAAAATCCCGGGATTTGAAAATTTAAAAGCGTAAATACTTCAAATTGGTCGTAAAAATAAAAAATTGGGTTTGTGGCTTTATAAAACTTTACACTTATTCAAATATTTAAATTTAAATATTTTGATTTTGTTTTGTATATTTTAATTCAATATTCCGTTATGCTGTTTTCGAAAATGAAAAATAAGCTTTCCAAGGGGCGGAATTTAGAGAAGAGTTTTTACCACCAGCTGTGAGAACAATAGAATCTAGCAGGTTTCCTAACTGAAGGTTAAGGTTTATTGAAACACAATTTTTTAAATCTATGAGTCGAATATTTTCGATTATTTTAAATATTATTTATACAATCGATTCCAGAGTTATTCCCGGTCTCCGGTCGAAATCTCGGTCGACGGCGTACATTTCCACAAGAAAAACGGGCTCAGTAGAGGGAAACTGAGACGTATCGCCACTCAGGTAACCTTTAGAATGTAATAAAATTATTATAATAGTTTTACAAAAATTATAAAAGGCTAAAGCATTTTTATGACTCTAATCAAGAAAGACCAATTATTATTGAACAACCTTATTTTGAGCATAAATTTTTTGAAACATTTTAGTAGTAAAAAGCTTATATTTCCCAGTTTGAAATGATTTTTTGATAGGAGCAGACACGCAAATTCTAAAGTGCAAAACTACGATACCTCGGTGTGTTTAAAGGTGTTTTAAGGCGTGTTTGAAACTTATTTTGCGCCATCGGGTCTAAGGCTGCTAGAAAAATGTTTCAAAAAGTTTACGATCCATAGTTATTTGAAAAGGCCATAGTTATTCATAAAGTCGCGCAGCAAGGTTTCGTGAAACTTTAACGGCCATTAAAAAGTATAGGTTACCCGAGCGATACGGCGAAAACGGAGGGAATCGATGGCGATCCGGCGGGAGAGTCGAGCAACAAGGGTCGTCGCCGCGATACTTAGTACGTTTTGCATTTCAAAGCTTTGCTTAGAGGTTTTCTAAAAATGTGTTTCTTGGAGCCGGTGGGTGACTGGCGTCAAGAGAAGAACAATTCCAACACATCAGTCTTCTTTAAATAAGCAGGATCACCCTGAAATCTCATCTGTCTCATGTGATGGCCAGGCGTATTACCCTAAAATCCAGAGTATACCCCGGGTATAATTCCGAGCGCAAATTCCGCAACCTGCGTAATTCCGTATGGCCGTAAATTGGTGCGTTTCGTTTTTTTTTCGGTTTCTTGCAAAGAACTCTGTTTAAGAAAGGCAGCTTTGCAATTTCGATTGAATATTTGCGGACATTTCGACTATTTCCAAGATTTTTAGCGGTTTAATGAGAGAATTTGATGCAAAAAGTCCTGCAAAACCGCCTCTTTTATCCTGCACAGCTTTTGCGACGAGCGGAGACGCACGTTGTCAGTGTCATTTGTATGGTTACGTTGCCAAATTGTACCGGAACTATACTCGGGATTTTGCGGTAATTTAAAAATCCCACATCTACTTAGAACATTGCAACTATTTAATTAAAGGTTTCACGAAGGTTTTGTATTTACCGGTAGAATATTTCATTCTGTTCGCCAGACGGATTACGTAGTTCGGTCTGCCGGCAGATTGACAATTTACTGCAACATCTAAATTTTACGCGCAAATTCGCATCAATTGTGTTATCGATTTTAAGGCTTTAATTAAATGCAAAATGGGTGATCAAAAAATTGGTAAATAACTTGATATTTAATTTTAAAAAAAGTAAAAAGAAAAGGAAATGAAAAGCATAGGGAAAACGCCAAAATCCCGACAGCCAAAACCCCGACAGCCAGAAACCCAAAATCTTAAAATCATTTCTGGGTAAAAACGACCGGAAATATCCATTTTGGGTCTCGGAATGCTGGCCGGAATTCAAAAGAATAGCCGTAGTCTTTTTCAGGAACAAAAACCTTCGAAAACGGTAATCATCAGATTCCACGATCGCTAGCTCTAAGCATTTTTGAAAGATTGTTTCGCTATGGTGCCAGTGATTCACTATGAAGGGGCCTTGTTCGACCCCACGCAATGAAATAACGCGGATTGGCGCGTTGCGTGTGCGCGAAATCCGGCAAAATGCGTAGTCTTGCCTTGGGCGTGCCTTTAAAGGGGCTCGGAATTCGTGCCTGCGGAGATTGTAACTATTCGTCAAAAAATACAAAACGGTTGTCGCGAAGCAACAGAAAAGTGATTTAATTACGAAAAAACGTAAAATGTTTGAGAAAACCCGAATTCTTTTTGGGGCAAAAACGACATTTTGAGTGGGCGGCGATTACATGTCGTAATGCCTTGTAAGGCACCCAATCTCTCGATCTCGGTGATTCTCTACTCAATTTTCATAATTAAAAAGTCTAAAATGATCAAAATTCGGTGAGAATTACAGAAATATCGTCAGAATTTTTAAATTCAAGCGTTTGCGCGTCCAAACAGGGGCAAAGCCTCATGCGGCGCGGTTGCGTTGCGTTGGCATCTATCTATTTGCCAGGAACCAACGCAGGGGGCCGTGGACCAAATTTCGGAGCCCCTTTAAACCCCCAAATTCCAGTGGCGTTTCTGATCTGCTGGTTGCCATTCTTCTGCCTATCCGTCTACCGTGGCATCCTTGTCGGCTTTCGGGTCCACATCTCGCGCGAATGGCACACGCAACTCTACGTCGCCACCAGGTATGATGATTTTACGTTTTCGAAACTTTTTTAATCCCCTGATTTTGGCAAACATTTGGTGGACAGGGGACTTGGAATTCAATCGTAAAGTTTTTCCGGAAACGGCCGAATTTTTGAAACATTTTGCACCTAAAGCTCCAAAAACGGTACTTTTGAACTTGGAATACTGAACGAATTTTTTTGATTACGAGTCTAAAAGTGCCTTTTATTTAATGGTATTTTTAATAAAAGTGGAAAAGTAATCAAAACCCTGGGAAAAACATTTTAGGTCCGAATTTTCGGGGAAAAATCGATATTTTTGTATCTGCTCATAATATTTCTAAGTAATAGTCAATAGTATGGTAGGCACTTCCGATATTTTTATTAGAAAAATTGGATAATTAAAGGTTCCGCCCCCCGATAATGCCAAGGTTCCGAAAAAAAGGTTCGAAAGTGGCGGCGGGCAGCGGCCACGTTTTTACGTCTAAATTTAAATTTTTGAAACATTTAAAAATTTATTCAAAATTTTTAATTGGAAAATTTTGCTTTTGTCTTCTTTTAATTTAATTTAATTCAACGGTTTTGCAGCTGGCTTGGCTACGCGCACTCGTGCTTCAACCCGGTCATCTACATGTGCCTCAACAAGAATTTTCGGGCGACGCTACGCAGGATGCTCTCCGTACAGCACAGGGGATAGTCGATTTACGACGGTTAAATTCAACCTAAAAATTTAAAAAATTAATTTTTAAGTGAAATTTTAAAATTCGTGTGTTTCAAGAATGTCAAAGGCGCTGAATTATCAGCAATTCGCAATGTTGTGCCTATGATGGACGATCAGCGATTTCTTGGACCATAGTAATTGTATTACGAACTTGACTGTTGTGTTTTTAATCAAAGACAAATAATATTTAAAGAAATCCGATTCTGGACTGTTATCGGGGGAGGCCACTTTTGTTTTTCCAGCTAGACCTATTCGTTGATGATAGATTATGTCTTTTTAGAGTGTTTTTAGTAGTTTTTGATTGCTAGACGGTCACAAAAATATTTTAAATTTTAAAAATTTTAAAAGTTCGACAACTTTGACCTTTTTTGGTCATTTTCATACAGTTTTGACGAAAAATCAAAATTTTCGAAAATTTTTATTATTTTAAAAAAATTTTAGGCTTTGTTAAGGAGCCGTAGAGAATCGCAGGGCAAAATTTGGTCCCCCGCTAACAGTCCAGTACCAGAACCCCGATAAAATCAATGTTTTGACACCAGAAGTCATCGAGTCAAGTATAAGCGTAACAATTATTGGGCATCATTGCGCGTTTCCCTATCCCTAATTTTCTAAAATTTTAATAGCATTTCATTTCTGCAAATTTTCCATTCAACAGGCTCTGCGGGAATTGTAAATTTGCTTGTTTTCCAAGAAAAATTCCTTTCAAGTTCCTTGTTTTTTCCTGAAAAATGTTTCATTTCTTGTAAAGGAAAAGCGTGCCGCAAACCGCATAATTTGAGTTGAGTAGCAGCTAGCTTTTCTAAATAATTACTGAAACATTTCTTAAAAACATATCCAAAAATTTTGCGCTTCCCCAATGATCTCCGTCGGCATTTCCGATCTCGTGGCATTGTATTTAATGTCATTTTCCACTTGCCATTCCCAAAATATTTATCGCTTTTTTATGTTATTAATTTAACGCTGTTTTTGGTGTACTCTGCGGTCATATCCATTTTTCATGACTGGTTATTTTGGTGTTTGTGTGTCGCTCGGTGATTGCAAGGGTGTCATGAATGAATAAAAAAATTTATTCTGAGCGGAAAAAGAGAATAAAATGCAATATCCAATCGTCTCTGGCTCTCTCGTCCTCTCTCTCTCTCTCTCTCTCTCTCTCTCTCTCTCTCTCTCTCTCTCTCTCTGTCTCTCTCTTTCTCACTCTCTTTCTCGCTCTGAGTCGCTCTCCAGCTCTCTCACCCCTCTCTCGCCCTCTCTCGCCCGCTCTCTCTCCATCTCTCTCACTCTCTGTTTCTTTTTCTGTCGCATTTTTTAAGAAAATATTTGTTTTTATAGCTTTTTTTAATTTTACATTTACAGGGTCAAGCTGTCTCTCCCGCTTTAGTTGATCATGATGCTGACTCGGGAATGGCGTTGCGACATCCGGGTGGCGACCGCGAGCGCCAAATCCGTGTTTTCGCCTGAAATATACTAATTATTCAGCAATTTACGTAAAATGAATTTAGGTTTTAACGAGAGTTTTGGTTTATGGTTTAGGCTCGTGGAAATGGCAAAAATAGTTTTTGTTGAGATTATTCCCAACTAGATTTATGGTTGGTACACATAATTTTTTTAGCTATGACAAGAGTCATTTAAGAATCCACACCTTTGAATTGTCGCCACGTTTCGCGAGCGTACGCGCGCATATCCTGATTGCAGGTGAAGTAGATGACCGGACTGGAAAACATCGAAAACATTTATTTATTCAACTTAATGTTATTAATTTAAAGTGAAATTTAAAGTTAATCCATTGTCACAACAAAACGTTAAAAGTCCCTGCCTTTAACTATCATTTCAAGGTGAAACATTCTCATAAAGAAACAATCAAAAATCATTTTTTTTTTACTGGAAAGAATGTTGCAAAAAATATACAGTTTTGTGGCTTATTTTCTGGTTCAGTGGGCGCTTCTCGATGACGATTTATCGCCTTCATGCTAGTTCGCCGATTTTTCCGCAAACTTTCTCTGATAGCCTGCCTGAATTTTCAGCAAATGGTCCCTGCTAACCTGTCTCGCGGGTCATTTTCGCTCCGCAAATGGCCTCTGCTAGCCTGCCTCTCTCTGCAAATTTTTCCTAAGGCTTTTCTGCTAGTTTCCACTTAAAAATCATCGTTTTTTAAATGTGCGAATATTTCCGCACAGCGTTGCTGCTAGCTAGCCCGAAGATTTCAGGGTACTGGACCGTTAGCGGGGAGGGGGTGGGGGGGGAGCTGGCGGGCAAAACTAATTGTGATTTTTTTACCTGTAAAGAAGCTAAATTGTATTTATTTGTTGTCTTTTATGGATTTTAGTAATTTGTGATTTCTAGGAAGTTATACAAAACCTATAAAATTTTTTTTGACATTTTTGGTCATTTTTCATACATTAAATATTTTGGTTTTTGATTGTTCTTGGTGCATTTATGGCTAAAAAGTTGTAAATGACGTAAAAAATGTTTCTATATTTCGTATGACAAAATTTGAAACCTCTTCCGTCCCCCCCCCCGCTAACAGCCCAGAGCCGACTTCAGCGAATCGTCTCTGCTAGCCTGCATCTCGGAGCGTTTTCCCATGCAAATGATCTCTGCTAGCCTGCCTGCAGTTTTCCGCAAATGGTCGATGCTACCCTACCTAGTAATTCTTAGAAAAATACCTGACACAATTGTTCATAATCGAAATGATATTCTGCAGAAAGGTCAGGTAAAAAGTGCCCATCCCGGAAACCGGAATCTTCGAGAACAACATAAATGACAGCGTCTGCAGCTCCAGAAATGCACAAATGATGCTGCCCTGAAAAATAACAATAGATAATTACTAAATAAATTACAATTATGATAAATAATTGCGGTTTACAATTTGTACATTCGGACCGCGTGATTATAACTTTTTACGCCCGAATGTTTCCAAAATTGCTACAGCGAGCGGGGCTCGAACTGGAATACTTGATCATGGATTTTCAAATTTCCTTAAATTCCAGCTTTCTTTGAATTTTTAAATTTTTCAAATCAGCCGAATTTCTAGTTTTTTTACAAAAATCAGTGTTTTTTAATTTTTACGGCCAGAATTAATAGCAGAAAATTCCAAACTTTAACGGGATACCGACGGCAGAGGTCGACCACCCTTGATCGACTTTTTGGCAGGTAGCCAACAGGGACAGACGCAGAAATATTTTCTTTCCGTCGCATCACCGATCACTTATGCCGTAGTTATCCCTTTAAAATAACACTTACTTGTATAAGCAGGCTAAATTCCGCATGGCGTTTCCCGAAATTGGAATGTTCCACCGAATTCCCATGGGCAATTCGTAGATATGCCCGTAGGTAGAGAAATAACCCCAAATAAATCGCGAACATCCCGATCGGCAGCGCGATATTTTGGAAGCCGTTGAACTGAAAAAGATGCGCAGACTAATAAATCCGATTTTTTTCCTAAAATGCTGAATTTTCGAAACATAAAATTTTGCGGAATTTTTTGTCCTCAAGAAATATCGTATAAATTGTATTTATTGTGGTTTTGTTGTTTTTATCATTGATAAAAACCCGATCATTTCACGCAACCTGGCCCATTAAAAATTGTAAATACAAATAATCCAAGCACTGACAAAAAATTGTAATAAAAGTACCTAATAAAAAATTTGGAAAAGTTGTAACATTTTTTCACTGCGCTATTTCTTCAAAAGTAAATCGTTGAAAACCCGTAAAAGCCGTATTCAAGTTTTTTATCAAAACATGTGATCGCTAATTGATATAATATAAACTAGTATAATTAATATAATATGAATTCATAAATATGGTTCAAAATAATAAAAACTAAACCGAGTTTTCAGCCAGATCTATTTTTTGTTTATTTTATTCCATTTTTGTTTTTAATAAATCTTGATGCTCTAAAAACTCACATCGAGAATGGTCTGCCCAACACCGGGAAGACATTTGTGGAAAAAGTAGAAGCCGTCCGTGGAGAAATTCTTGATGCATCCGAATAATTGTCGGGTGGTAGTATCGGTTAGACAATACAAGTAGGTGATCGCGATCAGGCTGGAAAAAAGAGTAGCTACAAAAAGTTTTAAGCCGAGGCAGCGAAGGGTTTTCCCCAATAGTTTTGCGATTGTTCTTTTTCAATTTCTTCTTTCTATCTTTTTTTACACCCATAATTCGCCAATAAATTACAGGCTCGTAGGTAAATAAAGCAAACATTTTTGTAAAGATATGAAAATTATGTTTCAGAAACCGATATCATTCTGGCTTCGACGGTGTGTGTTAATGGAATCTCGGTTCGTGTGATTTAAAAAATGCGTCAAAAATTATCTTAATGTAAAGATATTTTGGAGGTGTTACTGCTGCCGTCACTGCGAGGTTTCCCATAAGAAGTTCGCCTTTTAAGAAGCATTCCGATACAATAATAAAATGAATGTGAAACTAAGTTTGAAATCTATTAAAATATAAAATTCTACCAATTTTTTTAGATCTAAAAAGCGCGTTTAATTAATGCTTTAAAAATGGCCATATGTTGTGTTTTTGATTTTGATCTTTAGGAGCCCAAAGATTTTGGGGAAAATTGGGTTTTTGGTCGCAAATTTGTCATTTTTTAGTTTTTTTTATATAAAATTTGTGATCCTTTCACGTTAGAAATGGTAAAAAAAACGTTGGGAAAAACTTTCTTTATTTGCATTAGAAAAATTCGGTCGTTAAAAAATTACGGTGAATAATTTCCTTTTATAAACCTCTATAACTAATTTCTCCCCCCACCCCGCTAACAAACAAATACCGTTTTAATTGCACAGTGCAAAAAGGCCACAAATTCATCGAATAGATGCTAAAAAAAGCTACGAGAAAAAGAGATGTTTCGATTCGATCGAATCGATTCTTGACGTTGGACTGTCCCTAGTAGAGTGGCGCTTATTCAAATCAAATCGGCTTCAAATTGATTTGATTTGAATTAGCAAATTTGAGTGCGAAAAAATCAACTTCAAATCAAATCGATTTAATTTGAATTAGGGGCGGGCCAACTCAAATCAAATCGATTTGATTTGGGATTTGAACAACAGGCTTATCAGGGATGCAAATTGAAAATCGACGGTTCCGAGGGCTTTTGATAGCGCCGTTTCTGCACATTTAGGTGTCCTTTACAATAATTCATGGGGAGTTTTGATGACATTTATATTAAACCAGCCGCTTGCAGCCGCAAAGCCTGAAGCGGCTGGACTTCGGCTACCCTGTGCGTTCCTCCCTTCGCCGAAACGCGCGACCTGGCTCACTATTTCCCCCACTCCTTTTACTAAGGAAAACTTTCAAAGTTAAATTTATTAATTTAAACGAAAACTTTTTTATTATTTTTTATCAGTTTGGGGGTTTCTGGCCACGCTCTATCCGAATCTAAAGAGAGCTAAGCTCTAGCTCCTTTCCCCTTCGAGTTGAATCCGGGACATGACGGACAGACAGACGCCTCAAGAAAATTATTATAGTAGAAGATTGAGCCAGACGGCTTTTTTGTCAGATTTAGCCTGCGCTATGGTTTTTCTTTGGAAAAGTTAACGGATAAAAACAATAGGAAATGTATAAGGAATCGTTAACTGGGACGCTGAAACAATGCTAAGAGATTATAGGGAAAGAGCGGTGCACGAATTACGAGTTGCGTTTGGTTCATTTCTATGAGGTCTTATTCAAATTATTCAAATCGGCTGGATTTGATTTGAACTGGTGGAACTCAAATCAAATCGATTTGATTTGATTTGCTCGGCTCCAATTCAAATCAAATCGGCTTGATTTGAATAATTTGAATCTTATTCAAATCTGATTTGAATAAGCGCCACTCTAGTCCCTAGTTCCCTGCTAGCCTGCCCCGCATAGCCCAGCGAAAAATCAAGTGGTTCCTGAGCTAAAATTTATTTGTGAGCGACATTTTGACCCCTTAGCAGCTATGAAACACAAATTTTTACGGGGAGTTTCTGCGATGAAACGACTAATTTTGTCACGATCAAATGGTCCCTGCTAGCTCTCCCCAATCCAAAAAAATGTTTTCAATTCCCCCAAGTATTGCCTGCCTGATTCTGAAAGAATTTGAGAAGAAAGAATGAAAAAGCAACACGCCGCAAATGAATGTTGGCAAAAGCGCAGCATGAGCTTTTATTATAAATTATATAAACTTATACTTTTATTATATTTTATATAAATTATAAAAATACATAATTTTGCATTTTGTTGCCAAATGGTCTCTGCCCGTCTGCCCTACTCTTTTTTTTATTGGAACCGTTTCCGCAAAGAATTCCTGCCAGCCTGCCGGAACTCCGGTAAAAGGCAAAAGCTACGATTAAACTTCACATTGAAAAGTCGTGATTTTGCGGATCCCTAAAATTTTTTGAAACATAAAATATTATTTATCATTTTTTGGGTCTTTTTGCATGGTCGCTGCTAGCCTACCTATTACAGAATTCATAATTTTTTGAGAATTTCTACTATTTCCAGGCATTATTTAGAAACGCTAATCAAGAGGCTATTGCCATGCTATTTTTTGCAAACCCTCCTCAAAGAGCTGAAACACAGATTTTGAAATCGGTAAAAGAACTGATTTTGCACTTTGTTTTTCGAACTTTGTCAATAACTTGCTCTAAAAAAAACAAAAAAAATTTGCATTTCTGGTTTCTTTATTGAATCAAATCGATACCTAAAAATAGGCATAAAAGCTGTTAAAATTAGACTATATTAAAGTTTCATTGTTTAAAATACCCACCAAATAATGGCCCTCCTGCCGAAAAGCGCATCATTTAGGGTGTAGGACCAGAAGACCGTCAACCGATTTACGGCCATCCAAAATGTCAACACCATCAACGAGTTGAAGATGACCGTGTCGATGAAGTTCGTCATGTTGTAGATGAACGGGATCCCCAGATCGGCATATACCTAAAAAACAATTTTCTTGTGTTTTATTGTTTTGTTAGTGCTTTTCAAAGGAATTGACAGGTATTGCATTTTTCCGCGAAATCGTTCTATCCCCATATTACAGCAAAATTTGGAAATTTAAGCAGACAATTTTGTGAAACATATGGTTTCAATTTATTTCTTTATTTTTCATATCAATCAATAAATTGAAGTTTCCTTCTAGCCATATTTTTTAATTGCTTCTACTTTTCGAAACATTTTCGATAATAAATTACAGCATCATCTCGGGTAAATATTGTTGTTTAATATTTGGTGAGCATAACTAGTTTCGTGTTTTGCCTATCAACCCTTTCAATATACATCTTTTAAGTTCATTACTTTAAATTTAACTCGATTTAACGAAGCATTTGAAGTATGCTAACTAATTAACATAACGAAATAACGAACAATTGAATTACCGTACATTTCTTGCCGTAAGCGTCAGCGGAACGGCGACGACAAGCTGTACAATCAGCGAAACCACATCACAGAACGTCATATGCAACGCGAGCGTGTAGAACGCGTTTCGCATCAGTATCCGGCGACGCTAAAGCTATTCATAGCTTACAATTGGGTTAGATTTTTGGCAAAAACTACATTTACTTTCCTATAAAATTAAAAATCATTTTTTTTGCAACCAGAGAAGACTGCCAAAAAAATGCGTTTCACCAATTTTTCCACATATTTTGTCCAAGAATTCCGTAATACGTTGTTGAAATTGATTCGATGGAGCATTTTTATCAAAACAATAAATAAAATTGCTCATACTTTCACGAAGTCGGCCTCAAAAATACCTCCACTATTATTACCAAGATACCTATGAAAATCTGCGAAAATCGTTCACAAATTAAACTGTTTTTTTTTAAAGATTTAAAAAAATTTTAATAGGAAATGCATAGCCAAAAATATGTTTAATTACTTTACTTTAAAAAAATAATAACATAATAAAATAGCATTTAAATGTAATGTTGATTTAACCCTAATTTTACAACATTATTATAGTTTCTTACTAATAAATAGTGATTGTTGTTATCTTCTTATGATAATCTTATTCCACTTCACTTTCGTCTAAAACATTTTTTTCGAAACAGGTAATTCAGCCATGCTTGTTAACTTTTTCCATCTTTACAGGTCCGATTTTCGCAATTCGGATATCAAGGAAATTTCGTAAAATTCTTTTCCTGACCTGGACGAAAAGAAAAATGACGATCGAGTGGGCGAAGAGGCCAATTAATGAGAGAATACAGTAGCTGATGCCGCACACGATACGGTACTCCACACCGGCAACTAACGCCTCTTCCACCATCTTTTTTATTTTGTATCTGAAAAATGCTGATATAGTTCCCGATTCGAATAAGTGGCGATATTGTCAATCACGCTATTAACAAAATAGAAACATACTTTTGAAAGGAAAAATGTTGAAATGCAATCCCAAGATGCAATTCATCTCTAATTCTGCGGGAATGAAACCTGGAGTGTAAAGCAAATTTGAAACACGTTTTTTTGCAACTTTTCATTCTTTAAAATGCAGTCCATTATACAAAAAATGTTTGATTTAATGCCGTTTGAAACCTTTTTAAAACCGGATTTAGATAATTTTGCCAAAAAAATCTGAAACGGTTTTAGTTCCGTGTTATCCAGGGAATACGGAACTACGCCGGGGAAAATAACTCCAGAATTCTGTATTTTATGCAGTACAAGAAAAGGCAATGCATTTTATTTAATGCGATAGTAACCAAAAAACAGGCATCCAATGGTGTTGGAAAAACAGCGAAAAAGTAGCGAAAATTTCACAAAAAATTAGCTTTTTACCAATAGTGTCAAGCTATTTTTAGTGTTTGGCTATCACTTTTTTATATTACATTATTTTGAGCTGCAATTAAAAATCATTCGTATTTTTTGGCTGATCCAACGAATGGCTTCTTCAAAATTCCCGAAAAGGAGTGAAAATGCCGATAACTAGTCCTGGCCTGGATTGATTTCCGCACATTACCGTCATAATTCAATTGCGAGAAATGAACCGGAAGAAAGAAAATGTCTTCAAAATCCAACCTCTGCTCAACCATGATTTCTGAAACATCAAGTCGCAATCCGGAAAACAGCTGGCTCAAACTCCGGTAAATTTGGGTAATTTTTAGAATCGCTCCAAAATCAGGATCCAAAAATGGCTTTGGATGCGAAGTCAGCACATTACCGTCACAATTGAATTCGAAAAATACTTCCAAAATTGTCTCCAAGAAACAAATAATGCCCTAGCCCGATTTCTGAAACCTGAAAAGCCCTCAAACTACGGTCATTTCAGGTGATTTTTAGAATCGGCTAGCCCATAATTACGCGCCATAAACCTGAGATTAATTCCCGGCCCTGCACCGCGGGGCTAAACCTGGAGCCGGAAATTGGCAATCGGCAATTTGGCGCGTTATTTCCTCGGGGGAGGCGGGGTGGATATTAGTTGGGGGCCCAAAAATGAAACATTCGGCTTTGTGAAAAATAGGAAATGATGTTTCGGACGTGAATGAGGTAAAAAAAATTTTTTCATGATGAATTCAGCTTGGCTTAATAATAATACAATGTTATAATAATAGTAATAATATAATATAATAATGGCTAATAATATTTATGCCATAAAGTGTTTTGGTCGAAAAATCGACAATTTTTTGTATTTTTAAAAATGAAAACGGTAACGTTTTGATTTTTAAGAATGGCAAAAGAAAAAAAAGATTTATTGAAAGCTAGGCAACAAGGAAATGATAGCATCAAAGTAATAGCAAAATTATATAAATTTATTTTTCGACATTTGGTCGATTGAAAATATAAAATGATGTTTCGGTCATGAGTGAAGTAAAAATGGTATCTTGATGATGAATTCGTCTTGACATAGCTAAACTTTATACCATACAGTAAAGTTGGCCGTTTTGGTCGCAAAAATCGATAATTTTTGTATTTAAAAAATAAAAAATAACATTTTTAAGGAAAAGCCCAATAGAACGTATGTTTCATCTTTATTCATTATTTTCCAAAATCCCAAATTGTTATTTCCATCCAGCGTTCGAGTTCAAAAATCACCCTTCCAGCGTCGATGTCTCGTCAAAAAAATTAAATCCCTAGAGGGTCACCGCCGCAAAAAGAATGTTGCTTTGGCGTGTCTGTTCACGGCGTAAAAAAGTTAGTTTAATTTTAGGATTCGGATGCTAACGCCCTAAAATGTTGTTTTTTGCGCTTTATTTTTCTCAGGATTTAATTTTCCTAATATAAATAGTGGAATAGATTTCCTGTCAAAACGCAAGAAATATCGAGTCTTTGATCAAAAATGGGGATTTTCGACCAAAATTTCACCTTAAAAATTTTTCTAAATATTTTTATCGCTTAAAAATAAAAATAAACTACTAAAAACTTAAAATATACTTAAATTTCAAGAAAAATATCATTAAAATACTTAGTATAACGTTAATAGGCATTTCTAGACATACAAGCATCCGGTTGCCCCCTCGATAATGCAAAAGATCCGGATTAGGTATGTCAATTTGTAAAAAAATCGCGTCCGAGCGCGTCAGCGGCTGCGTTGCGTGTCGCCCCTCCAGCCCAAAGGCTTGGCAATCCGTCAAGATACTTCCTAACAGAATACCGTAATTTCATCAATTATGTCTGAAAGTCCGAGCTGGGATTTCCGCCAAAATACTGGCTGTTGACTTTGGCTGCTATAGCCGACGTGCGAGCAGGTGAATTATCAATAGGAACGGCCACTTTAGCCAGAGGATATCCATGTTTATACGGTCTAAAATAGGAGAAATTATCAAAATTAAATTATAGCGCTATCAAAAAATCCTCGAACGGAGATTCCTGAAAATTCGGCACAAATAACGAGTCTTAATTAGCGTAGCTCAATGTGGTAGAAAACACATGTTTCAAGCATCCCTAAACCCGAAGGCTAAGCCCGTCGGGATATTTTTGTCGCATGACAAGCACCGCGAATTATTACCTGGGAATTTGTCAAGTACCACGTAAAAGGTGGTGATCAGCTGGGCAGCTTTCCGTTTCGAAAGCCGAAACCTTCAGAAAAACAAGAATATTTCCCGAGGCAATTATCCCATTTTCCGGCTGGGCGATCAGCGGCTGGGAGGGTGGCCCGACGTGCATCAAGCCGAAGATGTTCAGCATTTTTGCGCTCAATGAATGCGTGATTTGAGGTGCTTGAGGAGAAAACTTCTCTACAGGGTGCGTCATAAAAAAATGAAGTTTCGGTCAAAATATCTGGCGAACGGAAACGAATCGGACCATGGTTCCCTTCCCGGAATGCTTAAACATACTGGGTATGAAGAAATAACACACGCTGTTTTTTAAGATTTTTAACGACTAGTGGGTCGCTAAAAAGTTTTGAACATTTTTGAAAAAGCAGAAAACTTTGAAGCGGTAAAGTAGGGGACTTTTTATGAGTTAGGGCGACATGTATCAAAATGAAGCTCTCGGAGTGCGCAATCAAAATAGCGCTAAAGATTATCGATCGAGCTGTCACTCGTCGCTGAATGTAAAACGGTATCCAATTTATACGATAGCAACACAAACATCGGCTTTTTTTCTAATTTTTTTTTGCCCGAAAATAGAAGATGTCACTTCTTTGCATATACGACTTTTGAATTTAGGATTCGGCACGCGGACTGCATGCGTTTACAGCTACATAATGAGCACATCTGCGCCCATCGCACTCCATCTTCTCTTCTCGACTCGTAGATGGCCAGCGGCGGAGGAGCGACGAAGGCGACGCCGAGGGGTGGACACCACAAAAGGGGCTCCGTCGACGATCCGGGTCTGGACCCTGGGCAGAGCTGCAAGAGCTTCAAACAGAGTGTCAGAGGTGCGTTTATTTTTTGCTAAATTCTAATTTCTCAAAATGTTCACCATGGTCGAAAACTGATGTCCAAGTTGTTTCCTTACGTCAAAAATGACGATTTCGCGCCTGAGCCGAAAAATCTCGAAAACATAAAATATTCGGGTTAGAAACAGCGGCTAAACGAAAGCCTCGCGACTGAATCTTGAATCTTCTCAACTCAAACATCGTAAAACGTTTTATGGCCATTTTTTAACGCCAAAAAACAACTTGGCTATCGAATTTCGACCATGGCGAGCATTTCGATGTTTTTGCGCATTAGTTGCAACTAGGAACAACGACTAGACTTTTTTCTTTCCAACTTTTTTTTCGGCCCAAGCCTAAATTTTGTTCATAAATCGCAGAGGCGTTTCTACGTTGTTTTTAACAATGCCTAACAAGGGGATGGTCTCAGCTCGGAATCGAATTCGGATTTGAAAATTTGCACACTTATAGAGCTCGACGAGACAAATCGATTGGTGAACTCTCAGCGCAGATACCCCGAACTAACAAAGTTATAAGCATTTTTAGTTTTTGCATACATTTTGCAGATTTTTCGCCATACCTTCATAAGCCTCCTTCCCTATCACCGTGGCCTGGTGGCCTGTGGGGGTACGCGGCGTCTGGGAATCTATCAAGGGTTGAACCGCTCACGATTTTATTTTTTTTTTGGTCCAAAGATTCCTCTTGGCATTCCAAAGAAAATAATTTTGATTATTTTCAAAAATTTTTAAATTTGGAGTTGGCAAGGTAACCATAGTAGGATCAGTTCAAAGAAAATAATTTTGATTATTTTCATGCAGCTTGGGATACGATAAAGTGTTGATAAGCAAATTGCCAGCCTTCTGAAAATTTCCCCAAAATTTTTTGAGGAGGCATGAGCACAGGCAAAAAATTTTAAATTTTTCGCAAAGCTGCTTTATTGTTGGCAACGCTTTCTGGTTCCTGGTGAATGCCTAAAAAGCCATTAAAGGTCTTTGGAATGCCAAGAGGAATCTTTGGACAAAAAAGCAAAAAATAAAAATCGTGAGCGGGTTCGAACCCTGATAGATTCCCCAGACGCCGCGTACCACACCACTAGGCCACCAGGCCACGGTGATAGGGGAAGGGGGAGGGCTTATGAAGGTATGGCGAAAAATCTGCAAAATGTATGCAAAAACTAAAAATGCTTATAACTTTGTTAGTTCGGGGTATCTGCTGCTGAAATTTACATCAATCGATTTGTCTCGTCGAGCTCTATAAGTGTGCAAATTTTCAAATCCGAATTCGATTCCGAGCTGAGACGATCTCCTTGTAAGCATAAAAACATTACAAATTTTAATTAAAAATTTAAAGTTAGGCGGCAAAATTGATTTTTTCGACCCGAAACGACCAATTTTTCTGCTTGAAATATGGTTAAAATGTATTAAAAACAATGACACTTTCTATTTTAGGCCTTCTATTTTCTACTTTCACAAAAATAAAGTCTTACCGGAACAATCGCTAACTTTATCGGTATAGAAGCGAAGAAAGCGTCGACACCCCGCGTCAAGCCGAGCACGAAGACCGCCGAAGACGACAACAAGGAGGACGGCACTCAGAGGCAAAGGGCCGCCAAAGCCAAGGTATCAACACGGATTTGGCTGTAAACTTTTCCATTAAGACGAGCAGCACCACTGCAGCCGGCACTCCGACCCTGTCAAAGGACAACAAAGCCAAAGCCGCGCAAGCAAAGAAGGCGAACGTCGCCAAGTTCACGCCCGAACAGGACGCGGTCGCCGCCAAGTTCTGCAACTTCCTCAATACGACGTCGGCCGAGCAGATTCTCGGTGAATTCGAGTCGCTGCAGAGGTACGAGCCGAGCAAAGTCGACGCGGATGCATGCAAAAAGAATGGCGACAAGAATAGATACGGGGTAGCTTTCTTTTCCTTTCTTTTTTTTATGCGATCTAGGATGTTAACTGCTATGATGCGACCCGCGTTGTGCTGAAGACTGATTTCGGGAACTACACAGCGGCCGACGGAGACTACATCCACGCCAACTGGATCTCCTATGATTGTGTGTTTCATTTTGCTCAATAAAACGTGGCCCTTTCCAGACATGGAGCGCAAATTCATCGCCACTCAGGGCCCGAAAGATAACACCATCGAAGACTTCTGGCGTATGGTATTCCAGGTACATTTCTTACAGCATCTCGGCTCGGCGTTGCGCTACAGGGCTGTAAGGTATCCCAAAAGACGCGCCAGACAACGGCGAACATTTTGGGACATTTTACACGCCTGTAGGCCAATGGGGAGCCGAGATACAAAAGTTGGGGGTCGGCTGGAGGTATCTGAAGCCTTAACTTTCTATCTTTTGCCATTTGTTAACTTTCACATAACAAACAAAACCACAAGCTACATTTATTTTCTTACCTAGTTACAGTTTCCCTTTCAGGAAAACGTGGCGGCCATCATCTCGGTGTGCAAATTTGTCGAAGAAGGCCAGTCCAAATGTGCCGAATATTTCCCGGCGAAGGCGGGCGACTTCAAGAACTACGGCAAGATGTTCGTCAACAACAAGAAGGTCGACGACATCGTGCACACGCTGGAAGTGTTGCCCGACGGCTGCTCGAATTCCATCATCACCAAGCTGATCTTCTGCACCGAATGGCCCGACAAGGGGATGCCGTCGAAGGGCGGGATCCCGCTGAAGCTGCGCCGTCTCACCAGGGTGATTTTTAACGTACATTAAATAAAGAGCGTGTCCCTGTGTGTGGATACTTCTTTTGAACAAGAAGAATGCTTCTAGGATTATCTTTGGCAATTTTTAGGGCGAACAAACAAGTTTCGGTTAGATTTTGGAGACAATTAGCAAGTTTCGCACGGTTTGCACGGCTGCATTTGCCAAGTAAACTTGGTATAATGATTATCAATGAGTTACAATAGGTAGTAATACAGCGTATTTAGTAATCGAAGGTATTAAAGCATATTTTTCAGTGAAAATTAGCGGTTTTAGCTTCCAAAATGCTTATAATTATGTGCATTTGCCTAGTCTAGGACCCAACCCCTCCCGCCACTTTTCGGCCATACATCCTATTAATACGTGGAGTATCTCAAAATGCTCGGCGTCGTCGAATCACTGGAAAAAAAGTTGTTTCCTGATGCCAAAAATTGCTAGAAAATTTTTATAACAACTATGTTTGGGTTTTTTTAATTAATTGTTCCTGGTCCAAAGTGAGTGTTCGTATCTCGGCTCCCTTTAGACCTAAAGAGCTGTGAATGGTACCAAAATGTAGCTCTTGCTCTGGAAAATCAGCCTACAGCGCATTTGAGTCGGAAAAATAGCGGAAAATAAAAATATTTAAGTCTGAAACCCGCAGTCCATTGAAGCACGGCGACCTAATCTTTCGCATTTTAAAATCTTGTCAAAAGTTTTCTAGCAATTTTTGGCGTCAGGAAACAACCGCTTTCTAGTAATTCGCCCACACGAACATTTTTAGATACTTCACGCGTTAATAGGAGGTTCACTGAAACATCACTGAAAAGTTGTGGCTGCGGGGGGTTCCTAGATTCTTACCCAAATACCTTTTAAAGTTTTAATTTATATCATTTTATTCAGGAAGCCGGCATGGGAACTGTGGTGGTCCACTGCTCGGCGGGTATCGGTCGCACTGGCACGTACATCGCCATCGAGATGGCCATCCAGAAGTTGTTGAAGGGCAAGGAGGTGTCGGTACGTGGCTTCTTTTTGACGAACAAATTTAGTTTGTTTCAGATTGTCGAAATCTTCAAGGATTTGCGCAACTGCCGAGCCTCTTCCGTCCAAAACACTGCCCAGTACCTCTACATCTACAGCTCCGTCCTCGAATTTATTCTCGTGCGTTTTCCAGGTTCTTTCGCATTTCCGGGGGGCATTTTTTTCTTTGGATCTAATTTTTGAAAGCTGAATCGTGGCAGTGTTTCTAAATGGATTTTTTTATTATTCCCAGAAGTGCAAAATTTACAAATTTTTATGAAAAACATCAAAATATCGCTTTTTCGACCAAAATTTGTACTTTTTCAACATTTTTAGATAGTGTTTCTGCTTGAAATCTAGCTACAATATTAAAACACTGTTTTTTAGCTTACTAGGCATCTAGAAGACTTGTACAAAAAAGCCCCCCCCCCTCCGGGAAATGCGAAAGAACCGTCTTTCGATTCAAGCTTTTCTAACCTAATTTTATTTTAGACGCGCAACATCAGCCACAAGCCGACGCAAAAGAAGTTCCTCGACGAGCTGGCCGAAGTCATGCAGTAGCCGCCGCCTTCCTTACTACTAACCCCCGTCCATATTAAAAATTTCTCGTCTATGCATTTTATTGAATTTTAAAGTCTATGTACGTCAATAAATGGTCACTTGCGATTGTCTGGAACAATTATCTGGAGCTGCTGGGGTGCTATTCTCGTGGCGTTATATTCGACTTTGTATAATTCGAGCTTAGAATTTGGCAAATTTGTAAAGTTCCAGGTACCTCATCGATTGTTTATTAAAGGGCGAAACCAGGCGTAGAGTTTCGTAGTCTGTAGTTTAGCGTATTATAACATCCAATAGACGGTTTAACAATGATTGTTAATGTTTATGGTATTAATTTTAGCGCCGCAATACCTTATTAACGATATAAGACAGATAGCTGTAGTTCTTTCTAGATTCTGTTTCATAGATATGCTGCTGTAACTACGAAAGTGCAATCACTAGTTTTAGCGAGGCCTTTTATAGCTTTTTTTAGCTTTTATAGCTTTTTCCAGGCTCTAAAGCTCGAGCCATGCCTATCTATTTTTTCCCTTTTTCACATTGGGTTGCGTATTGCGGTCAGAAAATCTATTGGAAAGGTATATTCATAAATTTATGTCCTTCATTACAAGGGATCTATTTTTGTAGACGGCTTTAGGTTTTAGCTTAAAAGAATCAACACCTTGCAACCTAGTATGTCTTAAAACATTTTGGAAGTTTAAAAAAGCATGTTTCCTGAAAAGAATGCTACCCGTTAGCGCATAGCTAGATAATCTCTTGCTTTCATAGTTTTGACGCCTTTGCATGCAATTTTTCTAAAATTTGGCCACGAAATAGCTTTATTTGTACACGGCTTGTAAATGTAAAATAATTGCTCAAAAATAATACAATGGGTGGAAAATACATGTCGAAAATTGGCACTTATACAAGCCACGAATTTGAAACGTGATGGGATCAAAAATATGTTCGTTTTTTAGTTTTCTAGGGTTTTTTTTAATAAAATCGGTATTTCTGTGTGTAATTTTTCTAACGTAACGCAGAATTGGGTTATGAAAATGATAGAAAAATCCACGAGTAAATTTAGGTCCGGGGAAGGCACAACCAAAACCGTACGCTTGAGGAGATGCCGGAACAAAAAAATTATGGGCGAAAAAGCGCTTCTACGAATACCGATAAATGGTATTTTTAGGATTTTATGGAATGGTGAAACACACAATTTTTTCGTTGAATGGAAAACTGTTCTTTGCCATTATCGGGGTGAATTTCTTTTGTATATATATATATCTCAAAATGCCGATTAACGTAATAGCAAATATTTTTCTAGTTCTTTTAGTATAAGTTAACTATATTTAAACTGAAAAAACCGCTTTAAAAACTTTTTGAAGCGGATTTTGGCCGAAAAATCGATTTTTTTTGTAATTTTGAGGTCAAATTTGCATTTTTTTCCTTTCAAAGAAAGTAAAAAAGTTTAGAAACACTTAATTAATTTTATTAGGAGCATTGGAAACTAAAGAAAAATCCCCCCCCGATAATGCCAAAGAACTAGATCATCGATTTGTCTTTTTTGAAAACAAAAAAAGGCCTAATCTTTCGGGAAACAGCTGCGCTCGGCGCGTTCGATTTGCTGGATGAGTTGCGCCAATTTCCGGCGAATCTTCTTCTGATCGTCGGCGGTGCATTCGATTATCTGACAGGTATCGCACTGTATTTTAATATTGAAAAATTAGTAATTTTATAAATTAATTATTTTAATTTAATTTATTTTTTACAATTTTAAATTAAATAATTTAATTAATTTTTTTAATTAATTATGTGATTCAATTAGTGATTTTTAGAGTTATAATCCAATTTAAGATTCGTTTGTAGGAGGTACTGCTGGACTATTTGGGGGGGCACTTAGAGCTGGGTAACCCATTTTTATTTTTCCGCCTCAACCTGTTAACAATAAAAATGTATTTTTATAAGGTTTTTTAATAGTTTTTGACGGCTTGGAAAGTTACAAAAAAAGATATTTCTCGAATTAAAAGATTTGAAAATTTGAGATTTTGGTCAATTTTTTTACATTTTTGACAGAACAATCGGCAATATTCGAATTGTTTCCAGTTTTTTATGCTTGCCTATATACAAAATTTTGTAAAGTGCTGTAAGAATCGGGATATTTCGCTATGGGGTCGTACGGGATTATTGGGGAAAATGTCCATCCCCCCGCTAACAGATCAGTACAGAAAAAATGTTTTTCAATTCAAATAGGTATCTGGCAAGTTTTGTCAGGCTTTAATACAAGGAATGTTTTTGTGTGAAAATGTGCTAAAATATTTCATGCAAAAGCTATCAACCAAATAGCCGCAATTTTTAATAATAGAAAACGACATCAAAACGCGTCAAAATTAGAAAAAATCGGAAAGTCCGAATCTCCGAAAATCCTAAACACATACCTGCGCTTGGAAACGCTGATCGATTGGGCCCTCCGGTTGATCGGGACTGCACGCGTTCAGGTAGCGGCGGCACGTCTAAAGAAGTTCAATAAAAATAAAAATAAAAAAAGGGTTTATTTATTGTTTGTTTAAACTTCGACGCAACGCTTTTTTATAGATAAGCTTTCAGCTGACTTGGATTCAAATTTGATTGCCCTAACTTTATTCGAGACTCGCGCTTCGAAATAATTTTAATTGCGTTTTAACTTGTTCAAATTAAACATTATTACTTGCATTAATAGTGAAATTCGCTGAAAATAAAAATGTTTCGTAAAAAATGTGATTAAACCGAAGGCGAATGGTTACAATGCGTGTAGTCAATGCGTGTAGTTGAACCAACATGCTTAGTGAGCAATTGCTTACCAATTCGTTAACAAAAAATGTGGTTTCTTTCGCATTATCGGGGGGGATCTATATTTATTTATTTTTTCTAAGGTAACCATTAGTCTGATATTAATTGGGAAAGTGTTTCTAATTTTTTTTTGTTTTTCTCCGCTTTAAAACTGGCAGATTTTGATTTTGATTTTTAATTGTTTTCCCACTCGAAATATATTCGGACTGTATTAAAAACACTGTTACAATACTTACAGAAAAAATTCGGTGTCCCGATAATGCAAAAATGCCAGATAGCTTTTCTCAAATGATCCTGGCTTGTTGCCGCTTTAATTAGCCTAGTTTACCTCTGCGCCATCGCTCAAATCCTGCTCCAATTTGCCCATGACGCTGTCGATGAGGGAATTCACCGACTCGAGTGCTTTCGCCTGTTCCGAGTTGCGGGGCGTGTTTACCAGAATCTGCAAAAATCATGGTTTTTGGCAGCCGGCTTTTTCAAAAAAAAATGATTCAACCATTTATGGTTAGACGGCATTTATCCTCCGGTCTGTTATAAGATTGGTGAGACAACGTAATAATGCAACACACTTTTCTGATTTCACAACTGGTAGTAGAGTTTTTTCAACGATCCTTTTTAGTTTTTTCATTTTGTTAAGTACTAAAATCTAAAAATAATTCTTATTCATAAATTTGGGGCTTAGAATGTTCTTTTGACAAAAGCATGTTTCAAACCATTCCCAGGAAGTTTTGAAAATTGCCAATCTAGTATCGATATCTATTCTGATATCAGAAACTAGTTTAACCTCAATTTTCTCGGTTCTTTTGCATCATCGGGGGGGGGGGGAGGCGAAACGATTTTTTAATATGCCCAGAACTGCCTTTACAAGTAATACCAAGTGGTTTAATAGTGTTTATACTAAAATATAACCATTGTTCAAGTGGAAAAATATGAAAAAACGTGTCAATTTGTGTAAAAGCTCTCTAATGAATTTTCTAAAAATCTGATTAGAAATAACTGCATTTTCTGATCGAAAGTTGTAAAATCTTTGCGTTTGGAAAAAGTAAAAAAAGGGTCGAAAACTTTCTCTATTCAACTTGGAAAATTGGCAACTAAAGAAAAATCCCTCCCCCCCCGATAACGCCAAAGCACCATACTTTCGAAAAAAGTATATTTAAACCTACGTCCACAGTCCGCGTGCGGGCTTTCAGTCGATTTGTGATGGCTTCAATGTCCTCGCGTTCCCCTGAAAAAATGTGTTTTTCAACAATTTAAAAAATAAATATTCGGATGGTTATAGTATGAATTTAAAATGTAACTTCACTTTTTTGGTTTATTTTTACGGTAATCAGTGTAGAATTTACCGGACTAGCTGGTAAAAATTATACCTTCTCCCAACTTCAACAACTCCGTCTTCAAATTCACATTTTGAAGCATGTCCAAAATCGTTTCCTTTTCCGCTTCGAGTTGGGCGGCTGTTTCCCTGAAAATAGAATTAATTAAAAGCGATATTCTAATATTACGGATTACGGATTATATTACGGATTAATTTAAATGAAATTAAGGTTTCAGATTAAAGTTTTTGATTATTGACTTTTTAAATTTTTAAGACAAGTTAAAAAGGTAGTAAAATATAAATACAGATAAACCCTTACCATTTCAAACATTTACCAAAAAATTCATTTAAAAATAACGTTTTATTTAAATACATCCTGCTTTTCACAGTCCATTTAGAATTTTTGTGGAAAAAAATTATGTTTCTCGGATTTAAGAGGGCAATTCGCAAATTAATTCGCAACTATCAGCCACTGTGAAGCGGTATTTAATCCGATTTTAATTAGTCGCATTTCAATTCATTTTTACGGCAAATACCTAATTTAATTGAATGTATTTACTATGTTTTTATTGCACAGAAAAACTGACCTGAACTGCTCGACCCGGCGCTCCACATCGTCCAGCATGTTCACCAGCTGCTCGTTGAAATCTTCGACAGAGATTTTTCTAAAAAATGTTGTTAAAAAAATTGCTCGCTCCAAACAGGAATTTTAGAGTAACTTTTTTGAAACATTTTCTTGTTTTCAAATTTTCTATATTTTTTCGAATTTCATTGACTATTTGTAAAGAGGAATAAAAATTATCGTGTCCTCTCGGCTCGTCAAATAAAGATCGAATTTTTAAACTGTTTGAAATTGTTTTATTTGGAGCTGGAAGCAAGAATTGTCGGTTTTTGAAAAATTACCATTGCTCCAGCTCTCTCTCACCGTCTCTCTCGCTCTCTCGCTCTCACTCAATCTTTCTCTACCATACACTCTCTCTCCCTATCTCTCACCCTTTGTTCTCCACTCCCTCCCTCTCCCCCTCTCTCGTTCTCGCACTCTCTCTATCTCTCCTCTCTCGCTCCCTCTCTCTGTCTCTCTCTCTCTGTCTCTCTCTCTCTCTCTCTCTCTCTCTCTCTCTCTCTTTAATATACCTTTGCATGGGTGCCCTTTCAGCCTTAACAGTCTTTGGTTGATCAGGTACAGGTTGTGGTGGGGGTGGAGTATACGGCTTCTCGATTATCGGCTTTTCGATCTGCACGGGTTGCGGCTAAAAATTCGAGCATTAGCGGTGATTTTTCAAAAATTCGGCGCATTCTGGGCGTATTATTCCTTTTTGGCAGTTTAGCAGGATATCTTCCTTCATTAGCCGCCCAAATTTTCTCGGGACTACCAAATTTGTTGCAACATTTTCTTGTGGACCAATTTTTACTGGCATTCGGAATTCTTAAGTAAAACCGTCCCCCGCTAATGAACTAGAGCTAAATTAATTATATAGAAAAACAATCCAAAAACTGCAATAAAAGCTAAAAAATTAAAATATCGGTCGAAAATCGACGATATTTTTTTTAATGAAAATTTGTACAGGTTTGACGAGAGAGAGAGAGAGAGAGAGAGAGAGAGAGTGAAGTAGAAATAAGTTTTTATTGGAAAGCCCCGCATTTATAGTCGGAAAAATTGGATACCAAAGAAAAGTTGTAGTTCTAAGTTTAAAAATTACCTGCGGACTCGGCTGCCGCTGCGGGGTGGGCGGCCGATGCAAATTGTGCTGTTGCTGTTGTTGCTGGGATTGTGTGGGGATATTATGATGTTGTTGATGGAATTGATGGGATGGCATTTGGCGGGGAAGCGAATCGAATTTTCGGATAGGAGATGGCGAGACTGAGGCCCGGCCGTCTCTCGGTGCCGACAGGTTGCTGTTGGATCTGGAATGAAACATGGTTTTTCGCGACTCAATTAAAATAAAAATTCGTCCAATAAAAAAATAGCGTTAGTTCCAACACATTTAAAGATTTAAAACAAGCTAAAAGGTGAAAACAGAAAAATTAAATCGACCTGAACGAGCGGTTTCGAGGGCCGCCGAAAAATTATATTTCAGAGAAATACCTATTTACGCGCACCCGACCCATCCTTAATGGATTGTTGCCCAGCGCCGTTTTATGATAAAAAAGGTTTTTTATATTGGTTCTCGTTTAAAATTGTCACAAAGGTTTTTGGTTCTTTGGCGTTATCGGGGGGCAGTTTTTGCCTATAAGTCCAGAAATCCCTATTAACGTTATGGTAAGATCATTAATAGCGTTTTATAAAAATCCAGCTAAATGCCAAGGGACAACAATAAAAATTTAATTGATTTTTTTGTAGAAATTTTGGTTGAAAATCGGCCATAGATGTTCGAAAAATATATTTTACTAAAAAATCAATGCGAGGTTAAGAAAAAATGTTGCAGTGAGATAGCGTGCCGAGCAAGTGAAAAAGAGCAATTACTTGAAGAGCTATTTTACAACATGTTTATGCTAGTCAATTGCTGCCGATTTTTGAACATAAAATTTTGGTTCTTTCGTATTATGGGGGGGTTGAGAGTATTTTTTTGATTGAAATCTAACTATATTTTAGTGCAAAATCACCTAAAAGCTTAAGAATCTGTAACTTTTGAAATTTTGATAAAAAATGAGATTTTTCATCGAAAAATGTATATTTTTTCGTTTTTTTTTAGCAAAACCTTCCCCCCGATAATGCACAAGCTCCAATTATTTATAAATTACAGGATCGAAGAGCCAAAGAAGTGATTTTTGGGGGTGAACAGGGAACACGAGTAAGTATTTGTATTTCGCGGGGCGTCTCCCCCACCCAAAATTCCCCGCCCTTTCTGTTTTCCCGAAAACATTTCTCGACTTTTCCGAAATGCTCCTTTTTCCACGCCTCCACCCCGGCCATCCTCCCTACACCTAGCGATCACGCTGATTCGGAAACGCAGCAATCAGCCGTGCCGCGCGCACCGCGGAAATCAACATTACTGAAACTTTCCGGCAAGTAATTCGTTGATTTAAAAAAATGTTGCGAGAAGATAGGTCAGATCGACAAAATTTCCAAATCTGTAGGGCTTAAAGTCCAAGCATACAAAGCTAAAGTTGAAATGCAAAAACTTAAATTATTTTCCACCAAAATCTCAAAAGTTGACCGATTCCGAGGCTGTCAGGTGGTTTTGCATACGAAATATAGTTAGATTTCAATCGAAAAACACCTCCCCCGATATTGCGATAGAACCTGAATTTTATATTAAAATTCGGCAAAGATTGATTAGCATGAAATGGTCGTGAAATCGCTTTTCAAATAATTTGAAGATCGATGCCCTCGAATTAAAAATCAAAGTTTCGAAAAAATTCTGGACTGGCTTGGTAGGCGATGGTACAATCCGGCTTCTGCTTTCGTGATTTTTTGTGGAAATGTCCGCCAGCGCCTGCGGACATTTGGACTTTCGGTACTAAAGTATTAGCGGGGGGGACCAATTTGTTCCTAGTAACCCGTACGGCCCTATCACGAAATATGATCCCGTTTATAGCATTTTACGAAGTTTTTTAGATATAAACACCAAAACGTAAAAAAATTTTCAAATTTTTGACAGTTGACTAGGCACGAAAAAACTACGGCGAAATGAAAAACTACAAAAAAACACTGTAAAAATGCATTATAGCTGATTAACAGAAAAGGCGAAAAAATAAAAATTACTTTCCGTCGTTAAACGTTAATTAGTATAATAATCCGCTTGCCATTACTTCGTATTAGTTTTAAATTTGATTTTTGAGGAATAATTTAAGATGTTACATATGTTTTGCTAAACCGATGCAGGTAAATGAAAATAATCCAAATGTGTAGGGATGGAGAGAAACAAACGCTAGCTAGTATAATTTTCTATACCTTCTGTTTTTTCGCGCTTAAAATTCACGCAAAGTCCGTGGGGCACCTTGAAGTATTTGACCGATTACTCACAAGTGGACCCCTTGGAAAATTTGAGTATTTGCCGCCAGCTAACGCAAATAATGCTCTTGTTCTTTTTTCTGTTTCTCTCTGTGTCTGTCTCTCTCTCTCGCTCTCTTTCTCTCTCTCTCTCTCTCTCTCTCTCTCTCTATCTCTCTCTTTCAGAGGCTTAATCCCCCACCCACACATTTTGTCGTTCACGCCGGTAAACCCCCGAAAAGATGGCGAGAGCAAGCCCTCGATTTCCATACTCTCCTAATTACAAAAATTTATTGATGATTTGATGAGTTAAAAAGCAATTTAGTATTGTTTTAAATGGCATAAAACCGTGAAAAAGTAAACCCAATAATGCCAGAATCAAGGTTTTATTTTTTTAGGTTTTCAAAACGGATCGTTTCAAAGAAGCTTCTAACTCATACCGCTTTTCGAATTTTTTTAACTTATCCATATTTTGAAAAAACCAATCGATAGAAGGCCCAAAAGGTTCCCACAATAATTTTTTTGCAGAACGAAATATGTGATATAAAAATTTTACAAACATAGAAAGTCCGGTTGAAAATTACGAGCACCACATACCTTAAAGCGATTATTTTCGTGATTTTGAATATTTCGATGTTTTGAAAATTCCAGTCGATGCTAAGCCAAAATGCGGAAAAATGTTTCACAAAAGTTCTATGAAAGCTTGAGGTTTTTGACATTATTCCGATTCGCTAGCTTTTTTTCGGAAAATCGCTAATTGAAAAATCTGGACAATAAACTCCCCCGTTACTGAACCAGAATTGGGTTCTTTAAAACCATAACCAAATGCCTTCCTCGCACCCTTTAAAAAAGCATGAACCAGAAATTTAAATGAGGTAACAAATGCTGTAGAATTTAATGTCACTGCACTTGTCTTTTTCGTTTAAAAATTAATTCAATAAACCCTTAATCAAAACAAAACATTAATTTAATAAACCTTTTGATTAAGCGCTTTTTCGCTTAAAAAATAGCGTGGCAGGGGGAATTCACAAGAAAATGAAACATATTATACGTATATTTTCCGCGAAAATCATTGTTTCAAAAAAATTGTGCACGGAGACGGCAGGTTTTTCAATAATGACTTCAGGGTTCTAGAGAGTAGAAAAACTGACCCGAGCAAATGAACGGGAACCACACGCGTGCCGCTCATCCTCCGTGGCGAGTTTTGGAAGGCGCTGAAAAATGGAGCATGATTAAGTTTAAATCATCATGAAAAATGTAGCAAATTCTTAAATACTATAATAATTTTAAAAATATGAAACATTTGCAAATAAAAATTTTACAGATTTTTTTGAGAGTTTTGGAAGATCGGGTCAAGTAGCTGTGACCATTTTGGAACTATAGTTATCAAGAACTGGCAGACGAACAGAGATTCTTTGAGGTTTTTGAAAAGCTCAGTGAGAGCTAGCAGAGATCCTTAGAGAAAAACTAAAGATGCAGGGGCAAACTAGCCGAGACCATTTTGCAAATCCAGGCAAACGAGCAGCGATTCTTTGAGAATTGTAAATTTATGGAGAGCTGACGTAGATCATTTGGGAAGATAAATCCAAGTTTACAATAACGCGGCAAGCTAGCAGAGATTATTTGCGGAAATCGAAACGGAGGTAGGGAAACAAGCAGAGACCATTTAGGAAATGTAACACGCAAAGGCAGGCTACCAAGCAGAGACCATTCAGGAAGACCATCGGCCTTTACAAACCGGGGCCGGGTTCTTTTAGAAAGTTTAAAAATCAAGGTCAGTTAGCAGAGACCATTTTGCTTCAGCTACGAGGCAAGCTAGCAGCGATTATTTGCGAAAATCGAAAGGATGGTACGGCAACTAGCAGAGGCCATTTAAGAACAACGCCGACTTTTACAAAGCCAGGGCAAACTAGCATAGACTCTGCGGAAATCTACAAATGTGGGACAATCCAGCGGAGAACATTTGCCTTTGAAAATGGCCGAAAAATAACCTCTCAAATCGCGGACGCAGCGTTTGAACGTATAACGATGGATTCGGAGCCATTTTCCGTCTGATTTTTTGAGAAATATAGATTTTTAATAGAATTTAGAAAAATCTGTTTTAGTTTAAATAGTAGTTTAATAAGTGTAGAAAAATACAGTGAATTTTTTAGTGCTTGGCGTGTAGATGTTGTGGAAGGGAATGAATGGTATGATCGCAGCCTCCGCCTCCCTTTTCCAAATAGAGACCTTTCTCCCCCCTTTTCTTTGCGTATTCACACGGCTGAATTCCCGCCCCTCCCCCTAAACGATTCTCCGCTCGTTTTATAGCCTGTTTTTTTTGGAGCGTAGCGTAGCGGAATACCTGGTACGTCATGGAATTTATGAAAACGAAAACGAATGTTCCATCAAAAAAAGTTATAGAAAAATTTTGGACGATTTTGACGTAAGTAAACAAAATATATTTTTTCGAAAACTGCACCGCCAGAAATTGAAACGTATATTTTTTTAAAAACGAACAAAACGATCCCAAAAATTCGATGAAAATAAAAAAGAGGTTTCTAGAAAGAATCGGGGCAAAACGTTATTTTTTTATGGCAATGGACCGATGAAATCTTTTGCCAAATTTACTAGCTAACCTCCGCATTGTCCTTTAAACGATTCTCCACTCGTTTTATGGCCTGTTTTTGGGCGTAATGGGAATCCCATTGTCAGGAATATTCAGTGTGAAAAAAGAATGTTTTTAGTAAAAAATTTATAGAAAAATATTATGTGAAGGCAATATTGATTTTGGTGATTAACGCTAATTTTTTCGCAAAATTCACCCTCAGAAATTAAAATAGATTTTCTTAAAAAACAAATAAAAACTATTCCGATCCCGTAAAAATCCGAAACCCTCTAATTTTAGCAAATTAATAAAACACAATATATCGATCAATTTTTCTGCAATATACATATTTTGCAGCTAAATTCCAGCCCCTTCTATGAGACGATTCGTTTACTAGCCGGCTTGTGTGGGCGTAGCGTAGCGGAATGTCTAGTGCGTCACAGGATATTGCCGCAGAAAAAAGATGTTTTCTGAAGGAAACTAGATCAAAAACCATTTTCCCCAACAATTCCGATCCGTAGGAAGCGAAACCCCCAAATTCCATAAAAATAAAAAAAAAGTTTCTTGCAGAATCGGGATAAAACGTTATTTTGCTCTCGATAGATTTTTTTTTTACGTCAAATCATCCCGGTGAAAAAGAATGTATGAAAAAAACTGATAGACAAATATTTCAGGCGACTTTCAAATGACATCCCTTCAAAAAGAAGAAATCGATTTTCTACAAGTCGAAACTTAGAAAAATTTGAAGAAGTGCAAAAATGTTTCTTGAAAAAATATGGATCAAACCTTTTCCTAACTATCAACCCGTGATGGTTATTCCCTTGATCAAATTTTTTTCCGAATGATGTCTACAGGGAATAGGGCAAAATAAAAATAATGGCCGGTATATCACCCATAACACAATTATAAGGCACAGCTGGGGTAAATGAATTTGGTCCAAAAACCAAGAGCAAGTATTCCGTGCATAGCCGGAAATTCAAAAATTGTCAAAAAATTCATGTTTCACGAAAATATCAGGTTGGAAAGAAAGTAATGGCACAAAATCTTTAAACCGCGGTAAAAACCCACAGGAACCCGATTTTAAAAATTTGATATATGGTTTGGTGATCTTGGTCTCTATCACAAGACCCTAAAACAAAAACAATGTACAAATAGGCCTCAAGTTTCACCCGGGAAAATTGGTGGAAAATTCCAACGAATATCTCTCTGGCATTTGCTACTGCGCCATTCGATAGCATTCGAGGAGTAGATATTGATAGATGTTGAGATCATCGAAATCGGTCACTGGATGGCCAGATATGCCCCTAAAACTTGGTCCACGGGAAATTTTCTCGAAATCCATACATTTGGCCTGCAGAAAACTGCTGCGTTTGCTTCAGCTCCGGCCAAACCAGAGAATGCATTGATTTTTTTGGGAAAGGGCCCATATCTCGGCCGTCCAGTGTCCGATTTTGATGATCGCAACATTTATCGATATCTACTCCTCGCGGGCTACCGATTGGTGTTGAAAGTATCGTATGCAAATGCCTGTTGCGGGAATCTCTTGGAGCTTTCACCTAATTTTTTTCAAAACTTCTGAGGGCTGTATTTTTTGCGTACATTAGTTTTGGGAGTTTTGAGGGTCGTCTCGTGATAGAGCATTCGAAGATCTACCAAACCATATATTAAACTTTCAAATCGGACGTTCCTGTGGGTTTTTACCGCGGTTTAAAGAAAATTTTGTGCCATTACTTTCTTTCCAACCTGATATTAGGGCCGTTAATTTATGATAGACATCGCCCGCCCGCACCGACCGCACATCCTACGATATAAAAACAGTGTCTGTGTGTGAGTATGTGCCACTTTGCATCCACTTCCGTATCGTTGTGCAGTCATATCTCAAACAGGGTAGAAATCTGGGGCATTGTCTTGGGGGGGAATTTTTTGGGTTCTTTAGCTTTTAAATTAACATTTTCAATTAAAAAATAGATAAAAAGATATTAAAACCTCCTTTGTCTACTTTAAAGGCCCCCAAAAAAAATTCGCAAACTAGCATCGCCCATGCTAAAAAGAATAAAAAGAAAAAGGGGCCCCGGGGGTTTCCAAAAAGGGGAACCCTTTTTTTTTAAAAAAATCTTTCTAAAAATCTTAAAAAATGTTTTCAAATTCCCCCTTTTCAAAATTTTGGGTCCACTTTTTAAAAAATCTTAGGGAGGCGGGGGTTTAAGAGGAACACGTTTTTTTAAAAAGTTGGGGCCTCTTTTAAAAAATTATTTAAAAGGTTCTAAAGGGGGCTAACAAAACTATGAAAGATTGAAAAGGGTTTTTTTTTACCTTAAGCAATTTTTTTTGCTGTAAAACAATATTTTAATTTTTCTTTTATGCCGGCCTTTT